>OY856412.1:124179606-124674606 GCA_963693085.1 Alisma plantago-aquatica
GAGAGGTTTCTAAAAAGAATAGAAACCGGACAAATCAGATCAAACAACATATGTCAGCAGATATTTTGCCAACTCAGAAGACATGAAGAAAAAATATGCCCCGCATGTCAAGATAAAATGGAAAGAGATAGCCAAAGCAGCACGAGCCGATAAAAGCATTCTAGAAGAGAACACGCCATCAATGACATAAGAAGACACTCGCAAGAAGAAAAAGACGACAAAGAGCTCTCCACCAGACAGATGTGCGTTGGAGAAAGATTTCAAAAAGTAGAACGCTTGCCACCGGACAGGTGTGCGGCAACCATGTAAAGAAAAAAGAAAGAAACATCAATGTAACCGAGAGAGTATCTATATAAACTCTCGGGGGATAGTAGGGAAGGACTCGTGGGGTGGAAGAGTCCCAAAAGTAGCTATGTATGTATATCAAGTCTTGCAATAAAAGAGCAGAGTCTCGATTCCCTAATTCTATTCCAGATTCCATTTTAAGTTCTTGAGATGATTCTTGCGTGTTAATTCCATAAGTGTAGGAAGCAAGCTCCAGCTTGAAGATTATAATCCTTGTACTATCATAGAGTAGGAAAGATAGTGTGTAACCCGTTATGCCCACCCCTAGTTCTTTCTATCTTCATCGGTCGAGAGTTATCTCTCCCTTATTCTATCCCGGAGGCCATCGTCCAGAAATCCGACCAAGCAAAGAAGTGCATAAGGACACGGGGACATGAAGGCTATAGGATGATGAGTCTGAGATCCAGAACGTCGAAGTCTAAGGAGTACTTCTCTTAGAAATCGTTAAGAGAAGATCGACTGGCGTTGAAGATAAGAGGAAGCGAGGTGGGCAACACAGGTATACAGATTATCTTGCTATCTATGATACTCAGAGTGTTATCGTCTTCTTTCTGGATGCTAGTTTCTTACACTATGAATTTAATTATGCGAAAAATTCGTAGTATAAAGGAGAAGATATTAAGAATCCAGTCTAAAAAATGTAATAATTATAGACAAAATGATAAAGCTGAGAAGGCATACAACACCCATAAGGGCAGTTCGAGTATGTTTTCAAAGCATGATAACAGAATCAAAAATTTCTGCACCAACGAAGTGGTATCAGAGCCATGTAACGATTCAAAATACAAAGATAAAATTTTGAAGAACGAATTTAACGAGTTAGAAGATAATAACATATACGAAGTTTTAGATCTGGAATTTGAAGTTAATATTGAATAATATGTATAAGAAATTAGAAGTACAGGTTCATGAAAACCATTCGAAGAACTTTCAGAAGATCCAAGAAATGATAGTAGAATTACAAAGAACAATGGAATATTTGTATGAAAAACAAAATAACGAATGTTTATCAAAAATAAACCTATTCCAAACAAGTGGAAACGAAATAAGTCTATGTCCTCTTCAGATAGAAGAAAAACAGACGACTTTAAAATCGAACAATAAGTCTATAATATATATTATATAATCTTACTATTTCTTGACTTAGACTGTCTAATTCTTCTGCTTCGGCTTCTAAGTATCTATTTTCTAATTGTTCGATTTTAAAGTCGTCTGTTTTTCTTCTATCTGAAGAGGACATAGACTTATTTCGTTTCCACTTGTTTGGAATAGGTTTATTTTTGATAAACATTCGTTATTTTGTTTTTCATACAAATATTCCATTGTTCTTTGTAATTCTACTATCATTTCTTGGATCTTCTGAAAGTTCTTCGAATGGTTTTCATGAACCTGTACTTCTAATTTCTTATACATATTATTCAATATTAACTTCAAATTCCAGATCTAAAACTTCGTATATGTTATTATCTTCTAACTCGTTAAATTCGTTCTTCAAAATTTTATCTTTGTATTTTGAATCGTTACATGGCTCTGATACCACTTCGTTGGTGCATAAATTTTTGATTCTGTTATCATGCTTTGAAAACATACTCGAACTGCCCTTATGGGTGTTGTATGCCTTCTCAGCTTTATCATTTTGTCTATAATCATTACATTTTTTAGACTGGATTCTTAATATCTTCTCCTTTATACTATGAATTTTTCACATAATTAAATTCATAGTGTAAGAAACTAGCATCCAGAAAGAAGACGATAACACTCTGAGTATCATAGATAGCAAGATAATCTGTATACCTATGTTGCCCACCTCGCTTCCTCTTATCTTCAACGCCAGTCGATCTTCTCTTAACGATTTCTAAGAGAA
This sequence comes from Alisma plantago-aquatica, assembly GCA_963693085.1. Classification (NCBI taxonomy): domain Eukaryota; kingdom Viridiplantae; phylum Streptophyta; class Magnoliopsida; order Alismatales; family Alismataceae; genus Alisma; species Alisma plantago-aquatica. The sequence goes on from OY856412.1 coordinate 124,181,816, forward strand.
GTACTCCTTAGACTTCGACGTTCCGGATCTCAGACTCCTCATCATCCTATAGCCTTCATGTCCCCATGTCCTTATGCACTTCTTTGCTTGGTCGGATTTCTGGACGATGGCCTCCGGGATGGAATAAGGGAGAGATAACTCTCGACCGATGAAGATAGAAAGAACTGGGGGTATAACGGGTTACACTATCTTTCCTACTCTATGATAGTACAAGGATTATGATCTTCAAGCTGGAGCTTGCTTCCTACACTTATGGAATTAACACGCAAGAATCATCTCAAGAACTTGAAATGGAATCTGGAATAGAATTAGGGAATCGAGACTCTACTCTTTTATTGCAAGACTTAATATACATACATAGCTACTCTTGGGACTCTTCCACCCCACGAGTCCTTCCTTACTATCCCCCGAGAGTTTATATAGATACTCTCTCGGTTACATTGATGCTTCTTTCTTTTTTCTTTACATGGTTGCCGCACACCTGTCCGGTGGCAAGCGTTCTACTTTTTGAAATCTTTCTCCAACGCACATCTGTCTGGTGGAGAGCTCTTTGTCGTCTTTTTCTTCTTGCGAGTGTCTTCTTATGTCATTGATGACGTGTTCTCTTCTAGAATGCTTTTATCGACTCGTGCTGCTGTTGCTATCTCTTTCCATTTTATCTTGACATGCGGGGCATATTTTTCCTTCATGTCTTCTGAGTTGGCAAAATATCTGCTGACATCTGTTGCTTGATCTGATTTGTCCGGTTTCTATTCTTTTTAGAAACCTCTCTAAATTGATTTTTGTGGATATATTACCTCTTCTTGTATTGGATAGAATAATTGTGTTATCTGAAGATTTATGAAGCCAACTTCGGTTTTCATTAATTAATTTTTCCAATACTTGGCAAATGACTTTTAATCCTAATGCCCTTCTTGTTTCAACAAATTCCTTGTTAACCTTGTTCTCTTCAAATTCTTTTCTGTAATCTGCGTCAATTTCTTTGACGTATTCTGGGGAAGATACCCCAATTTGAATGCAGTGTATTGGACTGAATTTCTTTAATTTTTCCCAGTCCTCCGATGCTGAGAAAATCTTGATATAAATGTCACTAGTAGGTTTTACTAGTGGACTATTGTTTTTAAATTCTCTAACTGCTCTGGCAATATCTTGGGGTAGTCCTTGTATTTCCCCAAGGTCTTGGCTTAAATATATTAAATTTGCTGCTCCGATTCTGAAACAGTCTCTGATGATTCTTGGATCAGCTCCTTTGTCAAAGTTAATCCTGGGATATATTCCCGTATGATCTGGAACCCATAAAGTTCTATATTCATTTTCATTTTCTGCAAGACTCAATTGCAGGTCATACTCCTGCTCGTTCTGAGATACACGAAATTTAAATATCCTTTCGGGCATCAGTTTCATATTTTTCGCTTTATTGCGGGATTCTTTCTCCGAAGAGATCATATTCTCCGCTGTTAGGCGGGAGCTATTTTATGAAGAAATAGCGATTTGAAAACTGCTTCTTGCCACTTGGCTACTTTCTTTCTCCGAGGAGATAGTATTATCAGCTGTAAAGCTGGTTTTAGCAGTTTTAAAGCTGCTTTCTTTTGCCATCAGGCTTGTATTTTCAGTATTTTTTCTGACAGAATCAGAAATCTGGAGGGATATGTCTATCGGCCTTTTACCTGTCATTTTATCCGTCCTTGTTGCTTCTGATCCTTTTTGTTGAATCTCTCTTCTGAAGCAGTTTAAATATGCAATTATTCCTGCAATGTCTTGTTTACATTCTTCTATGTTATCAATAATTTTATCTTGCTTTTGGATCATCTCTACTAATTCTACGTAGTTTTCTTGTAACAAATTACAATTTCGTTGCAGTCGTTGCTTCCAATTCGTGGGGTAGTGGTGGAGGCCGGCGGTGCGGCGGCAGGGAGGGGGAGGTTGGGCGGCGGGCGGCTGCTGGTTGGGGGGGGGGGAGGCGGCGGCTAGGTAGGGTTAGGGTGAGGAGAGGGAGGAGAGGAGAGGGGAAGCGGAGCGGGCAGGAGCAAGGCTGCCGCCGGCGGGGGGGGGGGGGGCGGGGGGGGAGAGGTTAGGTCATGGGTGGGAAATTAGGATGGGAGAAAATAGAGGCCTGCTCTTGATACCATGTAGAATGGAGAATTGTTGTTTATTGAATGAATAAAACAGTGTACATAGTAGTCTCTTATATAGCAAACAGAAAAAGAGACTGACTTAGAAGCAACCCATATGGGACTAAACAACATAAGAAAAAGAATAAGTGGAGCACATGCTAAGCACATGACGCTCAAGAAAACACATATCTCTATAGTTTCAGTAGCCCAGAGCTTTCCTTCTGCGTGCTACAAGCCCTCTGGTAAATGTAGGCATGTATATGTGGTTTGGTAATGGTTATTTGTGTGGGTGGCAAAAGTTTGGATTCGCCTATGAAATTTCTCATGATATATTTCATCACACAAGCTTCGAATAATGGCACTTTTGTATATACTGATGTTTTCAGTATAAGTGGTTGGCATCATCTTTTGCCTCATATTATTAGGTAGTCTATTTATCACACTATCACCTGATCTGACATCAGGTGCTTCCCATATGCTGCATTCCTGTGCACCCTCGTATCGAAAAATCTACAAGCTGATTATCAATTTTTTTGCGAATTTTCTTGATGTAAGTGATGACAGTGCAACACTTTTACTTGTGAAGCAAAAATATTGATTCCTTTGATACGATACGACCATATAAGCAGAGGCATATAATGCAATTTAGAGTAGAATGCATGGCGGTCTGAAAGAGTTGTTCTGAAGTGCATACCTCTCTGCGATCTCATATGACATGGTTGGTTTTGTTATGGAAGCCTCTTATGTCCTTTTTACCTTTTTTTCATTACGTTCCCACTAGTCTGCTTAAATCTTTCTCCTGCTATTTTTTGTGAGGTGGATAATTCAACCTTCATTTACCGGCTTTAGGCACTTCCTGCTTGATTGGTCGTGAGAATTTACATGTCGCATGTGTGGGGGCCCTGTACTGATATGCTTGTGAAGTGAAAACATTGAACTGCTAAGGCTTCATGTTTCAAAGCCGTGATTCTATATGCTTCGGGACCCTGAATAATCCCTTTTGTTGTAGCTTTCAACTGGTACTCAGGGAGGTATTTGGATGTTTGCAGTTATAGTTCTAGTCATACCTACGAACGGAACACTAATGTATATGATGACACTATTAGTGGGACTAAATTGTTTTGCGGATCTCCCCTTCGGGTTATAATGTTGGTTTCATGCTGCACTTTACAGTCACTTTTTTGGAGTGCTTTTGTCCTATTTTCAGCTGTACAATATAGGTTCGGGAGCATGTCTGCTAGTTGTGAATTCATATTGTTTTAATTAAATTTTCTATTGCTATTTGAGAAGCCATAGCCAAATTTTTCATGTCAGGATGAACGGCTGAACAATAATGGATATTTTGGCTGGTAGTGGAGAACTCCGTTGTCTCTTTGAGATGATGTTTTAGTTGTAGGCATGTATATGTTTTGGTTATAGGCATGTATACGTGGTTCGCTACTAGTTTCATGGTGCCATGGGACAGTTAATCATATACTCACTATATCATGGAAGCCCCAAACAATGGCATTTCTGTACCCTGATCTCTTTATTATAAGTGTGCACATCCACTTACTATTGCTGCACTCTTCCTCACCCTTGTACTTGAAAGCATATGATGTCACTATTGTTGGTTCATGAGGATTTACATGTGCTAGGTGCTGACCACGAACTGGAATACAAATTAGACGATGATGATCTTCGAGACAATGTCCAGTTTCATTATTTCAGTGATTTTTTGAGGGGTATTCTACGACAGTGTCTTTAGTCAACTCGTTTCAGTAGCTCATGGCATGCCTCATGCATGCGACAAGCTCACTGGTAACTGTAGGCACATATACGCGGTTTGGTATTAGCTTTGTCAAGGTGGCACTCGCAGATACAACTGTTCTGGAGTTTGGATTCGCCGATGAAATTTCTCCTGATATACACGCAAGCCTCTGACAATATTACTTCTGTATGTACTGATGTTCACAGTATTAGTGGTCGGCACCAATTTTTTGCCTTTATCACCTTGTCAGTACTCTTAACGTAGGTGCTTCTTATTTGCTGCAGTCCTGATGACCCTTGTTTGAAAAACCTCCAAGCTGACTATCGATTTTTCCTGAGAATTTACTTTCTGTAAGTGATGACAGTACAACTCATATACTGTTGAAGTGAAAACATTAATCTGTTCGATACTGTACAACCGTACAAGCAGAGAGGAATATAGTACAATTTACAGTAGTGTAACATGGTGGTCTGAAAGTGGTGTTGTGAAGTATCCATTCTGCAATTTCATATGACATGGTTGGTTTTGCTATGTGCAAGCTTCTGGCTTCCGTCCTATTTTACCTTTTATCGTTACGTTCCTACTAGTCAGCTTAAATTTGTCTCCTGCTATTTTTTATAAGATGGTTAATTCAACCCCCATTTGTCGGCTTAGGGACTTGCCTGCTCGATTGGTCGTGAGAATTTACATCTGTCACATGTGCTTGCTCTGTATTGACGTGCCTATGAAGTGAAAACATTGAACTGCTAAGCCTTCATGTTTCACAGTTGGTGTGAATTTATATGCTTGTGGAGTCGGAATAATCCCTATATAACTCTGTTGCAGTTTCCAACTGGTACTCAATGTGGCATCTGGATGTTTGCAGCTAAAGTTTTTACCTCAATTCTCCTGCATAACAGCTTCCTTGGTGAACTTTCTTGTCACCATGTTGGCCATCTCGGTTTACTGTGTAGATATTTTTCTTATAGATCCTTCAATCTAGTGGCTGTCATTTGCTGTCTGGTGGTTGCTATAAATCGATAAACATGGTATAAAAGTATGTTAGTCATGTTCTATACAGTCTAAGTTAAACTTGAATTTATTTTGTTATCTTAGAGCTCTAGTTATTCTGCTATGTTTTGGTTGTGTTTTCTATAGGAAGCCAGGAACCTAATCATTATACCAAGCTTCTGCTATGTGCCCATAGATGTGTGTACCAAAGTCCACCCAATGTACCCACACAAGGAGGTGTTCTCTTCCAACATCTTGTTATGTGTTAATGTTGACATCTATTTATCTTCGTCTGCTATTTAACATTTCCGTTTCCTTAAATCTACATAGCACCCCAGAAAATCTAATATTTGACAGTACTACAGATAGCTCCATCAAGTGTTGAAAATGCTCTCTTTTCAGATAACATTGGCACCTCAAACTTTTCGTCACGCAAGTGAAATTCCTATTATATCAATTATTTTTTGCATCAATATAATTGGAAGTCTTACAATGCAGGAGTTTGCGATTAGCCAAGTAGATTTAGTCCATTTAATGAGCCCATTCTAAGAGTCCTCAATGAGCGTCCGGGAGCCAGCAAGGTATACGTTTAGCTGTGTAGGTTTGGTCCATGGATTTTGGCTTTTATGCAACCTTGATGTTATCTCAGTGCTCCCAAGGATTTTTTTGAGGGCCATTCTTCTAGAGCAACGTCTCTTTGTCAACTCATGCCAGTAGTTCATAGCTTGCTTTCTAGTTTACAATCTTTCTGTTAACACTTTGCGTCGGAGATGATGTTTTGGTTAAAGGTGCATACATGACGTTTGCTACTAGTTATAATTCACGGTGGCACGGGACAATAGTCAAATTGGATTTGCCAGTGAAGCCTTTAATCATATGTTAACTATATCTCTAGAATATGAGACTAATTGTCTTGTTATTGAGATGATTAAAAACAGAGTACAGGGTTCTCTTTTATAAGACAAGAGAAAGGCACATGGTTTAGATATAACCCATGTGGGATAAAACAAGACATAGGAATAACAAAGAAAAGAGAAAAATAGACTAAGTAAAAACGCAGGAAAGTCTATATACTAATACTCCCCCTCAAGCTGGAGCGTAGATGTCTAGCATGCCCAGCTTGGATGTCATAGCAGTAAACCTCGTCTTTGGTAGAATCTTTGTGAAGATGTCAGCCACCTGATCAGATGTATGAATGTAGGGAGTAGAGATTTGGCCCGATAGAACAGCTTCTTGAACAAAATGACAATCCACCTCAATGTGCCTGGTCCGCTCATGGAAAGTAGGATTACTAGCAATGAAGGTAGCTGCTTTGTTGTCACAATACATTGGAATAGGAGACAAATCAGAAACGCCAAAGTCCTTCAGCAAGCTCCTAATCCAGAACAGTTCACAGGTAGTGTGTGCCATGGCACGATACTCAGCTTCAGCACTAGAACGAGCAAAACTACAGACTGCTTCTTGCTTCGCCAAGTGACGAGGTTACCTCCCACAAAGGTACAGTAGCCAGAAGTAGAGCGACGGTCAACCTTGCTGCCAGCATAATCAGAGTCAGAATAGCCAAGGAGTTTGCAATGCCCATGTTTCTTGTAAAGCAGACCTTTTCCAGGAGAACTTTTCAGATATTTCAGAATATGACAAACAACATCCCAATGGCATTGCCGAGGTTTATCCAAGTAGCGACTAACCAGCCCAACCGCAGCAGTAATATCAGCCCGTGTAACAGTAAGATAGATGAGTTTACCAACCATTCTTCGATACTGTTGATTGTCAGGATAAGCAGGAGAATCCTCATCATCCCAGTCGGTGTTCGGATCCAGGGGTGTGCTAGCAGGTTTAGCACCTAGAAGACCAGTTTCAGATAGGAGATCCAGAACATACTTCCGCTGAGATAAGCAGAGACCAGAAGAAGAGCGGGACACCTCTATCCCAAGAAAATACCGTAGCGAGCCGAGATCCTTGGTAACAAAGTGTTTCTCCAGATAGCACTTTGTCGACTGAATACCAGCAAGATCACTTCTGGAAAGAATAACGTCGTCAACATAAACAATAAGGATAACAATACCCGCAGAAGTATTTTTCACAAAAACAGAATGATCAGACTGGGAGCGCCGGGAAGAAAATTTCTGAAGAATATTGTTGAGCTTGTCAAACCAAGCTCTGGGGCTCTGTTTCAAGCCATAAATAGCCTTTTTCAGCCTGCAGACTTTAGAAGACTCCCCCTGACACACAAAACCGGGGGGTTGTGACATGTATACTTCTTCATGAAGGTCACCATACAGGAAAGCATTCTTTACATCAAGCTGATACAGAGGCCAGTCAGAATTGATAGCAACAGAAATCAGAATTCTCACAGAGTTCAGGCGCGCTACTGGAGAAAAAGTCTCGAAGTAGTCAACTCCATAGGTCTGTCTATACCCCTTTGCCACAAGTCTCGCCTTAAGCCGTTCAACAGTACCGTCTGGCTGGTATTTGACAGTGAAGACCCATCGGCAACCAACTGGAGAGCAGGCAGCAGGTGGATCAACAAGAGTCCATGTATTACGTTCTGTAAGGGCCTTCATTTCTTCTTCCATAGCCTGACGCCATGCAGGATGTTTAAGAGCCTGAGCTGCATTTTTAGGTACAGATATAGCAGAAAGTGCCGCAGTGAAGTTAGGAAAATTAGCACCCAGATTAGCAGTAGAGCAGAAATTCCCAATCGGATGCATAGTGCACGTTCGTGTCCCTTTCCTCAAACTAATAGGAATATCAAGATCAGAAAATACCTGCGGAGGTGTTTGATCTGGCACAGAGGAAGACGACAATGGAGAGGCCATAGAGGGAGCTGTCGGCTTCGGTCTTTTGTGATAAACTTTCAGAGGTGGCTTTTCAATCGGAGCATCAGAATTATCAGGTAAATCATCCACCACAGGTAAAGGCGTGTCTTCTAGTAAATCCGAAGTGAGCGCAGAACCAACCGAAGAATAGAAAGGCATATGCTCAAAAAATACCACATCCGAAGACACAAACCACTTTTTAGAAACCGGATCATAGCATCGGTACCCCTTTTGAGTGCGAGAGTACCTTAGGAAAATACACTTGGTCGCTCTAGGATCCAATTTAGTAAGTCTCGGCCGAAGATTCTTAACAAAACATGTGCTCCCAAATATGCTCAAAAAATACCACATCCGCAGACACAAACCACTTTTTAGAAACCGGATCATAGCATCGGTACCCCTTTTGAGTGCGAGAGTACCTTAGGAAAATACACTTGGTCGCTCTAGGATCCAATTTAGTAAGTCCCGGCCGAAGATTCTTAACAAAACATGTGCTCCCAAATATGTGAGGCGGGACAGAAAAAAGAGATGCCTCGGGAAACATAATCTGAAAAGGAATCTGATTGCCGAGCACAGAGGATGGCATGCGGTTAATAAGATAACAGGCAGTGGCTATCGCCTAGGGCCAAAAAATCTGGGGAACATGGTAGTGAAAAAGAAGGGTACGAGCAACTTCGAGAAGATGACGATTCTTGCGTTCAACGACACCGTTTTGTTGTGGGGTATAAGCACATGAAGTTTGGTGGATGGTGCCCTGACGACGACAAAAGGAGCTAACAGAGGTTTGCATGAATTCCAAGGCATTATCAGTGCGAAAATTTTTGATAGGCTTAGCAAATTGAGTGCGGATCTCAGCAAAAAATTCAGTAATTTTTTCCAGGATAGTAGATCTATCTTTAAGCAAAAACAGCTATGTTGTTCTAGAAAAATCATCAATGAAGCTCAGAAAATATTTAAAACCAGAAGTGCTTGCCACAGAACATGGACTCCAAACGTCAGCATGTATAATATCAAAAGGTGCTTTAGAACTTATACAAAATTTTTTGGAAAAGGTAGCACGAGTCTGCTTGCCAAGCTGACAGGTCGCACAATGAAAATCAGAACTAACTATATCTGGTAACATGACTTTTAACTTTGCAACAGAAGGATGTCCCAATCTATAATGCCACTGGATGTCTGCCACGGATGATGTCAAATATGCAGTTGTCTTTTGCTCGTCCAAGTAGTAGAGTCCATCTGGTCCCTCATGGCCGGAACCAATCGTCATCCTCGTGCGCAGATCCTGAAACAAAACACCATCCGGATTAAACGTAATTGAGCAACGAAGGCTCTTCACAGTTTTACTGACAGAGAGTAAATTAATAGGAAATTTCGGGACATAAAGCGTGGAGCGTAGAGGCAGACTACTGGTAGAGCAAATATCACCAATGCCAGTAACAGGTGATTTAGAACCATCAGCTAAAGTAACAGGAGGTATAAAAGCAGTCTTGTGCAGTTTAGAGAATAAATCAGGATTGCCAGATATATGAGAAGTCGCACCAGAGTCAATCACCCAGAAGTTTTTACCAGTGGTAGACAGAAGTGCGGTACTACCAGCATTTGAATCCTCAGTAGAAGACGCCAGACGAGCTTGTAGCAGTTTTTCAAATTCTGAGCGGATCCAGTCAGCTGTCGGCGGAGCAGGTTCAGTCTGATCAGAAGTCACTTTATTGGCCCAGTCAGGTTTGCCATATTTGATCCAGCAACGATCTTCAGTATGGTTGGTGCGCTTGCAATGAGTACAATAACAAGACTCAGTGGGCTCAGCTCCAGATCCACGACCAGGTGCAGTACTCCGGCCTCCGCGGCCACGACCACGGCCGCGAAAGGAATCTCCAGAACGAACAGCGAGAGCTGCTCCATCAGAAGAATCAGGCGCAGACTGGGTTACAGAAGGTAGACGCTGGACCCTTTTGAGCACATCTCGAAGGGTAGGTAGAGGATCGCTGGAGAGAATCTGATCCACAACACCGGTGAAAGACATAGGTAGACCGGCGAGGAATTGAACTAACATAAGTTCATTCCGCTGTCGGTGCACTTCTTCAATATCAGCAGTCAGGGGATGATACACCTGGAACTCATCCCAGAGAGCACAGCAAGAGTTGTAGTATTCCTCAATGGAGACAGTAGCCGAATACTCTTGTTTGGCAAGTTGTTTGAATATCTCGAAGACCTTCTTCGGATTTTGCTGGTGAGAGTAAACATGGGAAAGTTGGTCCCACATTGCTTTGGCAGTCTGAAGACGAAGCAAGGACGGGCTGATCTTGGCTTCAACACTATTGACCATCCATGTCATGACCCCATAGTCCTCTTTGGACCAGAGATCATAGGCTTTCTTTGTTTTCTCGTCAGCGTCTGCAGCAGGTAGAGCAGGGCCCTTGGTAGTCAGATGAGAGTAGCGACCTTGGGATTTGACATATAGCTCAAAGGAAGCAGCCCATATATGATAGTTGGAATGATCCAACTTCACCGTAGTGACACAGATAGTACGCGGAAGATCTGGAGTCGCCATAGAAGCAGTAGCAGTAGAAGAGAAGAACACGGGCACAGATCCAGGCAGAAGTCAGCAGCAGTAGTAAACAACAGTAGAAGTCCAACACATGGACTAGAAGCAGTAGGCAGGAGATCCGGGCATGGACCTCAGAAAACCCTCACAGGGCAGAAAGGAGGAAACAGAACCTACGCCAACATGGAGAAGAGATTACTCCACCATGAGGCGCAGGCAGTCAGAATCGAAAATTGGTTTTTACGCCTTCAACGTGCCAGATCTGGAAAGTGCTCGGGCTGTATGTAAGATTTCTGGAAAATGAACGGAGACCGAAGAGAGGACTTGTGGTTGTCTAGGCCACAAGAATAGAGATGCGTAGGGCACGGATGTATGGGAGAGGGGTAAAGGTGGTGGAGGGGCTAGTGATTAGGGGGTGGTGGTGGTTTTTTTGGTGGTGGAGTGATGAAGAGGTGGCGGCGGCAGCAGGGTCTGCCGGCGGCAGATCAGGGAGAAGGGGCTGTGGCGGCGGCTAGGGGTAGGGATAGGATGAGGAAGGGTTAGGGGGTGAAGGAGAGGGATGGATAGGAGAGGGTTAGAAGGAGGAAGATGGAAAAAAGAAAGGGAGGAAGGGGAGAAGGTGGGCGGCGGCTGTGTGAAGGGAAGAAGGTGGGTGGCGGCTGGGGTAGGGGAGAAGGTGGGTGGCGGCTAGGGTTAGGGTAGGGAAAAAAAACTAGGGTGGGTCGGCCCGCTCTGATACCATCTAGAATATGAGACTAATTGTCTTGTTATTGAGATGATTAAAAACAGAGTACAGGGTTCTCTTTTATAAGACAAGAGAAAGGCACATGGTTTAGATATAACCCATGTGGGATAAAACAAGACATAGGAATAACAAAGAAAAGAGAAAAATAGACTAAGTAAAAACGCAGGAAAGTCTATATACTAATAATATCATGCAAGCCTTGATCTTTATTATTAGCTGTGCGATGCTCTAAGATCATGCACTTACTATTGCTGTAGTCTTCCTCACCCTTGTATCTAAAAACATGTAATGTTGCTGTTGTTGAATCGTGCTAGGTGCTGACCATGAACTGGTATGCAAGTCAGGCAATGATCATCTTTTCTAGACATGTTAGCTTGCTTATTACTTAGTTGTCTGTGATTTTTTTTTTTTTGATATTCTTCTAGAGTTGCGTCTTTTTGTCAACTCGTTTCAGTAGCCCAGAGCTTGCCTTCTGCATGCTACAAGCCCTCTGGTAAATGTAGGCACGTATTTGTGGTTTGGTAATAGTTTTTTGTGTGGGTGGCAAAAGTTTGGATTCGCCTATGAAATTTCTCATGATATATTTCATCACACAAGTTCGAATAATGGCACTTCTGTATATACTGATGTTTTCAGTATAAGTGGTTGGCATCATCTTTTGCCTTATATTATTAGGTAGTCTATTTATCACACTGTCAGTGATCTGACATCAGGTGCTTCCCATATGCTGCAGTCCTGTGCACCCTCGTATCGAAAAATCTATAAGTTGATTATCAATTTTTCCTGAGAATTTGCTTGATGTAAGTGATGACAGTGCAACTCTTTTACTTGTGAAGCAAAAATATTGATTCCTTTGATACGATACGACCATATAAGCAGAGGCATGTAATGCAATTTAGAGTAGAATGCATAGCGGTCTGAAAGAGTTGTTCTGAAGTGCATACCTCTCTGCGATCTCATATGACATGGTTGGTTTTGATATGGAAGCCTCTTATGTCCTTTTTACCTTTTTTCATTATGTTTCCACTATTCTGCTTAAATCTTTCTCCTGCTATTCTTTGTGAGGTGGATAATTCTACCCTCATTTACCGACTTTAGGCACTTCCTGCTTGATTGGTCGTGAGAATTTACATATGTCGCATGTGTGGGGGCCCTGTACTGATATGCTTGTGAAGTGAAAACATTGAACTGCTAAGGCTTCATGTTTCAAAGCCGTGATTCTATATGCTTGTGGACCCTGAATAATCCCTTTTGTTGTAGCTTTCAACTGGTACTCAGGGAGGTATTTGGATGTTTGCAGGTATAGTTCTAGTCATACCTACCAACGGAACATTAATGTATATGATGACACTATTAGTGGGACTAAATTGTTTTGCGGATCTCCCCTTCGGATTATAATGTTGGTTTCATGCTGCACTTTACAGTCACTTTTTGGAGTGCTTTTGTCCTATTTTCAGCTGTACAATATAGGTTCGGGAGCATGTCTGCTAGTTGTGAATTCATATTGTTTTAATTAAGTTTTCTATTGCTATTTGAGAAGCCATCCAAATTTTTCGTGTCAGGATGAACGGCTGAACAATAATGGATATTTTGGCTGGTAGTGGAGAACTCCGTTGTCTCTTTTGAGACAATGTTTTAGTTATAGGCATGTATATATTTTGGTTATAGGCATGCATACGTGGTTCGCTACTAGTTTCATGGTGCCATGGGACAGTTAATCATATACTCACTATATAATGGAGGCCCCAAACAATGGCATTTCTGTATCCTGATCTCTTTATTATAAGTGTGCGCATGCACTTACTATTGCTGCACTCTTCCTCACCCTTGTACTTGAAAGCATATGATGTCACTATTGTTGGTTCATGAGGATTTACATGTGCTAGGTGCTGACCACGAACTGGAATACAAATTAGACGATGATGATCTTCGAGACAATGCCTAGTTTCATTATTTCAGTGATTTTTTGAGGGGTATTCTACTACAGTGTCTTCAACTCGTTTTAGTAGCTCATGGCATGCCTCATGCATGCAACAAGCTCTCTGGTAACTGTAGGCACATATACGTGGTTTGGTATTAGCAAGCTTTGTCAGGGTGGCACTTGCAAATACAACTGTTCTGGAGTTTGGATTCACCGATGAAATTTCTCCTGATATACACGCAAGCCTCTGACAATATTACTTCTGTATGTACTGATGTTCACAGTATTAGTGGTTGGCACCAATTTTTCGCCTTTTATCACTTTGTCAGTACGCTTAACGTAGGGGCTTCCTATTTGCTGCAGTCCTGATGACCCTTGTTCGAAAAACCGACAAGCTGACTATCGATTTTCCCTGAGAATTTACTTGCTGTAAGTGATGACAGTTAAACTCATATACTGTTGAAGTGAAAACATTAATCTGTTCGATACTGTACAACCGTACAAGCAGAAAGGAATATAGTACAATTTACAGTAGTGTAACATGGTGGTCTGAATGTGTTGTTGTGAAGTATCCATTCTGCAATTTCATATGACATGGTTGGTTTTGCTATGTACAAGCTTCTGGCTTCCGTCCTATTTTACCTTTTATCGTTACGTTCTTACTAGTCAGCTTAAATTTGTCTCCTGCTATTTTATAAGGTGGTTAATTCAATCCCCATTTGTCGGCTTAGGGACTTTCCTGCTTGATTGGTCTTGAGAATTTACAATCTGTCACATGTGCTTGTTCTGTATTGACGTGCCTATGAAGTGAAAACATTGAACTGCTAAGCCTTCATGTTTCACAGTTGGTGTGATTTTAAATGCTTGTGGAGTCAGAATAATCCCTTTATAACTCTGTTGCAGTTTCCAACTGGTACTCAGGGTGGCATCTGGATGTTTGCAGCTAAAGTTTTTACCTCAACTCCTGCTTAACAGCTTCGTTGGTGAACTTTCTAGTCACCATGTTGGCCATCTTGGTTTACTGTGTAGATATTTGTTCTTATAGATCCTTCAATCTAGTGGCTGTCATTCTGCTTTCTGGTGGTTGCTATAAATCGACAAACATGGTATAAAAGTATGTGCCTTGTATGCAGTGGACCTTGTGTTAATCATGTTTTATACAGTAAGTTAAACTTGAATTTATTTTGTTATCTTAGAGCTCTAGTTATTCTGCTATGTTTTAGTTGTGTTTTGTATGGGAAGCCAGGAACCTATCATTATACCAAGCTTCTGCTATGTGCCCAACTGCCCATAGATGTGTGTACTAAAGTCCACCCAATGTACCCACACAAGGATGTATTCTCTTCCAACATCTTGTTGTGTTAATGTTGACATCTATTTATCTTCAAGTCTGCTATTTAACATTTCCGTTTCCTTAAATCTACATAGCACCCCAGAAAATCTATATTTGACAGGACTACAGATAGCTGCTCCATCAAGTGTTGAAAATGCTCTCTTTTTCACATTGGCACCTCAAACTTTTCGTCACGCAAGTGAAATTCCTATTATATCAATTATTTTTTGCATCAACATAATTGGAAGTCTTACAATGCAGGAGTTTGGGATTAGCCAAGTAGATTTGGTCCATCTAATGAGCCCATTCTAAGAGTCCTCAATGAGTGTCCGGGATCCAGCAAGGTATACGTTTAGCTGTGTAGGTTTGGTCCATGGATTTTGGCTTTTATGCAACCTTGATGTTATCTCAGTGCTCCCAAGGATTTTTGTGAGGGCCATTCGTCTAGAGCAACGTCTCTTTGTTAACTCATGCCAGTAGTTCATAGCTTGCTTTCTAGTTTACAATCTTTCTGTTAATACTTTGCGTCTGAGATGATGTTTTGGTTATAGGTGCATACATGTTGTTTGCTACTAGTTATAATTCACGGTGGCACGGGACAACAGTCAAATTGGATTTGCCAGTGAAGCCTTTAATCATATGTTCACTATATCATGCAAGCCTCGAACAATGACATTCCTATATCTTGATCTTTATTATTAGCTGTGCGATGCTCTAAGATCTTGCACTTACTATTGCTTCTGTCCTCCTCACCCTTGTATCAAAAAACATGTAATGTTGCTGTAGTTGAATCGTGCTAGGTGCTGACCATGAACTGGTATACAAGTCAGGCAATGATCATCTTTTCTAGACGTGTTAGCTTGCTTATTCCTTGGTTGTCGGTGTTTTTTTTTTTTTGATATTCATCTAGAGTTTGCGTCTTTTTGTCAACTCGTTTCAGTAGCCCAGAGCTTGCCTTCTGCATGCTACAAGCCCTCTGGTAAATGTAGGCACGTATATGTGGTTTGGTAATAGTTTTTTGTGTGGGTGGCAAAAGTTTGGATTCGCCTATGAAATTTCTCATGATATATTTCATCACACAAGCTTCGAATAATGGCACTTCTGTATATACTGATGTTTCCAGTATAAGTGGTTGGCATCATCTATTGCCTCATATTATTAGGTAGTCTATTTATCACACTGTCAGTGATCTGACATCAGGTGCTTCCCATATGCTGCAGTCCTGTGCACCCTCGTATTCAAAAATCTACAAGCTGATTATCAATTTTTCCTGAGTATTTGCTTGATGTAAGTGATGACAGTGCAACTCTTTTACTTGTGAAGCAAAAGTATTGATTCCTTTGATACGATACGACCATATAAGCAGAGGCATGTAATGCAATGTAGAGTAGAATGCATTGCGGTCTGAAAGAGTTGTTTTGAAGTGCATACCTCTCTGCGATCTCATATGACATGGTTGGTTTTGTTATGGAAGCCTCTTATGTCTTTTTTACCTTTTTTCATTACTTTCCCACTAGTCTGCTTAAATCTGTCTCCTGCTATTCTTTGTGAGGTGAATAATTCAATCCTCATTTACCGGCTTTAGGCACTTCCTACTTGATTGTTCGTGAGAATTTACATATGTCGCATGTGTGGGGGCCCTGTACTGATATGCCTGTGAAGTGAAAACATTGAACTGCTAAGGCCCTGTACTGATATGTCTGTGAAGTGAAAACATTGAACTGCTAAGGCTTCATGTTTCAAAGCCGTGATTCTATATGCTTTTGGACCCTGAATAATCCCTTTTGTTGTAGCTTTCAACTGGTACTCAGGAAGGTATTTGGATGTTTGCAGGTATAGTTCTAGTCATACCTACCAACGGAACATTAATGTATATGATGACACTATTATTGGGGCTAAATTGTTTTGCGGATCTCCCCTTCGGATTATAATGTTGGTTTCATGCTGCACTTTACAGTCACTTTTTGGAGTGCTTTTGTCCTATTTTCAGCTGTACAATATAGGTTTGGGAGCATGTCTGCTAGTTGTGAATTAATATTGTTTTAATTAAATTTTCTATTGCTATTTGAGAAGCCATAGCCAAATTTTTCGTGTCAGGATGAATGGCTGAACAATAATGGATATTTTGGCTGGTAGTGGAGAACTCCGTTGTCTCTTTTGGGATAATGTTTTAGTTATAGGCATATATACATTTTAGTTATAGGCATGTATACGCGGTTCACTACTAGTTTCATGGTGCCATGGGACAGTTAATCATATACTCACTATATCATGGAAGCCCCAAACAATGGCATTTCTGTATCCTGATCTCTTTATTGCAAGTGTGCGCATGCACTTACTATTGCTGCACTCTTCCTCACCCTTGTACTTGAAAGCATATGATGTCACTATTGTTGGTTCATGAGGATTTACATGTGCTAGGTGCTGACCATAAACTGGAATACTAGACGACGATGATTTTCGAGACAATGTCTAGTTTCATTATTTCAGTGATTCTTTTAGGGGTATTCTGCTACAGTGTCTTTAGTCAACTCGTTTCAGTAGCTCATGGCATGCCTCATGCATGCGACAAGCTCTCTGGTAACTGTAGGCACATATACGTGGTTTGGTATTAGCTTTGTCAGGGTGGCACTTGCAGATACAACTGTTCTGGAGTTTGGATTGGCCTATGAAATTTCTCCTGATATACATGCAATCCTCGGACAATGGTAGTTCTGTATGTATTGCTGCTTTCAGTACTGGTGGTGGGTACCATCTTTTGCCCCATATTTATGACCTTGCTTTTTATTTGCTGCAGGCCTGATCATCCTCGTATCGAAAAACCTACAAGTTGACTATTGATTTTTCCTGAGAATTTAGTTGTATAGTGCTGAAGTGAAAACATTAATCCCTTTGATACAGTACAATTGTACAAGAAGAGAGGAATGTAGTACAATTTACAGTAGCATAACATGGTTGTCCGAAAGAGTGTTCTGAAGAGTGCATCCGTCCTGCAATTTCATATGACATGGTTTTGTTATGTGCAAGCTTCTGGCCTCTGTCTATTTAGCTTATATCTTTACGGTCCTACTAGTCAGCTTAAATTTGTCTCATGCTATTTTTTATTAGGTAGTTAATTCAACCCCCATTTGTTGTTGGCTTAGGGATTTTCCTACTTGATTGGTCGTGAGAATTTACATCTGTTGCATGTGCTTGCCCTGTATTGATGTGCCTGTGAAAAGTGAAAACATTGAACTACTAAGCTCTCATGTAAGACAGTTGTGTGATTCCCTATGCTTGTGGAGTTGGTATATAACTCTGTGGCAGTTTCCAACTGGTACTCAGGGAGGCGTTTGGATGTTTGCAGCTAAAGTTCTAGTCATACCTGCCAACGGAACATTATTGTACATGATTTCAGTTAGTGGCACTATTTTGTTTTTCTGATCTTCCCTTCTGATTATAATGTTGGTTTCATGCTCCACTTTCCAGTTACTTTTTGGAGTCTGCTCTTGTCCAATTACAGCTATGCAATAATATAGGCTGGAGTATGTTTGCTAGTTGTGAATTGATATGGCTTTGATTAAATTTTCTGTTGCTACTTGAAAAGGAATCTGGTTATAGTTTTGGTTTCATGCTGCACTTTCCAGTTACTTTTTGGAGTCTGCTTTTGTCCAATTATCAGCCATGCTATACAGGGTGGAGCATGTTTGCTAGTTGTGAATTAATATTGGATTAAATTTTATTTTGCTACTTGAGAAGGAATCTGGGTGTTTGCAGCAAAATTTCTCATTTCAGCTGAACAACAGTGGATATACTGACTGTACAAACCGATAGGAACGTAATACAATTTACAATAGCGTGACATGGCGGTCCTAAGAGTTGTTCCGAAAGGTGTATCTGCCTCTGCAATTTCACATGACATGGTTGGGTTTGTTATGTGCAAGCTTCTGGCCTATGTCCTATCTTACATTCTAGCATTACTTTCTTACTAGTCGGCTTAAATTTGTCTCCTGCTATTATTTACGAGGTGGTTAATTCAACCCCCATTTATTGGCTTTAGGCACTTTCTTGCTTGATTGGTCGTAAACGTCTGTCGCATGTGCTTGCCCTGTATTGAATGCCTGCAAAGTGAAACATTGAAGTGCTAGGGCTTCATGTTTCACAGTCGTGTGATTCCATATGCTTGAGTTGGAATAATCTCGATATGACTGTTGCAGTTTCCAACTGGTAGTGACGAAGGTATTTGGATGTTTGCAGCTAAAGTTCTAGTCGTACCGTGATTACCGTTAGTGTCACTAATTTATTTTTCTGATTTCCCTTCTTATTATAATGTTGGTTTTGTGAAAGACAATGAGACTTGGAGAGCTTAGGGTTGCACAATGTGTGCACCCTTCTATTTATAGAAAAGTAACAATTACAGAAAGGTCCAGATATAATGGAAAATAACATAACATAAATAAAGCAACACATATATTAACACTCCCCCTCAAGTTGGAGCATAGATGTCAATCATGCCCAACTTGTCCATCAAAGCGCTGAAATGCTTCTTAGGCAGCAGTTTGGTGAAGATATCAGCAACCTGGTCTTCAGATCGAGTAAACGGTGTGCAGATCTTGCCAGTAAGAATAGATTCCCGAATAAAATGACAGTCGACCTCGATATGCTTGGTGCGCTCATGATAGACAGGATTGTTGGCAATAAAAATAGCAGCTTTATTGTCACAGTGCATGGGTATAGCAGAAGAAGACAACACCGAAGTCTTTAAGAAGAGAGCGTACCCAAAGCATCTCACAAGCAGTATGGGCCATAGCCCTATATTCAACTTCAACACTAGATCTGGCAACCACATCTTGTTTCTTGGATCTCCATGTGACTAGATTGCCTCCAACATAGGTACGAAGTGGATTTTCTGTCAATCCGACTCCCTGCATAATCAGAATCAGAATACCCTTCTAGAGAGCAGTGCCCATTTTTCCTGTAATGAAGTCCCTTGCCAGGAGACTTTTTTAGATATCACAGAATATGACATAGTGCATCCCAGTGGTACTGTCTGGGTTTATCTAGGTACCTGCTAAGAAGTCCCACAGAAGTAGATATGTCAACTCTAGACAGTTAAGTATATCATTTTACCAATCAATCTCCTGTACTTTTTATTTTCAACAAAAGATGGAGATGAATCATCATCCCAATTGACATTGGGATCTAGAGGAGTGTCAACAGGTCTAGCTTCAAGCATACCAGTTTTCTGTAAAAGATCTAGAACATATTTCCTCTGAGACAACACTAGTGCATTAGAGGTTCTGGATACCTCTATGCCCAGAAAATACCGTAGTTTACCCAAGTCTTTAGTAGCAAAGTGCTTGCAGAGATGGGCTTTAGTATCATGAATAGCAATAGAGTCACTGCCAGAAAGAACAATATCATCCACATAGACAATAAGAATTACAATGCCAGTAGAGGTCTTCTTAGTAAAAACAGAATGATCCACTTGAGATCTCAGAAAACCAAAAGCAATCAAAATTTTGCTTAATATATCGAACCAGGCACGAGGGTCGTGTTTGAGCCATAAATAGACTTCTTCAACCTGCAGACTTTGTGTGACTCCCCCTGAGCAACAAATCCAGGGGGTTGCTCCATATACACTTCCTCTTGCAGATCACCATACAGGAAAGCATCCTTAACATCTAATTGCAGCAGAGGCCAGTCCAGATTAATAGCAACAGAAAGAAGAATTCTGACTGAATTAAGGCGGGCAACAGGAGAAAAAGTTTCAAAGTAATCAATACCATAAGTCTGTGTATACCCTTTCGCAACCAAGCGTGCTTTCAGCCGTTCTACAGTACAATCAGGTTGATATTTAACAGCATATACCCATCTGCAACCTACAGACTTACATTGAGGAGGTGGATCCACCAACTCCCAAGTTTGTCTGTCAGTAAGAACACACATCTCTTCTTGCATAGCAGAAGTCCAGGCTGTACTTTGCAAGGCATCATGAGTATTTTTCGGAATAGTGACAGCAGATAAAGCAGAGACAAAATTGCTAGCATGAATACTCAGATGTGCAGTAGATACATGGTTAGCAATGTTATGAGAAGTGCAGGAACGAGTTCCCTTTCTAAGAGCAATAGGTATATTCAGGTCAGAAATTACCTCAGGTGTGGCAGGACCTTCTTGAGGAGGAGATTGGTGTTGAGTGGGGGGTACTTGTTCAGGTGGAGGCCTGTTCCTGCGCTGATAAACAATAAGAGGTGGTGTCGTATTCTTAGGTGGCATTTGATCAGAATTCTCACACATTCAGTAGTAATAGGCAGAGGGGAAGCAATAATATCAGGCTCCAGACTATCTCCACTAGATGAGTAGTAAGGGGTATTCTCAAAGAAGATAACATCACTGCTGATAAACCATTTCTTTGTATTAGGACTATAGCATCTATATCCTTTTTGTGTACGAGAATACCCTAAGAAAATACATTTCTCAGCACGGGGAGATAATTTATCATGAGTAGGACCAAGCAATCTCACAAAACACGTACAACCAAAAATCCGAGGAGGTACAGTAAATAAGGGTGCATCAGGTTGTAGAATTTGGACAGGTACTTTATTTCCAATCACAGAGGAAGGCATCCGATTAATTAAGAAACAGGCAGTCAATATTGCTTCAGGCCAGAACAATCTGGGTACATGATAGTGCATCATAATAGTTCTAGCAACTTCTAACAAATGTCTATTTTTCCTCTCAGCTACTCCATTTTGCTGTGGTGTATATGCACAAGAAGTTTGATGTAAAGTGCCAACAGAACGACAAAACATTGCAACATATTTTTGGACAAACTCAAGTGCATTATTAGTACGAAAAACTTTAACAGGCAAAGCATATTGTGTTTTTACCTTTAATAGTAGACAGCACTTCAGACCTACTTTTCAACAAAAACAACCAAGTGGTCCGAGAGAAATCATCAATAAATAATAAAAAGTATTTGTAGCCAGACAAATTAGGCACATTACAAGGACCCCATACATCAGCATGAATAAGATCAAACAAGTTTTTGCTACTAATCTGAGGACGTTTAGGGTAAACAGCCCTAGTCTGTTTCCCTAACTGACATGATTCACAATGAAACTTATGAGTGCTAACACTAGAAATGACATGTCTTAGTTTTTCAGATGAAGGGTGTCCAAGACGGTAGTGCCATTGTAATGCAGAGACTGATGCAGATAATGCCGATAAAGTAGAAGTCAATGCAACCTTGTCCAGTCTTGGCAGATCATCCAGATAAAAGAGGCCATCAGATCCTCCATGCCCCCCACCAATCTTCGTCCTCGTGCGAAGGTCCTGAAAAACACACGAACCAGGTATCAAGGTCAGGCTACATTGCAGGCTGTGTAAGATTTTGCTAACATATAATAAATTCAGCGGAAAACGAGGCACATATAAAGCCGACTTCAGAAGAAACTTAGATACAATGTCTCCAACCCCAGAAACTGCAAACTTAGAACCATCAGCAAGCATGACAGAAGAAGCAGTAGCTGGTCTAGATAAATTTCTAAATAAAGCTCCATTTCCAGAAATGTGAGACGATGCGCCCGAATCAATAACCCATTTTGTATTAACAACACTAGAAGATGGAGTGCTGAGGAAGGCAGTATCACAACCCGAGTAGGTCGCAGCATGGGCTCCACTTGTAGTGGCAGTAGAAGAGGAGCCAGTACGCTCACGTAGTAGGCGCTCCACCTCAGCACAAATGTAATCCGCAGCGGCAGTACCCGAGTCATCAGACAGAAAAGGCTGGGTAGGTGTCTCTGAAGTAGCAGTAGTGTCACTGGCCGCATTGGCCCATGCAGGTTTACCATACTTTTCCCAGCACTTGTCTTCAACATGATTAGACCGACCACAGAAGTTGCAGAAGCGTTGGCCAGTCTGAGGACGAGCAACAACAGTAGTAGATCCAGAGGATGCTCCACGACTCGCAAAATTCCTCCCCCTGCCAGTACCAAGAGGAGGATGAGCATCATATGGACGACCGCGTCCACGACCACGACCACGACTAGACATCGCAACAAAAGCAGTCGAATCCCCAGTATCAGTAGGAGTCTCAGATGACGATGCAGGCAAGCGTTGTAGTCTCTGAAAGGCAGTCTGATAGTCGGCAGCAGATCACTGGTGAGAATCTGATCCACCACCCCGACATAGGAATCAGGTAAGCCACAGAGGAACTGGACTACTTGCAACTCCTGTCGCTGTCGTTGCATAGTAGCCCGATCAGTAGCCAAGAGATGGTAGGCTTCCAACTCCCCCCACAATCCCTTGAAAGTAGAGAAATAATCCGTCAGATCAAAACCAGAGAAACGCAGACGGCTGAGTTGCTTGTTGATATCAAACACCTTGTTTGGATTTTGACTGTGTGAATATCTGCTGGCAAGTTGATTCCACATTTGCTTTGCCGTCTGCAGGTACAATAGTGTGACACTAATCTTGGTCTCACTACTATTCAGAATCCATGTCATGACTGTGGAGTCATCCTTCACCCAATCATCATAGGCTTTCACATCCTTCGAATCGGCTGTTACAGGAGGTACGGGTGGTGGATCTCGCGTCAGGTGCGACATTTTTCCTTGTGATCTAACATATATCTGCATAGAGCACACCCAGTGCTGGTAGTTTCGCCCATCCAGCTTCACAGTTGTTACCTGACGTCGCAGATCTTCATGAGTAGACGCCATCAGGAAGAAACAGATGCAGACGTAGAGTTACAGGCAGGCAGCAGAAGTCAGGCACAGGCAGTAGAAGTCAGCAGTCAAAGGCAGAAGTCCAACACATGGACTAGTAGTAGAAGGTAGAAGATCCACGTATGGATCGGAAAAAAAAACCCACGTAGGGGCAGCAGAGGAGAAAAAACCTACGCCAACATGGAGGATCAGTCACTCCACCATAAGGCACGGGCAGACAGAGAGGACGAAGCCCGTTACGCCGTCAACGTGCAAGAACTGGAAAGTTACCGAGGCTGTCCGGAGATTTCGGAAATAGAAACGGAGCTAGACGGAGGGGCCTGTGGTGGATTAGGCCACAAGGATGGAGGTTATTAGGGGATTAGAGGTGGATGGAGGGCTGCGAAGGGGTGGACGGTGCTACTGTAGCAGCGACGCTACTGTAGCAGTACTGTAGCGGCGGCAAAAAGGAGATTTCGGAGTGTGGCGGCGGCTAGGGTTGGTGGAGAGAGAGAGGAATTAGGTTTAAGGTGGATCGGCCCGCTCTGATACCATGTGAAAGACAATGAGACTTGGAGAGCTTAGGGTTGCACAATGTGTGCACCCTTCTATTTATAGAAAAGTAACAATTACGGAAAGGTCCAGATATAATGGAAAATAACATAACATAAATAAAGCAACACATATATTAACAAGTTTCATATTGCACCTTCGGGTTACTTTTTTTGGAGTCTTCTTTTGTCTAGTTATCAGCTATGCAATATAGGCTGGAGCATGATTGCTAGTTGTGATTTAATATGGCTTTGATTAATTTTTCTATTGCTATTTGGGAAGGCATTTGATTATAACGTTGGTTTCATGTTGCACTTTCCAGGTACTGGTTGGAGTCTGTTATGCAATACGTGGTGGAGCATGTTTGCTAGTTGTGAATTAATATAGCTTTGATTAAATTTTCTATTGCTACTGAGAAGGCATTTGGGTATTATGTAGCAAAATTTCTCGTCAGCTGAACAATAGCGGATGTACTGGCTGGTAGTAGCAAAACTGTTGTTGCCTCTGCTGTATGAAACGTTGTTTCCATGCTGCACTTTCTAGTTGTTCTTTGAAGTATACTTACATCCGACGTCCCTTTGCCAACTGAGAACTTCGAATTTTCTTCTGTACGCCACTTTCAATATAGAGGTGAAAATATCCAATGTTCGGACCATGTCCAAAATAGCAATGATAAAATCCAGCATCGTTTTATCACCTCTGCCTAAGTGAGGAGCTGGTACCGCCTCACTGCTCGACACGCTTCTAGCCTTGGCAGATTATTTGGTTAATTTTCTTGCACCACATTAGCCTTTTTGGTTTCCTATGTTTAGTGCTTCTGAATTCCTTGTTTGATAATTCCAGTATCTACATATTTGTTCTTGTAGATGTTTCAATCTGGTGGTTAAGTCGACATGCAACTCAATTTTAGTGATTTTGATTTTGTAGTCCACTGGTCACGAGCATGGTATATGGCCCATCTTGCAGAACATATTAAGTATTTCCTTGTTGCTCAACAACAACATTTTCACCTTAATTCTCCTGCTTAACAGCTTTCTTAGTGAACTTGCTTGTCACCATGTTGACATCTTGGTTTATTTTATAGATATTTGTTCTTGTAGATCCTTCAATCTAGTGGCTACGATTTGCTGTCTGGTGGTTGCTATAAATCGACGAACATGGGATAGAAGTATCTGCACTTGTATGCCGTGGACCTTGTGTTGGTTATGCTTTATACAGTCAAAGTTAATGTGGATTTTATCCTGTTATATCACAAGTTCAGTGATCTTGTTTCCACTATCCTGCTATGTTTTAGTTGGGTTTTTTGTAAGAAGCGAGGCCTCTGTGTTTTGCTCATAAATGTGTGTACCAAAGTCTACCCAATGTACCCACACAAGGAGGTATTCTCTTCCAGCATCTTCTTATGTGTTCAACTTGACATCTCTTCAGTCTTCTATATTACATTTTGTTTCCTCAAGTCCACACCACCCAAGAAAATCTATATTTAAATGGTACAGATAGATATGTTATATGTTGAAAATGCTCTCTTTTCAGATGGCCTTTTTCAGATGAACATTGGCACCTCAAAACTTTTACATCAAGTGAGTGAAATTCCTATTATATCAACTCTTGGCTCCAATGTAATTGGAAGTCTTCCAGCACAAGGTTTGGGAGTACTTACTAAGAGTACTCGATGAGCATTCGGGAGCCAGCAAGGTATATTTTAGTTGAGTAGGTTTGGTCCATGGGTTCTGGCTTTTTATGCAGCTTGTAGTTAATTTCATTGCTCCAGGGATTTTTTTTAGGGCCATTCTTCTAAAGCAGCGTTTTTTTGTCAACTCATGGCAGTAGTTCACACTTTGCTTTCTACTTTACCATCCTTTGGTGTAATACGTTTCTTCTGAGATGATGTTTCAGTTATCTAGTTATAATTCATGGTGGCACAGGATATTGTGAAATTGGATTCGCCTATGAAGCCTTTAATCATATGTTCCCTATATCATGCAAGTCCTGGACAATGTCATCCGTGTAACTGATCTTTTCATTATCAACTGTGTGCTTTTCTTACATCATGTACTTGCTATTGATGCAGCCTTCCCCACCCTTGTTCTTAAAAACATACAATGTCACACTATTGTGGTTCCTGATGATTTACTTGTGCTAGGTGTTGACAATGAATTGTTGTACAAATTAGGCACTAATGATTTTTTGAGACGTTAGCTTTTTCTATTATTTAGTTCTCAGTGATTATTTGAGGAATATATTTCTAGGGCAATGTCTTTTGTCAATTCGTTTCAGTAGCTCACAGCTTGCCTTCTGCGCGCCAGAAGCCCTCTGGTAAATGTAGCCACATATATGCGGTTTGGTACTATTGCAGATACAACAGCTCTGGAGTTTGGATTCGCATATGAAATTTCTCATGATACATTTCATCATGCAAGCCTTGAACAATGGTGCTTCTGTATATATTGATGTTTTCTGTATAAGTGGTGGTTGGCATCATCTTTTGCCTCATAATTAGGTAGTCTATTCTTTACCATCAGTGCTCTGACATCAGGCGCTTCCTATTTGTTGAAGTCTTGCTGACCCTCGTATTGAAAGCTCTACAAGCTGACTGTTGATTATTCCTGAGAATTTACTCGTAAGTGATGACAGTACAATTCATACATTTGTGAGGTGAAAAATTGATTCCTTTGGTATGGTACATCCGTAAACGCAGAGAGGAATGTAATACAACTTACTGTTGCATTGCGTGACGGTCCGAAAGAGTTTAGAAGTGTGTATCCGTCTCTGCAATCCATATGACATGGTATTGTTATGCAAGTCGCTGGCCTCCATCTCCTTTACTTCCCACTAGTCGGCTTAAATCTGTCTCCTGCTATTTTTTGTGAGGTGGTTAACCCCAATTTGTCAGCTTTAGACATTTTCCTGATTGATTGGTTGAAAGAATTTACATCTGTCGCATGTGCCTGGCTAAGTACTGATATGCCTGTGAAGTGAAAACATCGAACTGCTAAGGCTTCATGTTTCTATATGCTTGTGAAGAATATTATACGACTCTGTTGCAGTTTTCAACTGGTGCTTGGGGAGGGATTTGGAAGTTTGCAGATAATTTCTCACCTGTCTGTGAAATGAAAACATTGAATTGTTAAGGCTTCCATGTTTCATATCTATGATTCTATATGCTTGTGGAGTTTAAAAAAATTCTTATAGAACTCTGTCGCAATTTTCAATTGGTACTCGGGGGCATTTGGAGTTTGCAGCTGAAGTTCTCTCCCAATGGGACATTATTGTTTATGATAGCTGTTAGTGGCACTAATTTATTTTTTGGATCTCCCTTTCTGATTATAATGTTTCATGCTGCACTTCCAGTCATTTTTTGGAGTATGCTTTTGTCTAATTTTAAGCTAATATACATTTTAGGCTGGAGCATATTTGCTAGTGCTGGATTAATATGGCTTTGAATAAATTTTCTATTGCTACTTGAGAAGGCATCTGGGTATTTTGTATCCAAATTTCTCGTGAAGGACTCAACGTATGATTAGTGGATATCCTGGCTACCAGTCGCAACAACTGTTGTTGCCTCTTCTGTATAAAATTTTGTTTCTATGTTGCACTTTCTAGTGGTTCTTTGAAGTTTACATCGTCTGATCGCTTTGTAAATGAAAACTTTTGATGCTCTGTAGCAGGCCATTTTCAATATAGGCTCCGATTGGTTTGTCATTAGTGTAAATATGGAAATCAATTAAAAAATTATTAGTTTTACTATGTGATATATAAAAAATAAGGACGACAAAGAAATAAAAAAGAATCATATCTATGTCTACTAATTAATATATTTTTAAAATAATAATCTCAGCATGCAGTCATAATGCGGATGTTGCTCCCTTAAAAATAGAGGACGAAAAAAGTAAAAAAAGAATCATATTTGTGACTACTAATTAATATATTTTTAACATAATAATCTCAACAAGCGATCATGATGCGGATGTTGCTCCTTTAAAAATATTTTAATATGGTATATTGTGGTTCAAATTACATTATAATATTTTTATTTCACTTTGTATGTATAAACTATTGTAATGATATGTACATATACGTATGTAAATATAAGTTTTGATTTAAAATTATTTAACAATATGTACAACATTAATTTTTACTATATTCTTCACGTACGATTATAGTTTATTATAATTTTCACATCATATTATTTAAACATGAATATAAAAAATGCTAGATAAATTATTTTTTGTCACATGGTACAGTCTGATTATTTTTCATAGTGGTTTGGTTATTTTTCATAGTGTTTTATATTTTTTTATTTTGTAGACACAGTGATAATGGTAGTTGTAGTGTAAAATATTTTATATGGTGTCACTTATAGTGTACAATATTGTCATATTATTTTATCATTTTGACCATAAACCATATCCACACACTAACATTCCGAGTCATAAATATTTTACACGTGTCATTTATGAAGAATGAAAAATATAATTATATAGGAAATGTTGTCAACTGTTCCGGAACTTGTTTTCCGCTCTTTTTAAGAGGGAACTCAGGAACTCTGTTTTGTATTGTACTCTGTAACTCACTGGAAGTCACGGAACTCGACTTCCAACACTTACTTTAAACCAATCATGAAAAACTGCTTTAGGAACTCTAGTTCATAAGTTTTCCGAACCAGTTACAACAAACCAATCGGAGCCATAGTGGTGAGAACATCCGACAGTGTTCAGGCCATATCTAAAGTTGCCATGGTAAAATCCTGCATCATATTGTCACCTGCCTAATGGTGGAGTTGGCACTGCCTCACTGCTCAACACGCTTCTAGCCTTGGCAGATTGTTTGGTTAATTATTTTGCCACCATGTTAGCCTTTCTGGTTTTTTGTCTTTAGTGCTTCTGAATTTCGCGTTTGATTTTCTAGACATTTTTTTGATGTAGTATCTATGCATTTTTTTTGATGCCGCAGTATCTAGACATTTGTTCTTGTAGTTCTTTCAATATTGTGGTTATGTTGACATGCAACTCAATCCAATGATTTTGATTCTGAAGTTTGGTGCTGACTACGGATTGCAAGCGAGATATATGGTCTATCTTGCAGAACATACGAAATTGGTATTGCCTTGTTACTCAACAACAAATTTACCTCGATTCTCTTGCGCAAAGCTTTTATGGTGAACTTTCTTGTCACCATGTTGGCCATCTCGATTTACTATCCAGATATGTGTTCCTATAGATCCCTCATGCCTGCTGTCTGGCGATTGCTATAAATCGACAAACATGGTATAAAAGTATTTGAAAGACGCCATACTATATAGTGTTTTTTCACCTTTTCATTATTTCTTTTCACTTTTAAATTAAGTCACGAATTATAGTGGTAGCAGTGGATCTTGTGTTCTTAGGCTTTATACAGTCGAAAGTTCATGTTGAATTTATTCTGTTATCTCGCAGGTCTAGTGATTTAGTTTCCACTACACTGCTATGTTTTAGTTGTGTTTTCTGTCGGAAGTGTTAGAACCTATCATTATGCCAGGCTTCCACTTTTTGCTCATAGATGTGTGTACCAAGTGTATCCAGCGTGCCATCACAAGGGGGTATTCTCTTCGACATCTTGTTATGTCTTAAACTGGACATCTGTTATCTATTAGTCTGATATCTAAAATTTTGTTTCCTTAAATCCACACCACCCAAAAAAATCTATATTTGATTGAATTACAACTAACTCTGTCAAGTGTTCACTTGAAAATGTGATGATCGTGGGCACCTCAAAACTTTGAACCAAGTGAGTGAAATTCCTATTATATCAAAACTATTTTTGGCATCAATGTAATTGATAGTCTTAGAATGCAAGTGTTTGCGAGTACCTACTAAGAGTCCTCAACACCAGGTATACATTTAGCTGTGTAGGTTTGGTCCATGAATTCTGGCTTTTTGTGCAATCTTGATATTAATCGAGTGCTCCAGTGATTTTTCTTGAGGGCCATTCTTATAGTTTCTTTGTCAAATCATGCCATTAGTTCACACTTTTCTTTCAATCTTACAACCCATTGATAATACTTTGCGTTTCAGATGTTGTTTTGGCTATAGGCATGTATATATGGTTTGGTACTAGTAATAATCTATGGTGGTATGGGATTGTGAAACTGGATTCGTCTGTAAAGCCTTTCATATGTTCACTGTATTGTGCAAGTCTCAAGGAACGGCATTCCTGTATCCTGATCTTATCATTATTAGTTGTGCGCCGCTCTTACATCATGCACTTACGAATACTGCGATCTTCCTCACCCTTGTACTTAAAAACATACAACGTTGCACTATTGTTTGGTTCCTGAGGATTTACATGTGCTAGGTGCTGGCTATGAACTGGTGTAGATATTCTTTGGAGCAGTGTTTTTGTCAACTCGTTTTAGTAGCCCACAGCTTTAGGCACTTTCCTGCTTGATTGGTCGTGAGAATTTACATCTGTCGCATGTGCTGGCCTTGTACTGATATGCCTGTGAAGGGAAAACATTGAACTGGTAAGGCTACATGTTTCATAGCCGTGATTCTAAATGCTTGTGGAGTTGGAATAATCCCCCAAGCTCCTTCTTTTGACCAAAAATACAAAGGTGCATGAGGGAGAGAAAGATGTTGCTCTCATACCAGATGTTTTGAGCAAACCCACTTCTCTCAGCAGGATGGTGTGCCTAAACTTCCATTTCATTTGAGGCCAGATCAGAGTCCTATACACAACCTTGTAGTTTTCAACTGGTAGTTAGGGAGGCATTTAGAAATTTGCAGCTGAAGTTCTAGTCATACCTGCCAACGGAAGTTTGTAATGACTGTTGGTGGCGGTAAGTTATTTTTTGGATCTCCCCTCCTGATTATAGTGTTGGTTTAATGCCGCACTTCCCATTCACTTTTACGACTTCTGTCCAATTTTAAGCTATAGAGGAAAATAAATGTTTGCTAGTCGTGATATATATTATTTTGATTAAATTTTCTTCCGCTACTTTAGAAGTTATCTGGATATTTTGTAGCCAATTTTCTTGTGAGGATTCAACGGATGAACAATAGTGGATACACACTGGCTGCTAGGGGGCAGCCTCTTCCGTATAAAATGTTGTTTCCATGCTGCAGTTTCGAGTTGTTCTTCGATTTTTATTTTGTCTAACGTCCCTTTGTAAATTGAAGAACATTACACCAGGCCATTCCCAATTTACTGGTGAGAATATCCAACATCTTTTTGTGTTCAGGTCATGTCCAAAGTAGCCATGGTAAAATCCGGCATCATAGAGGCACTTGTGTAAGTGTGGAGCTGGTATTACCTCACTGATCAACACGCTTCTAGCCTTGGCAGTGTGGTTCATTTTCTAGTCACCACATTAGCCTTTTTAATTTCTTGTCTATACTGCTACCAAATTCCCTATTTGATAATTCGAGTATCTAGACTTTTCTTTGATACCATAATATCTAGACATTTGTTCTTGTAGATCATTCAGTCTGGTGGTTATGTTGACATGCAAGTCAATCTAATGATCTTGAATTTGTAGCTTGGCGGATGTTACTAGCTGCTAGTGGCAATAACTGTTGTCGCCTCTTCTGTGTAAAACTCTGTTTCCATGCTGCACTTTCGAGTTGTTCTTTGAAGTTTACTTTTGTTTGACATCCCTTCGTAAATTTAAAACTTTCGATGTTCTTCTATACCAGGAGACTTTCAATTTAGTGGTGAATATTCAACATCATCTTGTGTTCAGGCCATGTTTAAAGTAGCCGTGGTAAAATCCAACATTATTTTGTCACCTGCCTAAGTGTGGAGCTAGTACTGCCTCGCTGCTCAAAACGCTTCTACCCTTGGCAGATGGTTTGGTTAATTTTCTTGGCACCAAAAAACGGCTATATGACCGGCAGCAGAGGGGAGGAAAAAAGAAAAAAGAAGGCACGAAGTGATTCATCATGCTCAAACATGAACCGATCGTTCTTCGGTTTATAGATCATCAAATTCCCTTTCTTTCCTTCTGTGGAGAGCTAGTACTGCCTCGCTGCTCAAAACGCTTCTACCCTTGGCAGATTGTTTGGTTAATGTTCT
Organism: Alisma plantago-aquatica; assembly: GCA_963693085.1. Lineage (NCBI taxonomy): Eukaryota > Viridiplantae > Streptophyta > Magnoliopsida > Alismatales > Alismataceae > Alisma > Alisma plantago-aquatica. Next base: position 124,213,324 of record OY856412.1, read on the forward strand.
TGGCACCAAAAAACGGCTATATGACCGGCTGTGGAGGGGAGGAAAAACTTTCTTTCCTTCTTTCTGGATAATTTTTTGGTTTCTTGCCTTTAATGCTTCTGAATTCCGTGTTCGATAATTCAAGTATCTAGACACTTTATTGATACCGTGGTATCTAGACATTCTTTTTTGATACCAGTAGAATATTTCAATCTGGTCGTTATGTTGTCAACAACTCAATCTAATGATTTTGATTCTGTAGTCTGGTGGTCACTATGAATTGCAGCGTGGTATATGGCCTATCTTGCAGAACATACAGAGCTGGGATTGCCTTGTTACTCAATTTTTACCTTAATTCTGTTGCTCAACAGCTTTTATTGTGAATTATCCTGTGACCATGTTGGCCATCTTGGTTTACTGTCTAGATATTTTTTCTTATAGATATCTAGTGGATAGATATCTAGTGGCTATGATTCTGCATTCTGGTGGTTGCTATAAATCAACAAACATCGTATAAAAGTATATGAACCTTGTATGCAATGGACCTTGTGTTGGTTATGCTTTATATGGTCGAAGTTAATTTTGAACTTATTCTGTTATCTCACAGGTCTAGTGATTTCCTTTCCACTATTCTGCTCTATTTTAGTTCTGTTTGAAGTAAACCATCATAGTGCCAAGCTTCTGACTCATAGATGTGTGTACCAAAGTCTACCAAATGTACCCACACAAACTCTTCCAACATCTTGTTATGTATTCAACTTGACATTTCTTTATCTTTCACTCTGATATTTAACATTTTTGTTTCCTTAAATCCATACAAATCTAAAAGGGTGAAATTTAGATATTTGCACCCTGTCGAAGTAAGGAACCATGGCATATATGTTTGGTACAGATTCCATTTTGAGAGATTTGAAAAAGCACTATCTCCACCCAATAAAATCTTTACTCGCCTGGACTTGCATATAGCTCTATCAGATGTTGAAAATTCTCTCTTTTCAGATGATTTTTGGCACCTCAAAACTGAAGTTAGTGAAATTTCTGTTATATTAACTATTTTTGGCATCACTATAATTGGGATACTTACAACCCAAGCTTTTGGGAGTGCTTTTCAAGTCAAGAGTCCTCAATGAGCGTCCGGGAGCCAGCAAGGTATACATTTAGCTGAGTAGGTTTGGTCCATTGGATTCTGGTTTTTTATGCCAGCTTGGATGTTATTTCTGTGCTCTAGGGATTATTTTTTAGGGTCATTCTTCTAGATCAGCGTATCTTGTTTAGATCATGCCGGTAGTTCACACTTGCTTTCTACCTTGCCAATCCCTCTGCTGATACTTTGCGTCTGAGATGATATTTTGGTTATAGGCACGTACATGAGGTTAGGTACTAGTTATAATTCACGGTGGCACGAGACATTGGCAAATTGGATTCGCCTGTGAAGTCTTTAGTGATATGTTCAATATCATGCAAGCCCCAAACAACGACCCTGTATGCTGATCTTTTCTTCATTAGCTGTGTGCTGCTCTGACATCATGCACTTACTATTACTCTAGTCTTCCTTAGCCTTGTACTTAATGACATACAATGTCATTACATGTGCTAGGTGCAAACCGTGAACTGATATACAAAGTAGGCAATGCTGTTTTTGGGGACATGTTAGCTTGTTTTGTTATTTGATTCTTAGGAGCCGTTTGGCCGCCCTCATTACAACTGCAGCATTTATATATAAATTTCCTGTCAGATAATAGCGGAAAACTTCATTCGGTATTTGATGTGGTATTTAAACTGTGATTTTACTCGGAAAAACGTGGCCTTCTGAATCACGCCGCGTACGACGGCAGAGAGAAAAGACGCCGCACGTGATCCGACCTGATGATTTGCTGTCTGGAAGAGTGAATATTTAATAGTCCAGATGACCACGATTGAATATTAGTAACGGATTTCTGTGTATCAATTGCGGTAGTCATGATGACGGCGGCCGAATGGCCCCTTAGTGATTTATTTGGGGGTATTTTTCTAGAGCCGTGTGTCTTCTGTCAACTCATTTCAGTAGCCCAACGGCCCCTTAGTGATTTATTTGGGGGTATTTTTCTAGAGCCGTGTGTCTTCTGTCAACTCATTTCAGTAGCCTTCAACTTTCTTTCTGAATGCTACAAGCCCTCTGGTATATGTAGGCACACATGTGGTTTGGTACTATTTTTTGTCAGAATGGCGCTTGCAGATACAACTGTCTGGAGTTTGGATTCGCCTGTGAAATATCTCATGATATATTTCATCATGCAAGCCCCAAAGAATGGAACTTCTGTATATACTGAGGCTTTTGAGTATTAATGGTTTGTATCATCTTTTGCCTCATATTATTAGGTAGTCTGTTAACCACCCTGTCAGTCTTCTGAAATCGGGTGCCTTCCTGTTTGCTGCAGTCTGTCTTGCTTCTCGTAAAAACCTACCTGAGAACTTGCTGTAAATGATGACAAACCCATATAGTAATGAAGTGAAAACTTTGATTCCTTTGGTACTGTACAACCGTACAAGCAGAGAGGTTTGTAAAATTTACATGCTGGTGCTGTATTGATATTCATGTGAAGTGAAAATATTGAACTGCTAAGGCTTCATGTTTTACTGCTGTTGATTCTATATGCTTGTGCAGTCAGAATAATCCCTATATAACTCCGTTGCATTTTCTCAACTGGTACTTGGGGAGTATTTGAACGTTTGAAGCTAAAGTTCTAGTCATACTTGCCAACTAAAGATTAATGTAAATGATGACCGTTGGTGGCACTAATGTATTTTGCAGATCTCCCCTTCGGATTCATGCTGCACTTTCCAGTCACATTTTAAGTTTGCTTTTGTCCAATTTAAGCTATACAATCATGCTTGCTAGTTGTGGATTGATGTGGTTTTGATTACATTTTCTATTGTTACTTGGGAAGTTTGTATCCAAAATTCTCGTGTCAGGATTCAACGGATGAAATATAGCGAATGTACTGGCTGCTAGTGGCAACAACTGTTGTTGCCTCTTCTGTGTAAAGCCTTGTTTCCATGCTGCACTTTCCAGTTATTCTTGAAGTTTACTTAGTCTGATATCCCTTAGTAAATTGAAAACTTTCGATGTTGTTCTATACCAGGCAATTTTCAAAGTAGTGGTATACAATATCCAACATCTTTTAGTGTTCAGGCCATGTCCAAAGTAGCCTTGGTAAAACCCAGCACCATTTTGCGACCTGCCGAAGTGTGGAGCTAGTACTGAGTCGCTGCTCATCACGCTTCTATGCCTTGACAGATTGTTCGTCTAATTTTCTTGGCACCACATTAGCCTTTTTGGTTTCTTGTCTTTAGTGCTTCTGAATTTCGCGCTTGATAATTCGAGTATCTAGACATTTTTTTGATACCATAATGTCTAGACTCTTTTTGATACCATAGAATCTTTGAATCTGGTGGTTGTGTTGACATGTCAATCTAATGATTTTGATTCTGTAGTCTGGCGGTCGTTATGAATTGCAAGCATGGTATATGGCCCATCTTGCAGAACAGACGGAGCTGGTATTGCCTTGCCTACTCAACAACGTTTATACCTCAATTTTCTTGCTCAACAGCTTTTATGATGGACTTCCCTGTGACTTTGTTGGCCATCTTGGTTTAGAATCTAGATATTTTTTCTTATAGATATTTGGTGGCTATGATTCTGCTGTCTGGTGGTTGCTATAAATTGTCAAACATGGTATAAAAGTACACTTGCCTTGTATGCAGTGGACCTTGTGTTGATTATGCTTTATACAGGTGAAGTTAATGTTGAATTTTTTCTGTAATCTCACAGGTCTAGTGATTTCGTTTTTGTAATATTGCTCTGTTTTAGTTGTGTTCTCTATAGTGAAGTTAGGAACCTATCATTGTACCAAGCTTCATCTTTTTGCTCATAGATGTCTGTGCAAAATTCTACCCTATGTACCCACATGAGGAGGCATTCTCTTCCAACTTGGTATGTGGTCAACTTGATATGTCTTCATCTTTCAGTGTGGTATTTAATATTTTTGTTTCCTTAAATCCACGCATCATCCGAGCAAACCTATATTTGACTGGACTACAGATTATCTCCGTCATGTATTGGAAATGCTCTCTCTTCAGGGGAACGTCTGACTCGATGAGTGTTCTGAGGCCACCGAGGTATGCATACAGGTGAATAGGGTTGGTCCGTGACTTCTGGCTTTTGTGCAGCCTGGATATTATTTCGGTTCTCCAGGGATTTTCTTGAGGGCCGTTTCTTCTAGAGCAGCGTTTCTTTGTCAATCCACGCTATTAGTTCAGACTTTGCTTTCTGTCTTTTTTTTTGGTGCTCTTAAAATTTTAGTTAGCCAAGAATGGAACCTGCAACTCGTAATATAGCCAGCACACAAATTACCACTCTACCAAGGTCTTCAGACTTTGCTTTTCTATCGTGCAATTCCTTTGCTAATACTTTGCATTTGAGATGATATTTTGTTATAGGCACATATATGTGGTTGGGTACTAGTTATATAATTCATGGTGGCATGGAACCATTGTCATATTGGATTCGGCTGTGAAGCCTTTAATCATATGCTCACTATATCATGCAACCCCGAACAACTGCATTTCTTTTCATTATTAGCTGTGCGCTGCTCTGACATGATGCACTTACGATTGCTGCAGTCTACCTCATCCTCGTACTTCAAAACATACAATGTCTCTATTGTTGGTTCCTGAGGATTTACACGTACTGTACACAAATTAGGCGATAATGATTTATTTAGGACATGTTAGTTTGTTTTATTATTTAGTTCTCAGTGATTTCTTGAGGGGTATTCTTCTAGGGCATTTTGTCAACTCGATTTAGTAGCCCGCAGCTTGCCTTCTGCATGCTACAAGTCCTGTGATAAATGGGGGCATGTATATGCGGTTTGGTACTAGGCTTGCAGATACAACTGTTCTGTGCTGTTTCGTTATAGATCCTTCAATCTAGTGGCTATGATTCTGCTGCCTGCTATTGCTATAAATCGACAAACATGGTATGAAGTATTTGTGCCTTGTATGCAGTGGACCTTGTGTCGATTATGCTTTATACAGTCGGAAGTTAATGCTGAATTTATTGTTATCTCAAAGGTTCGTTTCCACTATCCTGTTCTGTTTGTTTAATTGCGTTTTCTATAGGAAGCTAGGAAGCTATCATTACACTAAGCTTCTGCTTTTTGCTCATAGTTGTGTGTACCAAAGTCCACCCAATGTACCCACACAAGGAGCTTCCAACATCTTGTTATGTGTGACATCTCTTTATCTTTCAGAGTGGATTCAATATTTTTGTTTCCTTATATCCACACACCACCCAAGCAAATCTATTTCTGTTTGGATTACAATAGCTCTGTCAGGTGTTGAAAATGCTCTCGTTTAAGATGAATGTTGGCACCTCAAAACTTTAGTGAAATTCCTATTTTATCAACTATTTTGGCATACCAATGTCATTGGAAATCTTACAGAGCAAGGGTGGTCACCAAGTTGGAGTCCTCAGTGAGCGTCTGTGGACCAGCAAGGTATACATTAGCTGAGTAGGTATGGTCTTATGCAACCTTCATGTTATTTCAGTGCTCCAAGGATTTCTTTTTGAGGGCCGTCCTTCTAGAGCAGTGTCGCTTTCTCAAGGCAGTAACTTACACTTTGCTTTCTATCCCTCTGGTAATACTTTGCATCTGAGAAGATGTTTTGGTTATACACACGTGTATGTGGTTTGGTGCTAGTTATAATTAATGGTGGCACTGAACGGTTGTCAAATTGGAGTTGTCTGTGGTCTGGTACCAGTTATAATCCAACATCTCTTAGTCTCTCTGCATGCCTGAACGTGGGGCTGGTTTGCTAACATCTCTGCTACCTTAACCTCTTGGTTTCACAGTCTGCTATGTCAGCTTCCATGTCGGCATGTTGGCGTTACTTGCTTGTGCATATCCGAGTTCTAGGCTGTTATTTAATTTACCTACATATTGCTTATTGCAACTCCTGCAATTTAATGGTCATGATTTTGCTGTCTAATGGTTGCCATAAATTGCAATCTCCACATATGGTCTCTCTGGAGGATGATATGAATCTGGTATTTCTTTTCTGCTCAACATCTTTACCTCATATTTGTGCTTCTAAAACTGGGTTGTCAACTTTTTTGTCAACATGATGGCGTTGGATAACAATCTATGTTGATCTTTTGACCTGGATCCGACCCACACCTCATTTTCTGACATCGCTAGTTGCTATAGAGCGGACCGACATCTAATGTGTATGGTTTTGTTCCTTTGTAACATAAGTCCCTTCCTGTTCAACGGAGTAAGATGGGCATGATGTTGGTAGTGCAGGTTGTATATTAATCTCTTGAGTGATAATGCTTACTACCAGTTTGAGTGCTTAGGCGCTCCTTGCCTTGCGTATGCCACCTCGGGTATCCAAGTGGTCCAAGGGCTTGCGTGTGTGTTTTAATATTCCTTTTTAGTTTAAATTAAGTGGTTGTCAATGATGTATTAAATATCAATTTAGTGAAGTAATAGTTGTAATATGCAGTTTGGTTTAGTCTTGTTTAAGATGAATGATCATCTACAGCCTCCCAACTCTCAACAGAAACCCCGGTTGTTAATCACGATCAGGCCATGAGGCACGTATACATATCAATTGTACTGCATGTATGTGTTTCTTTAAGCGGTCCCACCTCGGCCCTGACGACACCTTGCCACTTTAGTATGCGAGTGATTTGTTACATAATTTTAATGATACTTTTAAATTCTGACTTGCATGGGTTCATCTATGTTAATGTGGTTCACTTGCAATGTACTTTCTTATCCACCTTGATGGTTTTTGATTCTCCACCTCACGTAGGATCATTTAGTAGAAGCTGAGTGTTCTTGATCAAACGAGTGTTCAATTTTGATTTTGCTCGGCTATGGGACTGCCGGTCTTCGTAACTAAATACTTTTTTTAGGAAAATCTTCTTCCATCATATACACCTTGCTTATGCTGCTTAGGGTGGCGGGCTGAATCTAGTATCGCAATTTAATGGTCAACACTCTGATACCGACTCTGTTCTTTAGCAGTTACTGAAATTTATGTCATGTTTTTTTGTTACGCAGCTTCTACGTAGTAGCAATAGTTTAACGCATGATGTATATAGATAGCGATAGTAGGAGTACTTGTTTAACTCAAGTATGATGTAGATAATTTTTTTGGTTAATGATACAGTTCTCAAGTTTCTGTGAGAGAAAAATCAATTCTTGTTGCTATTGCGGTTAGAGAAATCCTTCACTGCGTGTTCAAGGTGCGCTTCTGAACGTTTTAATTCCAAAGGAGCTGTGTATTTTCGTAAATTAATAGTTTGCGTGATTAGTGTGGAAGATGCTTGTTGAGCCTGGTGTTGTGTACCTTGTAATGCAGAATTGGTATGCATTTCTAAGTTGCAGGCTCCTTGCTCAGTTGCTTTGGGTACTCCTGAGGGGGGAAGTTTTAGTCTATCATTCGGGTTGTGAAACCTATGCCTGTTAAGTTATAGTAGTGCTGTCTGTTGGACCTTTTGGTATTGGTTCAATTATTGTCGCGGCTATAATTTGATGTTTGTGTTGCTTCTAGTGAAGAGATGGTCCTGTAATGGCGTAGACCCCATTGCGACAATAATTTGTGGTAAAAGATCATGCCAATGGTTGAAGTCTTTTTCCAGGTACCAATCAAGACACTTCGTATTGTTAGTCTTGTCATGGTGTTACTCGCAATATCTGGTTGTTAGTAGGATCTGTTAAAATCTAAATTTATCCAGGTATGTTTGTTTTTAACTCCGCCATTGCCGGTCCCCAGCCCGGATGAGGAAGGAGGAGGGGAAACAATTTTAGATGCTAAAGACGCTTGGCAGTTCATATATCAACAAAATAATGACGGTACATGTTGGTAAGGAAGCCGGTTGCAGTAGCACATTGGAGAGCAGCTAGTATGGGACGGGCTAGATCTGATAATGTAGTAGTAGCTTTGGAATTTGTTTATCTGGGGAATGAAACGATGAGAACACACTTGTAGAAATACAGTAAAGACGATGAAAATATAATGAGACTAGCCTCTTCATTTCCTAGTAAGCCTGACGTTCAAAGGTATACTTGGTAAAGACAAAGAAGTGTTTTCACCGCTAATTGTGTATGTGTCCTCAAAAAAGTAGGAAGCAAGCAAGAGGAGCAACGGTTGGTTCGGATGCGCTTGTCCCACCTTGACGGCATAGTTGTAAGGGTGTCTAATATATCTCGCATATTTTTGTCCAAAAGGCAAAAGAAGTGACGAGTCGTATTGCGTCTATGTGGTGATGGGATATATCACATTGTTGGCATACGGTCCTGGGGTTGTTTTGAGGGGGATCCTTGCCCTCTCGAGTGAATCAATTCAAAAAGTCTCGAAACGGAGGATTTCGCTAAGGAAATCGGAACCCCAGAACCCCAATCTCTTGCATGAATGAGCGATAATGTTCCGCCACTCGCGGAGACCCGATGGCCATCACCAATAGTATTTTCCTCAAAATCTTTGGTAGCCTCGTGTCACGTGCGGGCTGTTCCCTTATGAGCTCTGTATCATAGTTCAAATTTCTTTGTAGTTGTTGGTCTATCCTAATGCAGCATGATGTGTCTTCACGGGCTATATTGTTGATGTTTTTGTATTTTTTTTCTTATTCAAGTGTCTTACAGAAGGGGTGAATAGATGTAATAAATTGAGACTGGAAGGAGGAGAAGGATACAGACAACACTGGGTAATTTCTTGTAGGGTGGTGCCAACCTAATCCTACGACGGTGGTAGGGGTACGGACGCAAAAGTTTGTCTTCAGATTAAATTTATGTTCTTATCTGTTATCTAATGTCATGTGGGCTATTGATATTACATGTGTGGTTGCGTGCAAATGGCGACCTGTTATGTGGAATTTTTTGTAGTTATGTATCATCATAGAATGCTGGCCGTATGATATATTATATGTGAATGCTTTCTATCTTAATTGAATTATGGGATAAGAAACTTCAGTATCATCATAGATTGTTGGATCTATTATATCAGTTGTTTTTGGAATTCATTAATTTGAAGTGTTACCTCCACGCAGGATGTTAGTTCTTAGGTTCCCCATGTCATTGAACTATTGGATCAGAATCAGAATTGTAAAGCCTCGGCATCCCTTATTGTATACTATCAACAAGTAGAGGACCTATGATAACATGCATCCAATGCTAAACTTGTCTTTTTCTTATCTTGATGTTCCTAAATGATTGATGTTACCAACATGCTTACACGGTCTTTGACAATAACATGGACACTTACGTATCACCACATTGTTTTAAGCAGGGGAATTGAGGCGCAAGGTACCGAGAATTTACCTGCAAAGCTGACATATATAGTAATTATCTCAGTCAAAAACCATTAAATTTGTAATTGTCGGGGCCAAAGGGTTTGGACATTATGGCCAAAGTCAAATCTATTTTCTCAATGTGGGATCCTACTAATAGTAGGACTTGTGCCTTGACATTAGATCTATTAATTTGGCCTTGGTACGTGGGTTCGGAGTATTGACAAGCATCTCGTTGTTGGTTCCATTTTATTTGTTTGTTAATGGTGTAACCACTTTTAGTGGACGTTCTTGGGAGTTCCCACACTTACAGGATTTTTTTCCCTCTAGTACCTGGTGATAGTTCATGTAGTGACCTATGATTGTGAATGTATTTTTCTGTGTGGTGGTTGGTTTCTCGTTGTCAACTCTTTAATGTGTATGATTTCACTTGTAACCTAGTCAATCCTTCCATGTGCATTGTTTTACGAGTATTGCATGGGTTCCTTGGCAAGAGAAATGTAAAAATTGATCAGGTGAGCCACTCACACAATACAATTAGAGTATCTGTAAAATCATACACTTCATGCAAGAACATTACAATATTAAATGATTAACTGCATATGAGTATAAGAAAGTGAATCTATGGAGATTAACAATGGACACAATTTATTGGAGACTAGGATCAACAAAAGACAACGACATAAGGTTTTAGGTTGTTGTCTTGGTAGGTTCTCCTACCAAGATTATCCATTGTTTTTGACCATGGGCTTACCATCTAAGAGACAACCTATGCATGGACATGGTCTATGGAGTCCGTCTTAGAGCCAATTGTCTGCCCATCAGAGTAACAAGGAACCTAATTTGTGTAAGATGTTATATAATGGCAAGTTGGACAAGACATGTACGGGAGAGGTACCTGTACTATTAACATAAGGGGAGACAACCCATCAACCTCAGGGAAGATCAATTATAATCACAATTTCTTGTGGCAAAGCATGTAATGTAAGAGCTTAAGTCTAGTCAATGGTGAGTTATTAATGTCTATTTATCATTAAGTGTATGTTTTCTAGTCACTCCCTTTCAAGAATGTTAGGTACTCACATTCTTACCTTCAATCATCTACATGGGATGTTAGACACATAGGATGGAATCAGTGTGAATGGCATATCATGTAGTTTGTCAAGAAGGGGTTGAGGGCTAGATCAATGGTGGATGTTTCCATGTTAGTAGGATAAGATTGCTCATATTTTGTATGGACATGTACTTCCACTAAGAATTATACTCACATATTGGACCTGTGAGGCTAGTAGGAATATAGGTTCAAGACAATCCCAAAATCACAGGCGAGGGCCATATTCATCCTTTATGCATTTTTTTCTACATTGCTGAGTTTCTGACTATCATGCAAATCCCACTTCACATTTCCTTCCAAATTCAATCCCTTATTCCTAACTCCACATTTTCCATGTTATATACTATGATTCTTCTAAGATGTGTTGATTTAATGTATTAGGCAAAAAAGAAAAGCATGAATAAATAAAAGCATGAGTGACATGGATCTTTTGGCTCACATTGAAATTGTGGGATTGCCTCTACACCATTATCTTCATCTCGTTCATCCTATTATCCATTCTTCAGGCGCACTTCACCACTCACCACAAATCTTTCTTCTTCCAAGTCAGGCATGGAGGGCCTATGTTATTATTACTTCTTCTTTCTCCTCTCTTACTCTTGTATGCAAAACTTCTTCAACATTACCCTACACTTCTCTCTATTTTTTCAGATGACATTAACATTCGACAATGACAACATTTTGGTATGTCATTGTGAGAAGTCTTGCACAAATTGTTGCACTCATCATTCTCCTTCATGTGGGATACATATCCAACAATTTAGCGCTACAATGCCACTATTGACACAAACCTTCACTTGGATAACAATTACTACTCACCGCGGTACAATGCCACTATTGACATAAACCTTCACTTGGCCAACGATTACTACTCACCACTTCACACATAGTACCATTCCTTTTCCTAGTTTTTTTCTTACCCTCTATAGATCTCTCTTACTCAGTCTCCCTTTCTTTCTTTTTCTCTACTTCTCCAAATTCAAACTTCTACACTTGAACTTCATTCATAAATGACAGAGCCATGTTGTAACATTGGACACATGCCCTTCATGGATTTTATGATGCTACACTATTCATATGTTGGATATTAAATGAAAATAAACTTCTTGGACGTCTACTTTCACATAGATACGCTCCTAACCTGAATTAGTGGCCATGTGTATGATGTCTTTAACTTTTAACACTCACAGATGTTCACAAGATGGTCGATCTCAAATTGAAAATCTGGTGGCTATTTTTGGATTTCATTAATCTTAATAAATGATTAGAAATATAACTTTGTGTAAAGCCAGTTCAAGACTTTGTAATGTGATGCTTATTCGAGTATGGTAGATAAACTAAAAAAGAACTCTTTCTCTTTATGAATCCATATTTTGCCATCAAATGCTCAGATAAATTGTGTACCATATAAGACCATCACACAGTATTTGCCATTTTGAAGTAAGATCATGGGCCAAGGAGTTGTGTGATGGCAACCTAGAGGTAGCATATCATTTTTGCAACAATCTAAATCAACCAACAAATGGAGATTGACAATCTTACTGTATCTTCTACCTCCAAGTTACCCAAGGAGGTAAAGATAGATCCAACAGTGACTCTTCCATGCAATCCAATACAAACATGGGTATAAATATGATTTCATCCATTCCATCACCTTTGGAGAAGCTATTGCTTCTCCCCTATCCCTTTCTTGGGTTAAGAGGTTGCTAGAGATAAGAAAATTCATTTGATTTCTTTTGTTCTTATCTACATAGTATGAGTAGAGGATGAGAGGGAAGGAAAAGGAAGAAGAGGGTTAGATGGGGAGGTTTGAGGGATGAAGATTAATATTTGGATATTGATAAGGATGATGAAACATTAAATGTGTACTTTTTTGTAGGTCAATGGGGAATGAGACCACTATGGGGACACGTAGGACGAAGGGCCTATGAGGAGACAACCTCATAGGTCTTGGGAGGGTATGAGAAAGTTTTTGAGGTACGAGTTCATTATATGAGCCTTCATACTAACAAAGAGGAAGAAAATCATTTTCCCTTCTATTTGATCCTTGATGCATTGGGGCATGACAAGACTCTTACAAATTGGGATCCTACCTTAATTGAGTTATTTGAAAGCCTCAACTTCTTTGGAGGTCAGAACATAGCACTTCGTATCCTTCCCTATCCACAAAGGGAGCTCTAAGTTCTTGTACTTTCTCACTGGAAATTACATCCTGGTGACGTCGCTTTGCTGAAGGAGAAGAAGAGGAGGTATGAAGAATTGAGAAGAGAAGGAAACACTACTACAGAAATAGCATTCAGTGTCACTTTTTTTCGGCGTCGGTTATTAAGGAAAACCGACGCCTAACATATAAGGCGTCGGTTGTTTAAGCAAACCGACGTCTATATTCGAAGACCAGCCAGACACGGGTACCGCTTTGTATTAAGCGTCGGTTGTTTATAACAAACCGACGCGTAAAGTCGCCCGCGAAATCCATATTTCGATCAAAAAAAATAGTGTCATTTTCAGCGTCGGTTATATACGTAGAAACCGACGCCTATGTGCGATGAAAATTTGCGCGAAAAGTGTCACTTTCAGCGTCGGTTATCCTTGTATAACCGACGCGGAAAGTGGTTCCCGCCAAATAATTTCATGAAAATATCGTCCAATTGGACGTCGGTTTTTTCAAACAACCGACGCTAAAGATGTTTAGGCGTCGGTTGTTGTAAACAACCGACGCCATTTGAGAACTTATAGCCCGCGATCGCCCGACTCTTCCCCTTTCTTCTGTTTCATTGCGATTTCCCTATTTCTCTGCTGCGGCGATTTCTCCGGCGATTTTGTGCTGCTGCTGCTAGTTTCTCCGGCGCTTCTCTCCGGCGCTCCATCTCCGGTGTCCCTTCTCCGGCGCCCTTCTTCTCCGGCGTGTTTCTTCTCCGCCGCCGTCGCCTGCTGCTCTAACCGCCTGCGCCGCCGCCCTGCTGCTCCAACCACCTGCTGCCCGCCCTGCTGCTCCATCCGCTGCGCCGCCGCCACGCCTGAGAACCGGCACCGCCGCCACGCCTGGTGCCCTCCTGCTTGCCCACCTTCCTGTCCTAGCTCCTTCCTTTCTTCCTGCTGACACCCGGCGTCCTGTTTCTACTAAGGTTAGTTTTACTGATTTCCTTGCTGCTTTCAGTGATTAATGATTGATACTACTGGTTAGTATTTCTTTAGTGATTAATTTAATTCAACAATTCATAGTTTGTTATTTACAATAACTGATCTGCTTGCCGATTTTAATGATTAGAGATACTGATTAATAGTAAGTATTGATGAATACTTGGTTAATTACTGATTTGTTGATTAGATATGTATAGAAGTTCCTTATAAATATATTACAGGGGAGCTCATTCCCTGTGCCCTGAACAATGTTTCGGATGCATTGGCTAAACACTCCCTCTCTTTGCTTCATGCGTTTCAATTCGATGTAATAAAGCCTCAATGGCTAGACATTGCTGTCAACATCAACATAAATGATTGGCCCGGCCTTGAGTGCGGGATGAATAACAGTTAAGCTCAAGTAGGTACCAAAAAACAGTTGCAAGGGTTAGGAGAGTCGTGACCCTGCTATATAATGCATGCGTTACAAGGAAACACGGTCCCCTACCACTCGAGACCTCCCTTGATGGAACCGTAATTTGTTGCCTTGCCTCCTTTCTTTCCTCCTCTTCTCTTCCTCTCCCTTCCTCTCTCCTTTCTATTTCTACCCCGAAACCTTGCCTCCCTGTTCCAGCCTCGCCAATGGCAGAAGAACAGGGGGGCGGCTGGGGCCATGGCCCCCCTAAAGTCTTAAAATTTTCCACTCTAAGTAACGACATGTTATCATAAAAGACACTAATTACATTGCCTTTATATGGGCACCCTGAAAATCAGCATATAGTTAGTTGACAGAATCTTTGACTGAAATATATTATAGCAATTTTGACTCCATCAAAATTGCACGTCGTTATATAGTAGTCTTTTATTTCCATGTGGGTCGGTAACCCACACATCCAATCCATCTACAACCAGTCGTCACTCACTAATTTGAGTCGTCAATATCGGCAAGGAAACACCCTATTTAGCGTTCTTCCTTCCCCTTTTTATATACACATACATGTAATTTTGTATAAAATTCATGATGTAGTGTGATCTTAAATCCTAGAGTGTACCCCTTTTGTTCTATGATGGTACCTATGACCCTAAATACATCCATAAGGGTCTATTGTATCCTAAAGAAGATTTATTTCTTCCTTCTGCCCTAATTAGAATGAACAATCACTAAATTATGTACTGTTTGTATGGAGTCCGACTTCATTGTAGATATCTATTATTGTGTTTGTTGGCCTAGAAACCCGTCCAAGATTGACTCATTAGGAGTAAATCTTGGATAGTCCCCGGTTTGGGACTGTTCTTGAACACCTAATCTCACTTAGGATGTAAGTGTATAATGTGTATTGAGTTTTCGAGAAAATTTTGGTAGCATTTCCCCGTTTGTTCTCTAAGTACATATGTACTTAGAGAACAGCGGGGAAATGCTGCCGAAATTTTCTTGAAAACCCAATACACATTATACACTTACTAGTGAGATTAGGTGTTCAAGGATGGGATAGGTGGTACACATTTATTATATATAAGAATGACATCAAATGTGTTTGTAGGCCTAGAATGTGAACAATCATTGTTTTTTATATTACTTGTACATTGGTATAAATTAGAATGAACAATCACTAAATTATGTACTGTTTGTATGGAGTCCGGCTTCATTGTAGATATCTATTATTGTGTTTGTTGGCCTAGAAACCCATCCAAGATTGACTCATTAGGAGTAAATCTTGGATAGTCCCCGGTTTGGGACTGTTCTTGAACACCTAATCTCACTTAGGATGTAAGTGTATAATGTGTATTGAGTTTTCGAGAAAATTTTGGTAGCATTTCCCTGTTTGTTCTCTAAGTACATATGTACTTAGAGAACAGCGGGGAAATGCTGCCGAAATTTTCTTGAAAACCCAATACACATTATACACTTACTAGTGAGATTAGGTGTTCAAGGATGGGATAGGTGGTACACATTTATTATATATAAGAATGACATCAAATGTGTTTGTAGGCCTAGAATGTGAACAATCATTGTTTTTTATATTACTTGTACATTGGTATAAATTAGAATGAACAATCACTAAATTATGTACTGTTTGTATGGAGTCCGGCTTCATTGTAGATATCTATTATTGTGTTTGTTGGCCTAGAAACCCGTCCAAGATTGACTCATTAGGAGTAAATCTTGGATAGTCCCCGGTTTGGGACTGTTTTTGAACACCTAATCTCACTTAGGATGTAAGTGTATAATGTGTATTGAGTTTTCGAGAAAATTTTGGTAGCATTTCCCCGTTTGTTCTCTAAGTACATATGTACTTAGAGAACAGTGGGGAAATGCTGCCGAAATTTTCTTGAAAACCCAATACACATTATACACTTACTAGTGAGATTAGGTGTTCAAGGATGGGATAGGTGGTACACATTTATTATATATAAGAATGACATCAAATGTGTTTGTAGGCCTAGAATGTGAACAATCATTGTTTTTTATATTACTTGTACATTGGTATAAATTAGAATGAACAATCACTAAATTATGTACTGTTTGTATGGAGTCCGGCTTCATTGTAGATATCTATTATTGTGTTTGTTGGCCTAGAAACCCGTCCAAGATTGACTCATTAGGAGTAAATCTTGGATAGTCCCCGGTTTGGGACTGTTCTTGAACACCTAATCTCACTTAGGTAGTAAGTGTATAATGTGTATTGAGTTTTCGAGAAAATTTTGGTAGCATTTCCCCGTTTGTTCTCTAAGTACATATGTACTTAGAGAACAGCGGGGAAATGCTGCCAAAATTTTCTTGAAAACCCAATACACATTATACACTTACTAGTGAGATTAGGTGTTCAAGGATGGGATAGGTGGTACACATTTATTATATATAAGAATGACATCAAATGTGTTTGTAGGCCTAGAATGTGAACAATCATTATTTTTTATATTACTTGTACATTGGTATAAATTAGAATGAACAATCACTAAATTATGTACTGTTTGTATGGAGTCTGGCTTCATTGTAGATATCTATTATTGTGTTTGTTGGCCTAGAAACCCGTCCAAGATTGACTCATTAGGAGTAAATCTTAGATAGTCCCCGGTTTGGGACTGTTCTTGAACACCTAATCTCACTTAGGATGTAAGTGTATAATGTGTATTGAGTTTTCGAGAAAATTTTGGTAGCATTTCCCCGTTTGTTCTCTAAATACATATGTACTTAGAGAACAGCGGGGAAATGCTGTCGAAATTTTCTTGAAAACCCAATACACATTATACACTTACTAGTGAGATTAGGTGTTCAAGGATGGGATAGGTGGTACACATTTATTATATATAAGAATGACATCAAATGTGTTTGTAGGCCTAGAATGTGAACAATCATTGTTTTTTATATTACTTGTACATTGGTATAAATTAGAATGAACAATCACTAAATTATGTACTGTTTGTATGGAGTCCGACTTCATTGTAGATATCTATTATTGTGTATTATTTCAAAAGGTAAAGAAAATGTTGTGCCCAATGGGAATGGAGGCCAAGAAGATACACGCATGCCCGAATGATTGTGTATTATTTCAAAAGGACTATGTAGATTTGAAAGATTGTCCAAAATGTGGTGCGTCACGGTATAAATTGACGACTTCGGGGGAGTCCAAAACTGGTTCTCCTGCCAAGGTGTTGTGGTATCTACCTATAATATCACGGTTTCAACGCTTGTTTGCAAATCCGAAAGATGCGAAGAATTTGAGGTGGCATGCAGATGTTAAGAAAAATAATGATGGGATCCTACGACATGCGTCTGATTCCCCACAGTGGAAGAAGATTGATCTATTGTACCCTAAATTTGGTGAAGAAGATAGGAATCTAAGACTTGGGATTTGTACAGATGGGATGAATCCGTACGGGACATTGAGCAACCAACATAGCACTTGGCCAGTCATGCTTGTTATATACAATCTTCCTCCCTGGATGTGTATGAAAAATAAGTACGTTATGTTGTCATTTTTGATATCGGGCCCACAGTGGAAGAAGATTGATCTATTGTACCCTAAATTTGGTGAAGAAGATAGGAATCTAAGACTTGGGATTTGTACAGATGAGATGAATCCGTACGGGACATTGAGCAGCCAACATAGCACTTGGCCAGTCATGCTTGTTATATACAATCTTCCTCCCTGGATGTGTATGAAAAATAAGTACGTTATGTTGTCATTGTTGATATCGGGCCCTAAACAACCCGGAAATGATATCGATGTTTATCTTGAACCTTTGATTGATGACTTAAAGAAACTTTGGGCTGAAGGTGTGATGACCTATGATGCTTCAGCAAGAGAGACATTTCGTTTGCACGCTATGTTGTTTTGCACTATTAATGACTTTCCAGCATATGAGAATTTGTCTGGATATAGTGTCAAAGGAGCTAAAGCGTGTCCTATATGTGAAGAAAACACTGATTCAATAAGACTAAAACATGGCGGCAAGACTGTATATCTTGGTCATCGAAGGTTTCTTTCAAAATTCCATCCGTATCGTAGGAAGCGCAAAGCATTCAATGGATGGAATGATGAACGGAGTGCACCTAAACCTATACCAGGGGATGTTGTTTATGAAAGAGTAAAAGACATTGTCAATGAATTTGGTAAGAAATCACAATGTAGTATGGCCACACAGAGTGACAATTCTTCATTCAAGAAGAAGTCAATATTTTGGGATCTTCCTTATTGGAGTTCTTTGACAGTCAGGCATTGTATCGATGTAATGCACGTTGAGAAAAATGTCTGTGATAGCATCATTGGTACTTTGTTAAATATACCAGGTAAGACTAAAGATGGGATAAAATCCAGACTGGACCTACGTGAAATGGGAATAAGGTCAGAATTAACAGAATTACGTGAAATGGGTAATAAAAGAACATACTTACCTCCCGCTTGTTACACGTTGTCTAGAAAGGAGAAGAAAACTTTTTGTGAATGCTTGGTAAATGTTAAGGTGCCACATGGTTACTCATCCAACATCCGTAGATTGATATCAATGAAAGATCTGAAGTTGATAGGTCTTAAATCTCATGATTGTCACACTCTAATGCAACAAATATTGCCCGTGGCAATTCGATCTATATTGCCGAAGCATGTAAGGTTTGCAATTACCAGACTTTGTTTCTTTTTCAATAGTCTATGCAGCAAAGTTATTGACCCTGATACTCTCGATAATTTGCAAAGAGAAGTGGTTGTTACCCTATGTCAGCTTGAGATGTATTTCCCTCCTTCGTTCTTTGATATCATGGTACATCTTGTTGTCCACTTGACTAGGGAAGTGAAAATGTTGGGACCAGTTTTCTTGCATTGGATGTATCCCTTTGAACGATACATGAGTGTTTTTAAAGGTGATGTTCGAAACCGTTATCGGCCTGAAGGGAGTATTATTGAAGGTTATGTGGCGAGAGAGGTTATGGATTTTTGCAATGACTTTTTCAGTGGTAATGACACTCCTGATAATGACAATAATATTGAGGAGGGCAAAGGAATTTTGGGATCACGGGTGAAAGTAATCAGCCGTGAGTAGTAGGAACAAGCTCACTTGTATATTTTACACAATATGGACGAAGTGAGTGTTTATATCGAGGAACATACCAATTTCATAAAGAGACAACATCCTCGAGCAAGTTCAATGTGGCTTGCTAGAGAGCATAATAAGACTTTTACTAAGTGGTTTGAAGATAAAGTCTTACATCAACTATCTCAAACACCAAATGATATTACAGAAACTATCAAATGCCTCGCCTTTAAACCAAAACCGAATGTTATGTCTTATGAAGGGTTTGACATTAATGGATTCACATATTACACAAAGCGCCAAGATGATAAGAGTGTCGTCTAAAATAGTGGAGTCACTCTTCAAGCGTCGACTATGTACTTTGCAAGTGCAAAGGATAAGAGTCCACGTGAAGCTAAAATGTCATATTACGGTGTCATTGAGGACATTTGGGAGTTTGACTACATAGATTTCAAAATTCCGCTCTTTAAATGTAATTGGGTTGATAACACCAAAGGAGTTATAGTGGATGAATTGGGTTTCACTTTGGTGAACTTTGAAAAGATTGGCGAGAAGGGTGAACCATTCATATTGGCATCATAGGCGAAACAAATATTCTATATCGATGATCCTGCAAATGATAAATGGTCGGTTGTTCTTCATGGTAAAAGACAGTTCATTGAAGATCCTATAGATGAAGAAGAGTACTATGATAAGTATGATGACTCCAGTCCATTCTCAGTTGGGTTGCCAACTCCACAAAATATTGAAGCTAATGATGACTTATATGTGCGCGGAGATCACAATGAAGGATTGTTAATTGATAAAAGATCACAATTTTAGAGACATGTATGTTTATACAAATGCTAAATGTTTGCCTTTTTCTAGTTAATACAAATGCTAAATGTTTGCCTTTTTCTAGTTAATACAAATGCTAAATGTTTGCCTTTTTCTAGTTAATAGAAATGCTAAATGTTTGCCTTTTTAATGACATTTTCAGATGGCTGACCATGATGAGCATGATGTCCATGATGAGCATGAAGTCCATGATGAGCATGTTGTCCATGACGAGCATGGCGAGGATACTAATGTAAGTTCTAAAAACATATCCTGTATTTCTATAAAATTCATTATCTTCTAGTTATGTCATATATCCTATATTTCTATATTGGGCTAATTTAGTGTGTTTTATTTTTGTCAAATTTTAGGTTGATGCACCTGTACCCACTGAAGCACTGGAGCAACTTGATGCGTAACACCAAACACTTAACAAGAAAAGGGGCATAACTCTGTTGAAGAAGTTATTAGCGCTAAGTGGTAGTGGATCCAAATTGGTGGTGGAGTTTGATAATGGAGGAAATCCAATTGGAGTGAACCGCAATAATTTTGTGAACTATCTTGGGTGTACCACTCGGAGCCATTGTGGTGTTAAGTATGACAATTGGCATAAAGTTCCTCAAGGGAAAAAAGACTTGATATGGAAGGATTTATGCGTGAGTTATTATTATTTGCAATTCTATTTTGTAGATTACAAATTCTATTATTTGCAATTCTATTTTGGATACTAGTTAATAACATTTCTATTTTACAGAATCTGTTTGCATTGGATGAGAAGTTGCATCGTAAAAATGTGATGCAACGCGCTGGAAAGATGCTTAGGAATTATAGGACAAATCTGAACAGAGAATACATAAAAGAGGGTGATAAGAAGAAGAAGTCAGCCCTGAACAATGGAACTTCTTGGACAAAGAAGATTGGGACAATTTTGTTGCTTCAAGAAAATCTGAAGAATTCAAGGTATTAGGCGTCACTCCCAATTTAATTAATATACATTGTATTCACCTATTCAAGATTAGCATTTAGTGCTACTAACCAAATCATTAATGTGCATACTAACTAGGCCCTCAGTGACGCACAAAAAGCAAGGCGTGCACTGAATGTGCATGACCACACTATGGGTCCAAAAGGCTATGCAAGCGTTCGCCAAAGACTACATGCGGAGTCTGCGGCTACTGCGGAGTCTGCTCCTACTCAGGAGTCTGCCACACCCATGCCTCGCCATGATATCTGGATAGCTGGCAGGCAAAACAAGAAGGGTGAAATAAAGAAGCCTGTAACTGCTGAGGCGGCTGCAAAAATGGTAAAATAACACTCTTAGAGAAATCGTTTGAATATTGATTATTTGTGGTGTTAACTTACCAATTTCTGTTTATGGTGATTAGCGGGAGCTGCACGAGCAGAGGAAACAAGGCACGTTCATCCCTCAGGGCACAAGGGATGAATTGACAGTTGCTCTGGGTAACCCAGAGCATCCTGGACGTGTTAGAGGTGCCGGCGCTGGTGTTGGCATCAAAGCATTCTTTGGGCCATCCCAGCGCAAACCCAGAGCGGGACTTTCTCAAGAAGAGGTAACCTATTCTTTTTTTAGAATGTTACTACAAAACGAAATTCATTAATAAGAAGCTAATGTTTCTTTTATCCATGTATAGGAGAATAAGAGAGTTGAGGATTTAGTTGCTAAGAAGGTCAACGATGTAGTTGCTGAGAAGGTCAAGGAAGAATTGCTGCGGTGGCAGGCATCTCAGGCTTCCAATCAGCCTATGGCGACCCACTCTTCTCCTGATGCACAGACTGCGAGTAATCCTGGAGACCCATCGCCTAGCACGTCTGCTGTAAGTATTGTTTATGACATTGTAGCTAGTCTTTTCAAGATGATATGTTTTCAAGATTATATGTATATATGTATAACATTCTTTACGTAAATTTGTAGGCATTGAAGCCATGCCGCTTAAGAATAGAAGACTATGTTGTTGCAGAGGCGCAGGCTTACCCGTCCCTTCCTGGGGAAAGGTTTCACGAGACTCCAATGCCACATGGCTATGTTCGTGTGGGCCCATTACGTGTGTTACCCGATTGGAGGGAAGTTGCGTTGCCATATGCCCACCCAGATATTGATACACTTGGTGAGGCAGAAGGCAGGGTCATATTGTGGCCCAAAGCAGATGTCGTCTACATGACTGAAATTATAAGATAAATTTACATTGATTTAGACTGTTGATGTGTATATATGATGTCAACTGATCTAAAATTATATATACAGGTTAAAAAGAAGACACCAGGAGCACCTAGGCCTCCACCTCCACTTCCCGCATTACCAACTTGGGTTCCAACTGACCTAACATACCCGTTAGGTCCTGCTTGTAGGGGAATGGCATGTTGGCTACGGGCACATAATATACATTGCCCTATAATAGTTTCTTTAGATGTAGATTATGCAGGTCGATCATACGATAGCTCTTTATTTATACAAGATATTATTGAGCTGTTTATGTATGATTGGCTGAATACATCAATGATAGAGACATGGATAAGGTGAGATCTTGTTTATACATCCATATACCTTGTGTAAGATCCGGTGATCTGGTTTCTTATATATTAATGCATACGCCTATATGTTTTGCAGCTACTTAGTCAAAGATCATTGCAAACAATTTGCATTTGATCATGTGGGATTTTTGATTCCATCATTGATTAGTTTGGTAGCTAAAGACCCTGATAATGTTCAACAATACTGTATAGATGCTTTTACAATTTTTGGTCAGCAAAAGAAGACGATAATAATAGCTCCATTCAATGTCAAGTAAGTTTACTTTATTTATAATTTAGACTTAAGAAAATTCCATTTTTATTTTGCATTTTGAGTTATTAATTGTTAACTTCTTACTTCTAGCGGTAGACATTGGGAGTTACTAGTTATTGTCCCCGGGACATTCACTGTTTATTATCTAGATCCTGCGGGGAGTACATTGAACACTAAAATTGGACACGTAATGAGAATGCCATTATTCTGGTGAGAAATATTTCATTTTTATATCCGTTAACATCTTTTATTACATTACTATTTACTTATGCAATTTATTGTGTTATATTAACATGTAGGGGTTTAGATGCATTCAAAAAGGCTGGAGGAACGGTCCCAAGGAAAAAGAACCAGCCAATAAATTGGCAGAACGTACAAGTAAGTTCCCGACTCGAATATATATATTATTGATGTGAATTGTGCTTAGTTGTATTATTTTGTATGTTTCAATTTATAGTGTGCTACACAAGACAATGGCTGGGCATGCACATACTATGTGATGCGATTTATGCAGATGATTATCAAATATGCCGCATTGGACATCGATACCATACATGAGGTATTATATATAGTCTCATTAGTTAGTATGAAATATATCAATCTTATCTTATTTTTACATTATTACTTATATATATACATCATTCTCTTTGCAGGTGTTTAAAACTGACAACACTACAGGTAAACGCTTAAAAAATATACATGCTCCATATATGATGGAAGCATTAAATGAAGTAAGAGAAGAATGGGCAAAAGCCATACAAGCAGTGGCAACTGTAAGATATAATTGGGATGTTGATAGCGATAATGAATGATACTATGTAAATGAATATTTCTGAATGTTAATACATGTATTTGAATGTTTCTATATGTGTGAATGTGAGAATTGAATTGATGTCTGAATGTATGTACTTGTGTAGAATTTTGCTTGTGACTTTTGCAGGTTTGCGGCCTGTTTGTAGGCTGATATCAATGGATGTCGTAAACCTGCAGTTCAGAAAACTAAACTGCAGGTTCTCATCCTGCTGACCAGCCACAGCAGGCCTGCAAACTGATATGAAAAAAAATAATATAAATAGGCGTCGGTTATTTATAGAAAACCGTCAGCAAAGACATACAGCGTCGGTTATTTATAGATAACCGACGCCTGATGTGGCCAAAGTAGTCCTGGAAATGGCGTCGGATATTCGTATCGAACCGACGCCTATTTAAACAACCAGGCATCGGTCGTTTGGTATATCACCGACGCCAAAAGTGTTCGCGCCACAGAAAACGGCGTCATCTAGGACACTTTATGCATCGGTTATCAACTAAAAGACCGACGCTACATGTAATATAGGCGTCAGTCTTTTAGTAAATCACCGACGCAGAAAGTGCCCTAGATGACGTCGTTTTCTGTGGCGCGAACCATTTTGGCGTCGGTTTTCTACTAAAAGACCGACGCCTATATGTTAAATAGGCATCGGTTAAAAAACCGACGCCGAAGTGTTCGACCTTTAGCGGCGCCCACATAGGCGTCGGTCGTAAACCGACGCCAAATGGGGTTAAAAGACCGACGCCAAATGGGGTTTCTGTAGTAGTGAAAGTGCAAAGGATAATCTTTTCAATAATGAAAATTTCATGTAATTTTATTTCAAAACAAAACAAACAACCTTTACATTCATCAAAATACTTCCAAAAAGTTTGACATATACATTAGCTACTAATAAAGTTTTTTCCCTTTTTCCCTAATATGATTTTCCTCTCAATAAAGGGCATCTCATGTAGTCTTTTTATTTCCCTTCTACTAGATTTCTCTTACCTATTATTTGTAGTTTGTATGGTCTATTCATACATCCTCCCTTGTGCCAAAAACATATTCCTAGCTTAGAAGAAATGATGGGTACAAAGTTCTGTATAAATATTGTAGTGAAAACATGCACTAGTTATTCAAGATTTATTAATAATGCAAAGACTCATAACATGAAAAGCAAGTAGTTTAAAGTTTGTTCAACAAGGTAAATCAAATTTCAAGAAAATTAACAAGTAGTTAGGAACTTGGTATATTCAATCTAATTCTTAGATGATCATGTGATCCTCATATTCCTAAACAAGTATGGAAGGTAACCATACACACATTGGGGGCAAATCATGTAATTGAAAGGATTATGTCTAGAAAATGGTGAATTGTAATGCCTATCTTTAATTAAATACATGATTGGTAAAAAAAATTTCAAGAATTTGAGCACTCACATTCTCACCTTGAATCATCCACATGGGATGTTAAACACATAAAGTAGAGTTAATATGAATATCATATCATGTAATTTTTCAAACATGAATTGGGTTAATTAGTGGTGAGTGCTTCCATGTTAGTAGGACAAATCTTATACCGACATGCACTCGCGTTAATATATGTTTTGTTGGATCCTACATGGGTGATTAGATGCTCTAGAGGGGGGGGGGGTGAATAGAGCTGAAAGCACTTAAACAAAATTCATTAAACCTTCAAGATATATCAGAAGATAAGGTTGCTAAATAGGAAATTTGTGTGCAACTATAACATACATAACAAGGGAGAGAGAGATTGAACATGCATCAATTATACAAGCTATTTAGAGTGGTTCCACACTTCAAACTAGAAGTGTGTCAGTCCACTTGCCTAGAGAGGTCAACCTCTAGGACTTCCAAACTATTGCACTCTTATATTCATTCATAAGACATATAATGCATGACCAAACAAAAGACTTACCTATCCAATACAAAGAGTCTTCAACCTTACTAAGGACTTACCCACTTTGCAAGAGTCTTCGGCCTTCTCTAAGGACTTACCCACTAAGTCTTCAGCCTTGCAGGGATTACCCACTCTTCTTGGATCTTCAGCTTTTGACTTCACCTTCACTCGGAGAAGCTTCCACCAAGGACTTACCTACTTGAGCAAGGAGTCTTCTGCCTTCACCAAGGGCTTACCCACTCTAGCTCCAAGTCTTCAGCCTTGATCTTCACCAAGGGACTCCTTCCCTTGTTCTTCTTCACCTCTCTTGAACAAAAGAGAGAACCTTCATCTTCATGATTGAAAGAGAGAAAAGGAGGTGGTGGAAGTGAGAGCCTCACAAGATATACATGTAGGACTAGCTCTCTTACAGATTTCCTACTCACTCTAATAGATGTAGCAAGTGATTAAGCTTAGAGAGAGAGAGAGGAGGCTGTAGGAAGCACTCAACTATAGAATAGGAACCTCACATAGAGGTTGCAATGAATGCTCAACCTTGGAATGAAGCCCAAGGGGTCCTATTTATAGCTGGGGATGCCTCTTGGCCTTTGGGAACACTTGTGAATGAAAACTAGCCATTTTGTGGCTTGCAACGGATCTATTTTCATTTGTTGCAACTCCACAATGGTTAGAAGCACTTTTTTGCACTTTTCCGTACAGTGCAATCGGTCGAGTTTCTATAAGGGTAACTCGACTGATACAGTAAAAGACAAAGCTGATATTCAGACCATCGGTCGAGTTCGTCCTGAGGAAACTTGATCGACTAATGAAAATCGATTTGGTTAGTTACTCCATCGGTCGAGTTCTGTGTAAACACAACTCGAACGATGCAATCTCCAGAAAATTGATCAAGGATGATCGGTCGAGTTTTCAGGCTGTTCGACCGACAAAGTGCCTATAATCAATTTTCAAAGTTGCATCTAAAGTGCTCTAATATTCGATCTAAGTACTCCTGATATTTTTATAAGATTAATTACAAGTCATACAATCATTACAAGTGATTTACAACATGATTCTAATGGATATACATCATATTACAAAAACATGCACTTGTATTGACTTTGACTTGTCTTTTCTTCAATTTGATATGCACAAGTTAAGGCAATTGGAGTGTGTCTATACCTAATCTGAAATCACTCAAGTAGAGACATTAGACACCAATATGTGGAATGGTTAGTCATCATCAAAACACATGTTTAGTCAATTTAGACGTGAGTCAACATTGACCTAATTGACCTTGAGTCAACAATCTTCCCCTTTTGAAGATGACAAATCATTCCATAAATGTATTGAAAGCTTTCAAGTAAAATCATACCTTCAGAGAAACCTAGGGGTTTCAATAGAATTGAGTTCATATGCTCCCCCTCAATTGATGCGCATGGAGTTTTCATACTCCCCCTCAATTGATGCTATTTCTCCTGCATGGTTAGCTTTCACAACATTTATAGAATACTATGTCTTCTACTCATATATGTTCTACACATATATGTCTTCTCCCATTTACCTTCTCCCCTTTACATAGACATACTTCTCATCTTCATGTAAGACATGCCTTCTTCTTCTTTTAAAAGAAGACATACCTTTCTCCCCCTTTGTCATTTCAAAAAGTGGGGTTATGAAGAAAATAAGAAACATCACTTGTTAAAGAGAAAGGAGATAAAACAAATATATATAAGGAGAGTAGAAGAGCACAGATAGGGTCTTGTCCAAGCATAGAAAGAAAAGCAAGTTAAAGCATATACTTGAACAACCCAAAATGCAAGATAAGGTGCTGTAGAAAAATAATAAATTGCAATTTTGACCCTCAAGATGACGGAATTTGACCAAAAACCATCAGAGCTCATTGAAAAGCAATGAGTCTTGCTTAGAAGGTCATTTCTGCATGAAAAACACTAGTCTTGCACCAAAAACTGAAACTGGAGCAAAAGCTGCATAAAATCCAAAAATACTCCAATTTCTACATATAATGTAGATCTATGTACCCTGCATCACAATGTTATGCAAGCAACTCAAGATAGTAGATATGCAATTCAAGGAACAATCTTGAGCATGTATGAGACAAGATACAAGAATAGCATATAGATGAGCAAAGATGCCAAATTTTAAACAAGGTTAGAACTACATGTATATGAACTACTAGTAGATGTTATCACAAGTTAGGACTACTAGTAGGATCTAGATCATAGCAAGAGATACCAAAAGATACACAAGATAAATCAAGCTATGATTAGATGTAGAGATATATCCAAACAAAGAGATAAGCAATTTTGGAAGCATGAAAGGATATAACTCACTAGATATACATCCTTACCATAAGATGATTACCCCTATGAACCTCAAGGTTGTATCAAAACAATATATACACCTAGATAGATGTAGCAAGTTAGAGTACAACAGAAGCAATTTTTAGACACAACCAAGAGATCCAAAGAGATCATCATCAAAACCTGCAAAACAACTCAAAGCAAGTAATTGCAAGATATAGATATGCCAATTTAGATCAATTAGAGAGATAAAGTTGTAAGAAAGATAGGCAATTTAAAACATGGCAATATGCATATATAAAGGTACCAAATGAGAGTGCCAAAGAATAAGGCTATTGGTTGAGAAAATCTAGTTGAGAGGGAAATTCTCATTCAATAAGCCAACTGTGTATTATGTGCACAGTGTTATCGGTCGAGTTCTGTGCATTGACAACTCGACCGATGATAGCTGTTGTCAACACCCATTGGTGCCTATCGGTCGAGTTTCTGACAGGACAAACTCGACCGACAGACCAGCTGTCAAAAAGCACATATATTTCATAAAAACATATTCAAAGGCATGCTAAATATACAAACCATATCCAAACATGTCTAAGAAAGTTAGTAATGCACTATAGAAGCATTAGAAATAGTTTTTGAGCAAGAGTGTGAAGAGAATCACAAAATGCCACTTTTGACTCAAAAACCATATGTATAGTGCACACTAACTTGACAAAAACAAGTTAGAAATAGTTACAAGCAATAAAAATATTACCTTTGTTCTTACCATTCCTTTTCCACTTGTTGTCACCCTCTACACATTTCACCTTTCTTCTTTCATGTGTATTGACAAGTCAATTTGTATTTCAATAGCTCAAGTCAATCCATTTGCAAGTACCTACAAGAAGAAAGATGAAATGGTCCCCAATCATGTTTTTGGGTCCGGAGGGGTTAGTTTAGCAACCCAAGTCTTATTGCTCTTGGGTGCTTTCCTAAAAGGACAACAAGTAGAATAATGACCAATTTCATTGCAATAATTACAAGTGCCCGTAGCCTTGGAACTAGAGGATTCTTCAATGAAAATTGAAGGTCCTTTGTCTTTGTTGTTCCTTTGGCTACAGTCAAGTCCAATGCCATCTCTACCCATTTGTTTGGTAGTATGGTCTAGGATTCGATTAAGATTCTTTTTATCACCAAAGAATCTTTGTAAAGAAGATCTCAAACCATGATAGTCATGCATAAGAGAAGTAAAGATAAAACACAATAGATTCATATCATCTCTAGCATGCACAAGATAGATTTCTAAGCAAACATCTTTAGTCATATAAGAATATCTATTAATATGAAGAGCGACAACATCATTCTCTCTATTAGTAGAACTAGAACAAGATTCATGCCCATTCCCATTCATTTTAGCAAGCAAGGAGGCATTTTATATTTCGAATTCATGCAAAACAAAATATTTGTCCTTGTTTTCAGATTTAAGAACATCAATATCATGCATGAGAGAATCAACAATTAAGGTATGCTCTTCATTAGAACTAGTCATAAGAGGTTGAGCTTCTAGAAATCTAATCTTATCAAACAAACTAGCATTTTCAAGTTTAAGAGAGTCTACTTTGCTAAGACAATCATTTTTATCATCAAGCAAGCAAGAACTAGCATGTTCAAGATCATCTAATTCTACATGCAAATTATCAACAATTTTAGCACGCTTTTTCTTTTTCCTTTTAGAAGACTTATGAGAGGCACAAATATCATGAATAATAGCAATCAAAGATTCTTTATCTAAAGAGTTTATATTTACTTCACTTGAGTCTTCACTTGTTGATGCTATAAGAGAAAAACGACATTCTCCTTCATCACTAGAGCTTGAGCTTGATCCTTCACTTGAATCTTCACTTGAGCCTAAGTTGGAGGAGCCACTTGAGCTTGATTTCCATTTCTTCTCGTGAAGATGGGTCTTTTTGCCTTGTGGGCAATCTTCCTTGTAGTGACCATTCTTTCCACATGTGAAGCACCAGATAGAGGAGGACTTGCCTTTGTAGAGTTTACCCTTGGAGTACATGGCATCTTCTTTAGCTTGAGAGGATGGAGAGACTTGTTCCATGATAGCTTCAATTTGAGCCTTCATTTCAGCCTTCTTCATTCTCTTTAGCTCTTTCTTCTGTTGTATTTCTACTTCCTCCCTTTTGTCAAGTGTAGCTTCATGTGCTTGTAGATTTCCAATGAACTCTTCAATAGAAATATCCCTAAGAGAACTTGCTTCTTCAATGGAAGTCACCTTGGGTTCCCATCTCTTGGGGAGAGTTCTAAGGATCTTTGAGTTGATCTCTCCACTAGACATAGGATGTCCTAGAATAGCAAGACCATTCAAAATGGTGTTGAGCCTTGAGTACATGTTGGCTATACTCTCCTCCTTTCCCATCTTGAAGTTCTCAAGCAGCCCTTTGAGCATGTAGATTTTGCTTTCCTTCACTTGATCTGTCCCTTCATAAGTGATGCAAAGCTTTCTCCATACCTCATAGGTTGTTTCACATGAAGAAATTCGGTTGAACTTGGTGGGGGTCATGGAGGCATAGAGTATGTGCATGGCTCTAGCATCCAAAGTTGCTTTCTCCAAGGTATCTTCATCCCATTCTTCAATCTTTGTCTTTGGTAGCATGTATGGGCTGTTCACCATTTGCCACATCTTAAGACTTGATCCTTGGATGTAGAATTGAAGCCTTCTTCTCCAATAGAGGAAATTGCTCCCATCAAAGATTGGAAGGCTGGTCGAGTATCTCCCTCCTAGGTAGTCACCCATCTTCTCCTACTTGTTGAAGTATGCTTAGAGAAGACCCGCTCTGATACCAATTGTTGGATCCTAGATGGGTGATTAGATGCTCTAGAGGGGGGGGGGGGTGAATAGAGCTGAAAGCACTTAAACAAAATTCATTAAACCTTCAAGATATATCACAAGATAAGGTTGCTAAATAGGAAATTTGTGTGCAACTATAACATACATAGCAAGGGAGAGAGATTGAACATGCATCAATTAGACAAGCTATTTAGAGTGGTTCCACACTTCAAACTAGAAGTGTGTCAGTCCACTTTCCTAGAGAGGTCAACCTCTAGGACTTCCAAACTATTGCACTCTTATATTCATTCATAAGACATACAATGCATGACCAAACAAAAGACTTACCTATCCAATACAAAGAGTCTTCAACCTTACCAAGGACTTACCCACTTTGAAAGAGTCTTCGGCCTTCTCCAAGGACTTACCCACTCTTGCACAAGTCTTCAGCCTTGCAGGGATTATCCACTCTTCTTGGATCTTCAGCTTTTGACTTCACCTTCACTCAGAGAAGCTTCCACCAAGGACTTACCTACTTCAGCAAGGAGTCTTCTGCCTTCACCAAGCGCTTACCCACTCTAGCTCCAAGTCTTCAGCCTTGATCTTCACCAAGGGACTCCTTCCCTTGTTCTTCTTCACCTCTCTTAGACAAGAGAGAGAACCTTCATCTTCATGATTGAAAGAGAGAAAAGGAGGTGGTGGAAGTGAGAGCCTCACAAGATATACATGTAGGACTAGCTCTCTTACAGATTTCCTACTCACTCTAATAGATGTAGCAAGTGATTAAGCTTAGAGAGAGAGAGGAGGCTGTAGGAAGCACTCAGCTATAGAATAGGAACCTCACATAGAGTTTGCAATGAATGTTCAACCTTGGAATGAAGCCCAAGGGGTCCTATTTATAGATGGGGATGCCTCTTAGCCTTTGGGAACACTTATGAATGAAAACTAGTCATTTTGTGGCTTGCAACAGATCTATTTTCACTTGTTGCAACTCCACAACGGTTAGAAGCACTTTTCTACACTTTTCCATACAGTGCAATCGGTCAAGTTTCTATAAGGGTAACTCGACTGATAGAGTAAAAGACAAAGCCGATATTCAGACCATCGGTCGAGTTTGTCTTGAGGAAACTCGACCGATCAATAAAAATCGATTTGGTCAGTTACTCCATCGGTCGAGTTTTGTGTAAACACAACTCGACCGATGCAATCTCCAGAAAATTGATCAAGGATGATCGGTCAAGTTTTCAGGCTGGGAAACTCGACCGATAAAGTGCCTGTAATCAATTTTCAAAGTTGCATCTAAAGTGCTCTAATATTCGATCTAAGTGCTCCTGATATTTTTCTAAGCTAAATTACAAGTCATACAATCATTACAAGTGATTTACAACATGATTCTAATGGATATACATCATATTACAAAACCATGCACTTGTATTGACTTTGACTTGTCTTTTCTTCAATTTGATATGCGCAAGTTAGGGAAATTGGAGTGTGTCTATACATAATCTGAAATCACTCAAGTAGAGATATTAGACACCAATATGTGGAATGGTTAGTCATCATCAAAACATGGGTTTAGTCAATTTAGACGTGAGTCAACATTGACCTAATTGACCTTGAGTCAACATGTTTATCATCATCAAACAACTCATAAAGGTTGTTAAATCTTAAACCTAGTATGCAATATAGAATTAAAGATTTAAACAATCCCAAAACCCTAGGAGAGGTCAAAATCCATCCTCTATGCATTTCTTTACATTGGTAAGTTTCTTCTTATAGATCCCATTTTGCAATACCTCACAGATTCAATAATTCAAACCTAAAGCTAAGGCTATATTTTTTTATCACATACATGTTACTATGATTCCTGTAAGATGTGTGGATTTTATATATTAAATAGAAAAGAAAATCATGAATAAATAAAAGCACGAGTGGCATGGATCTTTTATCTTACATTGAAATTGTGATTTGCCTATCTATGCATTATTATCTCTATCTCATTCAGACCATTATCTATTCTTATGGTGCACCTCATTACTCCCCATAGATCTTTCTTCCTCTAGGTCAGGCTTGGAGGGACCAATATAGTATACTTTTCTATCTCCTCTCTCTTCCTTCTTTGTGCAATAATTCTTCAACAACACCCCACTTCTTAATATTTTCAATTTTTGCTAACATTTGAAAATGACAATATTTTTGTATGCCACTATGATTGTGACATCTTGATTAATTGTTGCACACATCACACTTCTACATGTGACATACCTATCCAAAAATTATCTTGACAGTGCAACCAGTGATATAGACATGCACGTGGCCATCAATTACTCCTCACTACTTTTGACATAACACCATTCTTTTTCCCATTTTTTCTCACTCTTTGTATCTCTCTCTTACTTAGTCTCCCTTGATTTCATTTTATCTACTTATCCCCTATTTAAACTTCTACACTCGAACTTCATCATAAATGGGAGATCCATGTTGAAAAATGGGACATCATGTCCATTCTTGAGTTTATAATCCTACACCAAGGCCATATGATGGATCATATACAATAAATCTTTTCATGGACTATGTGTTACTTCTGCATACATTCTCTTCTAGAATTATGTTTTGACCATGCTAGTGATGTCTTTGATTTTTAGGGCTCATAGATATTCACAATATGGACAATTTAAAATTGAATGATCTGATGGCCATGTTGACCTAAGTGTTACACATAGTCCATATTTTGATAATGACAACCATTCCATTCATACATATATGATATGTTTGTTTGAGTTTGATTTTAGGCATTAGGTACATGAAAAGGACCAAATTGATCAAGCCCAATCTTATTTTTATTCAAGTCAAAAGCAATGCAAATGCACGTTTTTAGAAAACACTCCAAATCACCTAATATAATTTTTGTAATCATTTGTATTGATGGTACGACTTGTAACTAAGATGAGAAAAAATTAGGGAAACTTAATTTGAATGTTTGATCACTTAAAAGCCATTTTATAAAATTCATTATAGTCTGTCCATCGGTCGAGTTACAAACTTGACCAATTCTTAATGGATTTTGAAAATTACTTTTGTCGGTCGACTTGTACATTCACAGAACTCCACCGATCCCTGTATAGCCCAAAACTGATTTAAGTGGATCCGTCGAGTTTCCACCAGGACAAACTTGACCGATGGTTTAAATTGTCTTTGTCTCATAGTGTGATTGGTTGAGTTATCTTTATCGAAACTTGACCGAAAGCACTGTACGAAAAATGCAGAAAAAGTGATTCTAGCCCTTGGGGAGTTTCAAAAGTCAAATTTTATATCTATTGCAACCCTTAAAACGGATAGAAAATTTTCATACGTGTTCCTAACCTCTAGTGGACACCCTCAGGTATAAATAAAACCTCTTGGAGTTCATTCCAAGATTGCTCCTTCATGCTATTCAAGTTCCTTGCTATACTTGAGTGCATCTAGTTCACTTGAGCCCCTTTCTCTCTCTTAATTACACTTTATTTCATCATTATGAGTGAGATAGGATCTGTGTGAGAGAGATACCTCAAGGTAGAAGATCCAAGGAGCTGAGTGGGTAAATCCTTCAAGGCAAAAGACTTGGTGTAAGAAGGGGATCTCCTTAGTGAAGGCATCCAACTACTTACAAGAGTGGGTAAGACCTTGGTGAGGTAGAAGACTAGCTCTTGGATAGATAAGACTTGGTTGTAAGGTTGTTGGATCCTTTGACCTCAAAGGGAAGCTGGGTATCCTTATTCTAGAAAAGGAAGGTCTATTGTATGTCTTATAATGGAATATAAGTATGCATAGGTCACAAAATCCTAAGGCTTGGCCTCTCTAGGTAGTGGTCTGACTCTCTCCTAGTTTGGAGAGTGGAACCACTCTAAAACGGCTTGTTCGAGTGCTTATTTTAATCTCTCTCATCCTTTCTATGCTTTTTTAGATTGCCATCAAATTCACTATTTGCAATTGTGCCTAGTTGAAGTAAATTGAAGGTATAACTTTTTTTTGCAAGTTTTGAAGCTCTATCCTCCCCCTCTAGAGCCCTAGATTCAACAAGTGGTATCATATCTACGGTCTTCTCCGACACATATCCTACAAAATGAGAAGATGGGTGACTTACTTGGGTCCCTCAACCTAGAGGGAGGCTTCTCCATGAGACCCCCGATCTTCGACGACACCAATTTCCTCTATTGGAAATGGCGGATGCAGTTATACCTTCAAGGAATGAATTACAACATGTGGAAGGTGATGATTTCTCCATACAAGGAGCCAATGGGTGATGTATCTACTTGGGATGAAGCTATACTTAAGAAGGTACAGCTCAATGCCAAGGCGATACACATCATCTATGCTTCCCTCACTCCCTCCAAGTTCAACCGAATATCAACTTGAGACACAACCCATGAGATTTGGAACAAGTTTTGCATTACCTATGAAAGCACACAAGTTAAAGAATCAAAGATTTACATGCTCAATGCACTGCTTCATAACTTCAAGATGGGGAAGAAGGAAAGAGTTGTCGAGATGTAAACAAGGCTCAACACCATCATCAATGGGCTTGCTGCTTTGGGCCACACCTTGGATAGAGGGACTATCAAAGATAATGCCTTCAAAGCTCAAGTGGAGGCAATGATTCTCCAACAACAACTTGCTTTCCAATCCTCTCCACCCTCCTCAAGTGAAGATGATGGCCCTAGTGATATTTAAGCAAACTACTCCAAGGGAAAGAACTTCAAGGGAAAGTATTCCTCATCCTCAACTCTTAGATGCTATGAATGTGGATAAAAGGGGCACTACAAGAATGAATTCCCTAAGGCCAATAAGACTTACCTACAAGAGCAATCACAAGAAGAATGATGATTACAAGAAGGAAGGCAAGTATAAGAGGAAGGATAAGAAGAACAAGAGGAGCAAGGATGCAACTCATGCATCTTGGGAAGAATCCTCTTCAAGTGGCTCAAGCTCTGATGAAGTAGAATACCATCTTGCACTCATGGCCTCCACAAGTGAAGACATTGTTGAGGTAAGTGAGGTAAAAGGAAAATGGATTGTTGATAGTGGTTGCTCAAAGTATATGACAAGTAAAAATCAGCCACTTCAACAAATTCACAAAAAAGAAAAAAGGGTCGGTTACTTTTAGTGACAACAACAAGGATAAGGTGATAGGTGAGGGTGATGTAGGTGATTCACTATGCATCAAGAATGTTCTTCTTGTGGATGGCCTACATCACAATTTAATAAGTGTTAGTCAACTTTGTGATAATTGTTATCTTGTTCTTTTTACCTCACTTGAATGCTTGCTTCTAGATTTCCCCTCCTACAATGTTATATATAAGGGAACTATAAATGGTAATCTCTATATTATTATATTGACTCTATTAAGCATATTGGTAGATGTCTTATTTCCAATCTGAATGATATTTTTTTATGGCACCGCAGGCTTGGTCATGTAAATATGCATCAAATGAAGAAGTTGAGAAAAAGGATTTTGTGAAGGGACTTCCTAAATTGGATTTTGAAACATTGATCTATTTGGACCAATGCGTATACAATCACTTTATGGTAGCAAGTATTGTCTTATGATTGTCGATGATTTTTTTTGCTATACTTGGACCTTCTTTCTTATTTCAAAAGCAATACTCTTGATGTTTTCTTGACTTTTTGCACTCTTTCCTCTTACCTACTTACTAGAGAGCCCGGTTAGAATCAAATATAGATGGTGCAGATAAAACGAGTGGAAAATTAAGCTTCTTTTTGGATCATCTCTATCCACAATGATCACGGGGGAGAATTTGAAAATGATTTGTTTGAACGGTTTTGTGGGGAAACTGACTAATGCACATAACTTTTCTTCACCTCGAACACCTCAACAAAATGGGGTTGTAGAGAGAAAGAATAGGCCACTACTGGAAATGACCAGGACCATGCTTCTAGAGTATGACACTCTAAAGAAGTTTTGGGTGGAAACCGTTAGTACTTCATGTTTTGTGCAAAATTGGATTTTTACTCATCTATCTTTAAGGAAAAACCCCTATGAGGTGTGGCATGTTAGAAAGCCTTTCAATGATTTCTTTCATGTTTTTGGTTGTCCTTGTTTTATTTTGTTTTGAACACCAAGGATTCCCTCGACAAGTTTGATCCAAAGTCTTACAAGGCATTCTTTCTTGGCTATAGCACTACTAGCAAGGCTTATAGAGTAATTAACATTGAATTGTATAAAGTAGAAAAATCTACAATGTTAGATTTGTTGAGACTAACCCATCTATTTCCAAGAATGTTGTTAATGATGATGTTGCAAAGGAGGTGATTCCTCACTTAAAAGAACTCAACATTGTTGATAAAGGAAATGAGGTGTTAGGTGATGAAGAAGAAAAAGAAGAAGAAAAGAAGAATCCAACCCCCTAATTTACAAAGCATCATCCTAAAGACCTCATCACATGAAATCCTTTTGAAGGGTGAAGACGTGGGCTACCTACAACAAAGAACAAGAAGACAACATCTTCATCTCTCAGCTTGAGCCAAAAGATGTCAAAGAAGCTCTCAAAGATGATGAATGGATCCTAGCCATGTAAGAAGAGTTGGAGCTGTTCGAGAAGAACTGAGTATGGACTCTTGGCAAAGACCAAGTGATAGAAAGATCATTGGTACCAAATGGGTCTACCGCAACAAGCTTGATGAAAGCAGAAAAGTGGTGAGAAACAAAGCAAAATTAGTTGCTCAGGTCTATAATCAGCAGGAAGGTATTGATTTTGATGAAACATATGCACCTGTACTAGACTTGAGTCAATTAGAATGTTTCTTGCTTTTGCTAGTCATAAGAATTTTATGCTTTATTAAATAGATGTTAAAAGTACATTTTTGAATGGTACAGTTGAGCAGGAAGTATATGTTGCTCAACCTCCTGGCTATGAACATGATAACTTGCCTAACCATGTTGTTACAAAAAGCTCTCTATGGTCTCAAACAAGAACCTCAAGCTTGGTGTGAGAAACTAAAGAACTTTTTGTTAGACAATGGCTATATCATGGGCAAAGTTGATTCTACCTTATTTCTAAAATACAATTCTAGCAATTTCTTGATTATTCAGATTTATGTTGATGATATTATCTTTGGTAGAACTGATTTTAATCTTTGCAAGGAGTTTAGTGCTCTTATGTAGAGTGAGTTGGAGATGAGAATGATTGGGGAGCTTACTTTATTCCTTGACTTTAAAATTAAACAAATGAAAAATGGGAACTTCATCAACCAAGGCAAGTACACCAGTGAACTACTTAAGTGCTTTGGGATGGAGAACACCAAGCCAATGGACACCCCCATGTCAAACACCACCAAGATTGACATAGATGAAGAAGGAGAAAAGGTAAATGAGAAGCTCTATGGAGGTATGATTGGAAGTTTACTTTATTTAACTGCCTCTAGACCTGATATAACATTTAGTGTTGGATTGTGTGCTCACTTTTAATCAGGTCCTAAGAAATCACATCTTATAGCGGTTAAGATGATTTTAAGGTATCTAGACAAAACCCAAAATTTTGGACTATGATATCCCAAGTCAAGGGACTTTACTCTTAATGCTTACAGTGATGTTGATTATGTAGGTTGTTTGATTGATAGAAAGTGCACAAGTGACACTTGATTCTTCCTAGGACCTTGCCTAGTTTCTTGGTTCTCTAAAAAATAAAGCACTGTGGCTCTTTCAACTACCGTGGCTGAATACATTGCAGCTAGGAGTTACCCAAATCCTATGGATGAAGCAAATGATCCAAGACTTTAATATTCATTTTGATGCTTCTCCTATCTATTGTGATAATACCAGTGCAATTAACTTGTCTTACAATCCTATATTTCATAACATATCTAAACATATAGAGGTCCATCATCACTTTCTTCTTGACCACATTGCCAAGAAGGATATTTTTATCACGCATGTGGATACAGAGAATCACCTTGTAGACATTTTCACTAAACCTCTAGCTAGAGGCAATTTTCTTTTATTAGATCAAAAATGATTATAACTGCTCTTAATGATATTGACATGCCTTCTAGTTATTTGTTATCTTACCTTAATGTTTCTTGCTTAAAGTTGATTATCTCTAGCTTGCTACATGCTATAGTTGTCTTGTTTTCATGCCTTGCGTTACTTGATTTGGGTATTTTTTGCAAATGAATGCTTTATCACAAAATTGTACCCTATGATGAGTGAAATGTGCCTCAATATGTCTAAAATTCATAATAGAATAAAGAAATAAATTCACTTAGCACTCTAAAGGCTAGGAATTAAAATTTCTATTAGACTACCGATTGGTCAAATTACAAACTCGATTGATCCCTGGACGAGGTCATGTGAAAATTCCCGATCGGTCAAGTTTCCAAATCTCATAACTCAACCAACCACCAGGCTGGGTATCGACCGAATTTTCTCCCTCTCAACTAGATATAAGTCGATTGGTCCTTACCTCTAGCCTCCTTGACCTCAAACCCTAGGTTCACACATCCTCTCCCTTGCCTCATTTAGCCTCCCTTTCATCTTCCCACACCCTCCTAGGTGGCTAGACGACCTTTTTGTGAGGTTCTCTCTCTCTTTTGGTTGTTTTTGCTTCTCAAACTTCCTCCATGGCTTCAAACCGCAGGAAGAGATCCATCCCTAGTGGTGCACCCTCATCCTCCTCCACTCCTCACCTCTTATCCTTTGATGGCACCTCTTTCTTATCCTCCAAAGCTTTAAATTGGTATAAGGAGCTCCTTCCTAGGAACCCTTTACCTTTTTAGAGATATGTTTGAGCCTTGTCTCACCACAACAAAGGTTATCAAGGAGGTTGTTGAGTTGTTTTCTCTCCATCATCTAGATGCTTTTTGAGTAGAACATATGTGCTCCCACAATTCCATAACTAGAACTAAGGCGGTCCATGATTTCTATGTAGATCTCAAATGGAACTATGACACAATAGTGCCACCTCCTAATACTTAGGTAACTCTGACTTCCATGATTGCCAATACCAAATTTACCATCACTGAAGATTTATTGAATACCTATTTCAATGGTATTGTGGTTACTAACACATGGAGGGAAGATTATCCTAATTATTATGACCTACTTGAACATGAGGCCTTCTACAAAAGCTTTGAACTTACTCTTCCCGATATTCACAAGTTTTTGAAGAATTCATATTTTCCTTATAGGAAGAAGTCAACCCTGCCATCCTAATTCCCTAGATCTTAAAAAACATTTGATTGCATTGGTAATTAAC
Source organism: Alisma plantago-aquatica (assembly GCA_963693085.1). Classification (NCBI taxonomy): domain Eukaryota; kingdom Viridiplantae; phylum Streptophyta; class Magnoliopsida; order Alismatales; family Alismataceae; genus Alisma; species Alisma plantago-aquatica. The sequence continues at coordinate 124,253,104 of OY856412.1, forward strand.
TACAATGTCCATCCAAAGAAAAACCAAATGGAAATGACAGAAAACACCACTATGATCTTGTACTATCTTTTGAAGAACATCAAAGTCAAATGGTCTCGATACATTCTACATCGCATGACCTATTTTGATTCTTGTGAAGAACACATGTGGCACCCCACCCCTACCCTGCCTTGATCTCAGGTATCTTTGCCTTTGAAACTCAGAAGTCCCTTTTCCATGATCTTCATTACAAATCTAGTCGGAAAGGTGTCTGTATAGGTGAGACTACGATAAAAAGGACCTTCATTCCTACCTCTCCTACCATATGGAGCCTCCACCTCTACCTCCATCCAGGCACCTCCATCTCCACCACCACATGACCTAACCTTACCTCTTTCTCAGTGTCAAATGAATCCCTTATGGGTTACATGATACACCAACATGAGTACAATCTTCAGTTCAAGATCACCTCCACCAGGTCCTATGCCAGATCATGTCCCACATGAACTTGTCATGTAGCCATACCTAACCCTCCTACTAGCCATACCTAGATAGTGACTATGCCTCATGCATATAGTCACTTCTACCCAGCCCCTCCACCCGCTGCTTCTACTTCCACCCATGTTGCTGATGGTGGACCTACCCCAGGTGTGCTTCCTCCGCTGGCTCTGACTGTTGGTCTTGTTGCCACCTTGCTTGCTATTCTTGGGACTTCTTCTCCCTCCTTTGACCAAGAAAATGTGTTACATGTTCTTGGCATGTTATGGGCTAAGTAGAATGCCAGATGGCACGATCATGGTTTTGGTCCTCCTACCGATGAGGAGATGCTTGACCAGGATAATGATGTTTAGGGCACCGAGGATGATGGATCTGAGGAAGGTTCTTATGACAACTTTGTTGGTTCCTATGGATATGATGATGAAGATGATGTTGTATCTGTTGCAGCTTCATATGGTGACGAGGACTATGAGCCTGAGACCAATGATCATGCTGCTGATGATGATCTTGTTGACATAGATAAAATATATATACCTTATATGTTTTAGTTATGTAGTCTTTATGTGCTAATTATATCTACCTTTTTAGACTATTTTGTGCTAAAACATTTGGGCATTGTATCAAAGACATACTATTTTATCATCTTGTTGTTTTATCATTTGTTTGTGGTCCTTCTTTTCAAGAGAACATGCCTAGTGTTGTAATCTTAATCTTATGTACCATAACTCTTTGGTTTATGATTTCTTGGTATGGTATTACATATTTTGATTATGACACTAGATCACTTATTCTCTGTGCTTCGCCTCTGTTTTGGTGTGTGCTTTGCTTGTGCTATATGTGGTTGATTGCTTTAGCTTGTGCTTGTTTAGAAGACATGTGCTTTTTAGCTCTTCTACCTCCCTACCTTTTTGTGATGACAAAGGGGGAGAAGTGAAATCAATCATATTGTTTTACTACTTATATGATCCTTTTCTTGTCAATTATCTGCATATCATGTGACTTGATAGAGGACCATATAGTATGCATATGTCCTATGGTTATTTGTGAAAAGACTAACTGTAACGACCCTGTCTTGAGACTTAGAAGGCCCGATAGGATAAATCTGAAAAAGTTAGCTATTTGTTTCAGAGTGCGTTGCGGAAGAAATATGTGTATACATAAACATTCAACTATAATGCATACACCAAAATATTGTCGACATTCAACATGTATATGTTACAAAATGAATTAAACATCACTGATTACAATTACATATTGAAAGGAGTTTCTGCAAGTCTATGAACATGTATGCTAACTAGGATCTACACAATAGGTACAACTTGAACATTGCTCACATCCTTTCTTTTCTCCATGCTAGCTCGGAACCTAGAAAATACGTGAACCATCAAATCAACACAAAGTTGGTATGTGGTTAAAAAGCTATAGAAACTATATTGGCATACTTAAAATAATTTGAGAAAGAAGAAAATAAAAAGAAAACATTATTTAAGGAGGAGAAACCCTAGTTATTAATCATAATTCAATGAACATGCATTACTATGGTAGACTTAGCACAACATCACATATATTATTGGGATCCTTCCCCGCGTACCTTGTACCATTAGGGATCTTAGGGCATACAATGTACCATTAGGGAGGTGCTAGTCAACATTAATACTTTCCCTCTATACTAGGGAGATTAATGAACACCATCAATAACTGCATTTTATTTTCTTTCTTTAATGTTCTTAATGTTTAAGGCGGAGGAGTACCATAATATGCATACATCCAAGAAAGTTTATGCAAATAAAAGCAAGCAACTAATCATACTTATATCATCCAACAAAACTAGTCATATAATTATATCCACATACTTGAGTTTAGAGATTCCTTCTACATCCAAGTTCATCTACTACTCTGGTCATCACCTTATTAATAGCAATTAATCATCATTAATATAAGATTCACCATTATTAATGGTATTTAGGTCATGTTAGGGTTTAGGCGAACCTAGGTTCAAACTGACCTAAACTTATGTGTGATATTTTTGTACTGATCAAGAGATCATAACAAGGATCTGGTCTGATTTTTGTAATTTTCTTGTGCTTGATCTATTTTCTAGAATTAAAATGAGGTTTAACACATTTAATTATGAATTAATGAGGAAAAGTCTAGTATGCGTCAATAATATTAAGATTTCAGCCCGTGTATTGTCTCTAAATGATAGTACGGTTCAATGGGAATTTTTTGAGATTTTATATTGCTCATATATCATTTGTTCCATTTAATATTATTCTAAAAGGAAACATTGCATCTAAATCAAAAACCTTGAAAACTAATCATCAAAAGTATGATATAAAGGTTTCACAATGAAGAGGATATTTTTTGAGTCTAGGGATATAGGCCAAGGGAACTATTTTTAATCGTATTTCTAAGGTCTGGTCTAATTCTGAGAAAATTAGGAGGAATTAACTTCTGGGCCAATCATGCTATGCCACGTGGCTCCTTATGGATGTAGTGTTCAATCCAGGAAAGTCTAAGACGGCATGTCTGACCTAGGTTTTCCGAAACCCAACTATTGATCTCTCTACTCTCGTGTGAACGCAAGCCCAGGCGACACCTGCTTGTTCTCCACTCTACGATCTCTGGATCTGAGACCAACTCAGGGTGCCACAGCGAGCATCAGCTTCGACAAACTCTATCTTTGACTCCAATTGGTTTCTGTCATGATGCTTTGTCTATAGCGATGATCCCGAGTCACTGCCACTGTGAAAGTGAATCACCAGTGTGGTGACAGAAGATCCTGGTTGCGCATCGCCAGTGGGGTGTCAGAGGAGGTCAGCATCGCAGAAAGGGAATCAAAGATCCAGACCAAATGAGAGGGAGGTTGCATCTTATACAAGTCCTGCTAAGTTCCCTCATATAACTGGTTGTGCCAAGCCTCCAGTGACAAAGAGGGTTTGGAGATCATCTGAGACCTGGAGACACCACTATGAATTCTGGGCCTAGCGTGAGGATGTCAGGACCACAGACCTCAAATAGAAGATCTGGTCCTCAATCTCATAGGATGGTTTGAAGTACCCTTTAGGTTTTAGCACCCATCAACAGCTATCTGTCGACACCTAAAATGAGGTTCATGGACTGACAAGGACTCCTATTTGGATCCATGGTGGAGGAGGATAGCACAAAACATTGATCTGCTACCATTCAATGCTCCTCGCCTACCCTATAGGCTTTCCTCTCAAGGGCTCTCAAGAGCTACTCAATGTAGGGTGCATCATAGAGGATGGTGAGGGATGCAGAATATCTCCCACTAACACTCGACAAAAGGGTTCCTTAAGATTCATAGAAGGTGGAGAGGATGATAGATGGGGTTAAAACTTTGAGGTTTTCTTTACAATAAGCCTGTGACCCACCCCCTACATGTGTTATTGGCTTCGTGAAATCCACAACTAGGGTACGATGGACTGGTCGTTAGATTCCCATCTAAATGGTGTACCTAGATGTTATACGTTATATGATCCACGACAAGGTTGACACTAGAGGGATAACTTCCAGATGTCATGGTAATTAATTAAATCAAGAACTATGGTCAAGATTAATAATCAATGTTCCTTCAATCAACATTTAGTTTATGAATATTACTCAAATGGTTAAATCAGAAGTCGTTAATCACCAACCTCACATCATGTAATCCAACTATTAGCCAAATTTAATACCAAAACTTCAATATACAATCATCTAGCTTAATTTATCTAGTAACCTCATAACTGAGTATATAAACCTTGAAAATAAGTCAATTATCCATCAAATATTCTCCAAACAAGTTCAAAAATATCTCAAAGGTCAGTATACAACCATTTAGGTTCTTGGATAATGCTTATTGGTGTATAACCACATACATAAATACTCATATTATATGTTGGGAATAAAACCTAAAATCAGGGTTATTACATTATCGCTTTCACATCGCACTCTGAAACAGTTGCCTAACATTTTCATATTTGTCATGTTGGGCATTCTAAGTCTCGAGACGATAGAATCTAGGGACATTACAGTTGGTATCAGAGCATGGACATTAGCTACACCTGACAATTGCTCACCATGAAACATATACACTAAATCTCACAATTCACTTTAAACCTTTGAAACTTAGTAAGTTATTCTATAGGAATAAGGTTTGACATAGCCTCTAAGTTAGAACCTAGATGTTTGAGATCTAGGTTTAGACAGTTGTGTGAAACACTTTACATATAGAGCTCATATGTATTGGGTAGCTACACTAGTCCACACTTTGTTCTCACCATTTTACTAGGTGACATGGCATTGGACTATCTACTGTGTGTGGGACACTCGATTTTACTTATTTGGTTTTGTTTTCCAATCAGCTCGAGCCTTAACAGTTTTTTCCGACGCCTGCTTCTTCAAAGAAAAACTATATAATATTTTATTATGCATATGATATGAAAATGTGTCCCTCACACATGAGAGGTTTTTGCCATTTTGTTTTAGTTTGGAAGTTGTTAATTGTCCAGATCATTTTATTTACAATGATACATATAATGTTTCACGTGGATTTTTTTGATGGGGCAGTTATTGCAAAATTCATAATAGATTATTTATAGATCGGAAAAATAAAATGAAATATGATTTGCAATCAGAAAATTATGATCTAACCAATGATACCACTTTCATCACCTAATTTCAATATAATAAATAAATGATTTTTTATGGATTTTCCTAATTGGCTAGAAATTGTAGAATTCATAACTATTAACATATATATACTAAAAATAAAATAAATATGATATGCACTCACAATAATAAATCTAATTTGGTGTGGCTTTGTTAACTTAATTGAATAAAATTAAAAAGGTGATTTCTAGGGTTTATACAATTAATGTGAACCTAACCCCAATTCTACGTATATGTGTAATAGGTGCTTTGGTGACGTAGGCTTGGACCTAGGACTGAATTTGGACTTACATAGATTGTATCTGAGCTATGTTTGCATCCCCATTACTCATATTGAGAAATTTTTGATATTTCTGTCTCATGTTGTATGTTGCATCCCCTCTGAGTCTATATTGAGCAATTGATTCTATTTTCCCTCTGGAGCCTCTTTGAGGTTTTTTATTGATTGAATTTCTCTTTCTTGACTTGATGACCTAGTCGGGTTTGATTTTAATGGCCTTGAGCACCTCAATATATGTTGTACTCATAAATTATACTTTGCTTCTTGCTGAAACCATAATCCAGATATTTGAATGAAGTTGTTCCTTATTGTGAGATGGAACACTAATTTCATCACTTTTTAGTGGATGTTTATATTGTCCATTTTTGTAATGACAACTTTATTTATTCTATAAAAGACTGAACTTTATACTTACCTTTACATTATGCATGCTCTATGATTCAGTAGCCCTAGAGTAGTTTAAGTACTTTGGTTTTTGGGTTGTGTGCCCAAGTTATATTTTTGGAATGAAGGTTGTGTACCACATACCTAGGTTGTGTGCCCACTTATATATATTGAGAGTTTGGTGGTATGTAATTCTCTATCAGGTTGCACGTCGTGAGCCCTTGCTGCCATTGTCCTTTATATTATTCTAGTTCTATGCACATGCATGCATGTCAATATTATTGTGATTGTGTTTTGTGCCCAAAGATTTATATGTGCTTGTGTGGAACAACTTTTATGATTGTTTAATGGCAAGTATTCTTCTTGTTTATTGTCTTTTGAAAATCATATTTTTGTGATACCCAGTTGGGTGGTACTTTCGTTTTCTTTGGGCAGCCTTGTTTATTTGATGCCCTTGATCCCTTATGTTGCTCAATCCATATTTAATATGCACATACCAGCCTTTAAGATGATATCTTCAACTTTTTCTCCTCTCACTGGGATATGCTTCCAACCCTAGGTATAGGACATGGTGGACTCATGCAAACATGGACCTAGCTTATGGAGATGACTCTTGATGGGAGATAGACTTGAGATAGCTAGATATCCCTCTACTTAGATCCTAATGTTGTAATTTTATGTAAACCTGTTTATGAGAGAATATGTAACTTTGCATAAATTTAACATAGTCACAATTTATATTTTTGTTTCTTACTTTGGTTATTTTTTATATCATAATTTGAGAAATGAAAAATTTACACCTATTGTAACATATGTTTATATTGTGTTTGGAAGAAATGGGTTTATTCTCAAACTTTGTAGGGAGTGGATCCCCTTTAGGGTCCCACTCCTTACATGTTTATAGAATTCATTTGCAGTGATGAGAGCCATGCCTTGGCTCTGTCCCTCAAAGAAGATGGGAACAAAAGTAGGTGAATACCATCAGGAGAAATGCCATTGATCTTGAATGTGTTCAAGTATTGTAAGAATTCAATGACAAGAAGGTTAGGGTCCTCCATTGAAGTCCGTCCAAAATGATTTTGTTGAATCATCTGCATGATCGTAGGGATGATTGAAAAGTTGTTTGCCTCAATATGTGGGTTGTTGATAGCCCCATTGATGTTTATAAAGGTAGGAATGACGAAGTCCATAAGAGGACGATCGTCTTCCATGGTTGTTTCTTGGTGATCTGGTGAATATGGTGGTGAAGATGAAGTTGAACTCTCCAAGTTTGAAGAGATTTCATGCCTCCTTGATCACCTTCAGATACTGAATGTATGATCGATCTCTGGTCTAGGAATATGGATGGCTGAAGAGCCCATTTCGAACACCACATAATATAGTCTTGCAAGTTCACACGTGGGTGACAAACACTTAGAAAACAATGGAAAATATGATAGATGACAAGAAATATGATGGAATGATGGAATGTGGATGTGATCTAATCTCGCTTACTGATCAACATGTCTTACTCTAGCAAAATAATGATGCTCACTGACAATGGCACCAAAAACTTGTTAGTTATGTGCACACAAGTCTTAAATTTATAAACTTAAGCACTACCCCGCAAGTATACATGTGTGTAGTATATTTGAGATCGTCAAGGGGCAATGTTATTAAATACAAGTGTGTTGATGTTTAACAATCAAAATCAATTTCCAAAGGGATGATTTGGTTTGTCTGAACTAATTTTCTTATTAAGAGAAAATAGTAAAACTAATTACTTTAAGAGAGATTAAGATCATATTAAAGGAATCTTGCGATGGGGATTTCATATCTGTTGACTCAAGGTCAATTAGGTCAATGTTGACTCACGTATAAATTGACTAAACCCATGTTTTGATGATGACTAACCATTCCACATATTGGTTTCTAATGTCTCTACTTGAGTGATTTCAAATTATGTATAGACACACTCCAATTGCCCTAACTTGCGCATATCAAATTGGAGAAAAGACAAGTCAAAGTCAATACAAGTGCACATTTTTGTAATATGATGTATATCCATTAGAATCATGTTGTAAATCACTTGTAATGATTGTATGACTTGTAATTAAGCTTAGAAAAATATCAGGAGCACTTAGATTGAATATTAGAGCACTTTAGATGCAACTTTGAAAATTGATTACAGGCACTTTGTCAGTCGAGTTTCCCAGCCTGAAAACTCGACCTATCATCCTTGATCAATTTTTTGGAGATTGCATTGGTCGAGTTGTGTTTACAAAGAACTCGACCGATGGAGTAACTGGCCAATTCGATTTTCATTGGTCGGTCGAGTTTCCCCAGGACAAACTCGACCGATGGTCTGAATATCGGCTTTGTCTTTTACTCTATCGGTCGAGTTACCCTTATAGAAACTCGACCGATTGCACTGTACGGAAAAGTGCAGAAAAGTGCTTCTAGCCGTTGTGGAGTTGCAACAAGTGAAAATAGATCCGTTGCAAGCCACAAAATGGCTAGTTTTCATTCACAAGTGTTCCCAAAGGCTAAGAGGCATCCCCAGCTATAAATAGGACCCCTTGGGCTTCATTCCAAGGTTGAGCATTCATTGCAAACTTTTTGTGAGGTTCCTATTCCATAGCTGGGTGCTTCCTACAACCTCCTCTCTCTCTCTAAGCTTAATCACTTGCTACATCCATTAGAGTGAGTAGGAAATCTATAAGAGAGCTAGTCCTATTTGTATATATTGTGAGGCTCTCACTTCCACAACCTCCCCACTCTCTTTTGCAATCATGAAGATGAAGGTTCTCTCTCTTAGCCAAGAGAGGTGAAGAAGAACAAGGGAATGCATCCCTTGGTGAAGATCAAGGCTGAAGACTTGGAGCTAGAGTGGGTAAGCCCTTGGAGAAGGCAGAAGACTCAAGCTCAAGTGGGTAAGACCTTGGTGGTGGAAGCTTCTCCAAGTGAAGGTGAAGTCAAAAGCTGAAGATCCAAGAAGAGTGGGTAATCCCTGCAAGGCCGAAGACTTGTGCAAGTGTGGGTAAGTCCTTGGAGAAGGCCGAAGACTCTTGCAAAGTGTGTAAGTCCTTGGTAAGGTTAAAAACTCTTTGTATTGGATGGGTAAATCTTTTGTTTGGTCATGCATTGTATGCCTTATAAGTGAATATAAGAATGCAATAGTTTGGAAGTCCTAGAGGTTGACCTCTCTAGGAAAGTGGACTGACACACTTCTAGTTTGAAGTGTGGAACCAATCTAAATATCTTGTCTAATTGGTGCATGTTCAATCTCTCTCATCCTTTCTATGTATGTTTTAGTTGCACACAAATTTCCTATTTAGCAACCTTATCTTGTGATATATCTTGAAGGTCTAATGAATTTTGTTTAAGTGCATTCAGATCTATTCATCCCCCCTCTAGAGCATCTAATCACCCATCTAGGATCCAACAATTGGTATCAGAGCGGGTCTTCTCCAAGCATACTTCAACAAGTAGGAGAAGATGGGTGACTACCTAGGAGGGAGATTCTCGACCAGCCTTCCAATCTTTGATGGGAGCAATTTCCTCTATTGGAGAAGAAGGCTCCAATTCTACATCCAAGGATCAAGTCTTGAGATGTGGCAAATGGTGAACAACCCATACATGCTACCAAAGACAAGGATTGAAGAATGGGATGAAGCCGCCTTGATGAAAGCAACTTTGAATGCTAGAGCCATGCACATCCTCTATGCCTCCATGACCCCCACTGAGTTCAACCAGATTTCTTCTTGTGAGAAGGCCTATGAGGTATGGAGAAAGCTTTGCATCACTTATGAAGGGACAAATCAAGTGAAGGAAAGCAAAGTCTACATGCTCAAAGGGCTGCTTGAGAACTTCAAGATGGGAAAGGAGGAGAGCATAGCCAACATGTACTCAAGGCTCAACACCATTGTGAATGGTCTTGCTGTTCTAGGACATCCCATGTCTAGTGGAGAGATCAACTCAAAGATCCTTAGAACTCTCCCCAAGAGATGGGAACCCAAGGTGACTTCAATTGAAGAAGCAAGGTCTCTTAAGGATATTCCTATTGAAGAGCTCATTGGAAATCTACAAGCACATGAAGCTACACTTGACAAGAGGGAGGAAGTAGAAAGACAAGAGAAGAAAGAGCTAAAGAGAATGAAGAAGGCTGAAATGAAGACTCAAATTGAAGCTATCATGGAACAAGTCTCTCCATCCTCTCAAGCTAAAGAAGATGCCATGTACTCCAAGGGTAAATCCTATAAAGGCAAGTCCTCCTCCATCTGGTGCTTCACATGTGGAAAGAAGGGTCACTACAAGGAAGATTGCCCACAAGGCAAAAAGACCCATCTTCATAAGAAGAAGGAGAAATGGCACTCAAGCTCAAGTGGCTCCTCCAACTCAAGCTCAAGTGAAGATTCAAGTGAAGGATCAAGCTCAAGCTCTAGTGATGAAGGAGAATGCCATTTTGCTCTTATAGCATCAACAAGTAAAGACTCAAGTGAGGTAAATCTAAACTCTTTAGATAAAGAATCTTTGATTGCTATTATTCATGATATTTTTTCCTCTCTTAAGTCTTCTAAAAGGAAAAAGAAAAAGCTTGCTAAAATTGTTGATAATTTGCATGTAGAATTAGATGATCTTGAACATGCTAATTGTTGCTTTCTTAATGATAAAAATGATTGTCTTAGCCAAGTAGACTCTCTTAAACTTGAAAATGCTAGTTTGCTTGATAAGATTAGATTTCTAGAAGCTCAATCTCTCATCCTTAGTTCTAATGAAGAGCATACTTTAATTGTTGATTCTCTCATGCATGAGCTTGATACTCTTAAAACTGAAAATGTAGAACTCAAGCTTATTGATGATGCTAGGAGAGAAGAAATCTATGCTTATCAAAGAGAAATAGTGGTGCTTAAATCTGAAAATGCCTCCTTGCTTGCTAAAATCAATGGGCATGAACCTTGTTCTAGTTATACTAATAGAGAGAATGATGTTGCTGCTCTTCATATTAATAGAGATTCTTATTTAACTAAAACTCTTTGCTTAGAAAATGATCTTTTGCATGCTAGAGATAATATCAATAATTTTTCTTCTACTATTGCTTCTCTTAAGCATGATAATGACAGTTTGAGATCATCCTTGCAAAGATTCTTAGTTGGTAAAAAGAGTCTTAATGACATCCTACACCATACTACTAAATAAATTAGTAGACATGGTTTAGGGTATGATTGTAGTCAAGGGAACAACAAAGATAAAGGACCTCCAATATTCCATGGAGAATCCTCTAGTTCCAAGACTATGGGAACATGCAACTATTGTAATGAAATTGGTCATTATTCTACTTGTTGTCCTTTTAGGAAAGCACCCAAGTGCAATAGGACTTGGGTTGCTAAACTAACCCCTCCGGACCTAAAAACATGATTGGGGACCATTTCATCTCTCTTCATGTAGGTAATTGTAAATGGATTGACTTGAGCTATTGAATTGCAAATTGACTTCTCAATCCACATGAAAGAAGAAAGGTGAGATGTGTAGAGGGTGACAACAAGTGGAAAAGGAATGGTAAGCACAAAGGTAATGTTTTTCTTGCTTATAACCATCTCTAACTTGTTTTTGTCAAGTTAGTGTGCACTATACATATGGTTTTTGAGTCAAAAGTGGTATTTTGTGTTTCTCTTCACACTCTTGCTCAAAAATTGTTTCTAATGCTTCTATAGTGCATTAATAACTTGCTTAGACATGTTTGGATATGGTTTGTATATTTAGCATGCCTCTATATATGTTTTTATGAATTATGTGTGCTTTTTGACAACTGGTCTGTCGGTCGAGTTTGCCCTGCTTAAAACTCGACCGATAGGCACGAATGGGTGTTGCCAACAGTGGTCATCGGTCGAGTTGTCAATGCACAGAACTCGACTGATAACACTGTGTACAGAATATACATTTGGCTTATTGAGTGAGAATTTCCCTCTCAACTAGATTTTCTCAACCAATAGCCTTATTCTTTGGCACTCTCATTTGGTGCCTTTATATATGCATATTTCCATGTTCTAAATTGCCTATCTTGCTTACAACTCTATCTCTCTAATTTCTCTAAATTAGTATATCTATATGTTCCAATTACTTGCTTTGAGTTGTTTTGTAGGTTTTGATGATGATCTCTTTGGATCTCTTGGTTGTGTCTGAAAATTGCTTCCGATGTGCTCTAACTTGCTATATCTTGTGTTGATACAACCTTGAGGTTCATAGGGGTAATCATCTTATGCTAAGGATGCATATCTAGTGAGTTATATCCTTTCATGCGTCTAAAATTGCATATCTCTTTGTTTGGATATATCTCTATATATACTCATAGATTGCTCTTTAACTTGTGTATCTTTTAGTATATCTTGCTATGATCTAGATCCTACTAGTAGTCCTAACTTGTGATATCATCTACTAGTAGTTCATATACATGTAGTTCTAACCTTGTTTATAATTGACATCTTTGCTCATCTATATGCTATGGTTGTATCTTGTCTCATACATGCTCAAGATTGTTCCTTGAATTGCATATCTACTATCTTGAGTTGCTTGGATAACATTGTGATGCAGGATACATAGATCTACAATGTATGCAGAAATTGGAGTTTTTTTTGGATTTTATGCAGATTTTGCTCCAGTTTCAGTTTTTGGTGTAAGAATAGTGTTTTTCATGCAGAAACAACCTTCTAAGCAAGACTCATCGCTTTTCCATGAGCTCTGATGGTTTTTGGTCAAATTCCGTCATCTTGAGGGTTAAAATTGCAATTTATTATTTTTCTGTAGCACTTTATCTTGCTTTTTGGGTTGTTCAAGTATATGCTTTAACTTGCTTTTCTTTCCATGCTTGGACAAGCCCCTATCTATGCTCTTCTACTCTCCTTATATATATTTGTGTTATCTCCTTTCTCTTTAACAAGTGATGTTTCTTATTTCTTCATAACCCCACTTTTTGAAATGACAAAGGGGGAGAAAGGTATGTCTTCTTTTAAAAGAAGAAGAAGGCATGTCTTACATGAAGTAGAGAAGCATGTCCATATAAAGGGGAGAAGGTAAAGGGGAGAAGACATATATGTGTAGAACATATATGAGTAGAAGACATAGTATTCTATAAATGTTATGAAAGCTAACCATGCAGGAGAAATAGCATCAATTGAGGGGGAGTATGAGAACTCCATGCGCATCAATTGAGGGGGATCATATGAACTCCATTCTATTGAAACCCCTAGGTTTCTCCAAAGGTATGACTTTACTTGAAAGCTTTCAATACATTTATGGAATGGTTTGTCATCTTCAAAAAGGGGGAGATTGTTGACTCAAGGTCAATTAGGTCAATGTTGACTCACGTCTAAATTGACTAAACCCATGTTTTGATGATGACTAACCATTCCACATATTGGTTTCTAATGTCTCTACTTGAGTGATTTCAGATTATGTATAGACACACTCCAATTGCCCTAACTTGCACATATCAAATTGGAGAAAAGACAAGTCAAAGTCAATACAAGTGCACGTTTTTGTAATATGATGTATATCCATTAGAATCATGTTGTAAATCACTTGTAATGATTATATGACTTGTAATTAAGCTTAGAAAAATATCAGAAGCACTTAGATCGAATATTAGAGCACTTTAGATGCAACTTTGAAAATTGATTACAGGCACTTTGTCGGTCGAGTTTCCCAGCCTGAAAACTCGACCGATCATCCTTGATCAATTTTCTGGAGATTGCATCGGTCGAGTTGTGTTTACACAGAAATCGACCGATGGAGTAACTAGCCAATTCGATTTTCATTGGTCGGTCGAGTTTTCCCAGGACAAACTCGACCGATGGTCTGAATATCGTCTTTGTCTTTTACTCTATCGGTCGAGTTACCCTTATAGAAACTCGACCGATTGCACTGTACGAAAAAGTGCAGAAAAGTGCTTCTAGCCATTGTAGAGTTGCAATAAGTGAAAATAGATCTGTTGCAAGCCACAAAACGACTAGTTTTCGTTCACAAGTGTTCCCAAAGGCTAAGAGGCATCCCCAACTATAAATAGGACCCCTTGGGCTTCATTCCAAGGTTGAGCATTCATTGCAAATTCTTTGTGAGGTTCCTATTCCATAGCTGGGTGCTTCCTACAGCCTCCTCTCTCTCTCTAAGCTTAATCACTTACTACATCCATTAGAGTGAGTAGGAAATCTGTAAGAGAGCTAGTCCTATTTGTATATCTTGTGAGGATCTCACTTCCACAACCTCCCCACTCTCTTTTGCAATCATGAAGATGAAGGTTCTCTCTCTTAGCCAAGAGAGGTGAAGAAGAACAAGGGAAGGTGTCCCTTGGTGAAGATCAAGGTTTAAGACTTGGAGCTAGACTGGGTAAGCCCTTGGAGAAGGCAGAAGACTCAAGCTCAAGTGGGTAAGACCTTGGTGGTGGAAGCTTCTCCAAGTGAAGGTGAAGTCAAAAGCTGAAGATCCAAGAAGAGTGGGTAACCCCTGCAAGGCCGAAGACTTGTGCAAGAGTGGGTAAGTCCTTGGAGAAGGCCGAAGACTCTTGCAAAGTGGGTAAGTCCTTGGTAAGGTTAAAGACTCTTTGTATTGGATGGGTAAGTCTTTTGTTTGGTCATGCATTGTATGCCTTATAAGTGAATATAAGAATGCAATAGTTTGGAAGTCCTAGAGGTTGACTTCTATAGGCAAGTGGACTGACACACTTCTAGTTTGAAGTGTGGAACCACTCTAAACAACTTGTCTAATTGGTGAATGTTCAATCTCTCTCATCCTTTCTATGTATGTTTTAGTTGCACACAAATTTCTTATTTAGCAACCTTATCTTGTAATATATCTTGAAGGTCTAATGAATTTTGTTTAAGTGCATTCAGCTCTATTCACCCCCCATCTAGAGCATCTAATCACCCATCTAGGATACAACAATATCCACATCATAACATGAAGAACAACATAAATCAATAATACTATAAATAACAAAGGGAGGTTTGTATCCTAGATCTACCTTGTGGTAATGTAGAATAGATCCAACTTTGTATACCACTCTCGTGGGTATACTCAGATTCAAATTACAAACCTTTATTCCCCAACACATCCCATCCACTCATGTAGTCAAGGTAGTACAACTAAGGTACATGTCCTTACTCCTATGAATATCTTCCCAAGTTATACAAAGAGCATAAATCATACATAGAAAATGGCCAAAAAGAATTCAACACTAATGGGCGTTAGAATGGTGAAATGTCTAGCATAAGATGTGAAATTCATGTTCAACAATGTTATGACATGGGAGTTACTCCCCCACGCCTAAGAAACGGAAGTCTACTCACTCATGATGGTGAAACACAAGTAAAAGTGACATATTTTTAAGCTAAACATGAATAGAAAAGGAAAGAGGAAGGAAAATCTAGGGAAAGAAGAAGAACAAGTAAGAACTCTGGCTTGAAGATGAAATTATGACCTTGCTAGTGCTTATACTCTAGTAGCCTTCTCTCCCAAGTAGGTGGAATGGAGTGGAAAAGCTTCTTCTGTTGTCCTTAAAAAAGAATGGAGTAGAGAAGAGGTCATCTCCTGAGTAATTGCCTCTTCTTCTTCAAAACCGCCCCTCGTCTCCTCTACTTTTCTCTCTGGTTTAAAAGTGCTTCAAATGATGGGTCATAATCATCCCATATGTGTGCTCTGATATTTTAAAATGAGGGACATTTGTTTTGAAGAACTACAAAAATTGACTGCAACACGGTGTGCTGAGAAGACACACAAAATGTCACCTTGAGTAACTGATCTTGAAATTGCTTTGCTCGAAGGATGCACAATGTGTCTTTTAAGAGACACACTATGTTGTTGAGACTCGGTGAGGACTTTGGTAGATATGGATGGATTGGACATGTCATGTGCTAATAAACATATTATGCATTTTTTGGTAGAAACTTTGGCAAGACCTTTTGACTAATCAAACATGATGTGTCATATGGGGGCTACGACATGTTGATGCTCATTAGGTGGAAGAAATCCATCTGTATATTAAGACGTCATGTGCTAAAACACACACGCTGTGTTCCCTTTAAAAACTTTAATAAATTCCATGTGATATGTGCAATCTCCTAAGGAATCCAACTAAGGTTGGATTTTGGTCAGATCAACCCCATTTCCTTGTTATTATTATGTACATGTGATCACAAACATGAAACCAGTAAAACAACTAAAAAGTGGATAAATCTAGCACGGTTGTGAATGGAATTATGATCAAAATGACTGAGTTGTTCACCCAAAAATAGTTCAAAAAGTGACATGATTTGTGCACATTAGATATATATGTATATGACCCAAGTCGACTCCTTTTGAATCTAGAACACATGTGCCCATTTTATATTTTGTCTTTCATATTTTCCATGAATTTGGCCGAGGAAGGATATTTGTGGTGGATTTCAACTAGAAGTTGAAGATTCTTTCTCAAGGAACTTCTTTAGATAATTGGTGATAAAACAACAATTTGTTCTTTAGTTTTTCTAATTTTCATCTTATTTTTTCTCTCCCAACTCGCCAATACTTTTTTTACCCAAAGATGAAAAGGTCTTATGTTTCTTGTTTTTTTCCCAAATTCTATTCTCTCAGTAAAATTGGAGGTCCAAATCTAGAATCTACTTTAAAATCTAAGTTTGTGAAGCTTTTGTTGAAAGGTGTGAGAGATTCTCACATTCTTCCTACATAGTAAGTAGATAATAAATTATTAAAGTAATGAAACACAAATTCACCTTTGCATGCCTTATTTTATGTAATCAGGAAACTCTAATGAAATCAAAGAAAGGATTTTGTATGTCATTATTGCCATGAATTTTACAAATAAGAATGATTAGACACATCTAGAAATTTAGCTCGATTTACTAAATGAATCACCAGTTGTCCCTTTACATGTTTGTTGTTGAAGCTGTCCTAGTTGAAGAACATTTTTGGAAAATGGATATAATTGTAATTTGGATGGGAAATGAGGTGAATAATAAGAATGAAAGTGAACATTGAGCATGTAATACAAGGTGTGATTTGCATGGATATTCATTTGAATACTTGTTTAAAATGAGATCATTATGATGAATGATTACTTGTGTTTCCTTGCTAGTGTATTAAAACCCTATTTCTTCCTATCAATTGTGATTGATGTTAATCACACCTTTCTTTCTAATTTATTAATAAGACCATTGTTGGATAAATTGGACATTATTATAATCCCTTTGTTTTTATGATGACAAACATTTCATTCTTGTGGATCTAACGTGCTACTTGAGTGTTGCAGGAATAAGGCGGATAACAAATACTTGGAAGATCTATATGCTAAAATTGCTTTATGTCATGAATGTAATCAAATGTAAAATCTTATACAAATATATAATGTACAAGTACTTAGACATCATGTAAATCAAGCATTAGATCTTCCCTAATCAATCACAAAACTTAGATAGGTCATCCCCTACAATAGTGTCACAACTGCACACTCATACACACACTTAGCACTTGGATTAAAACATTGAAATAGGGTTAATCTCGGTCGACAAAATTCTCGACCGAGACACTCTCGGTCAACAAACTCTTCGACCGAGATTGACCCAGGTAGCCGTTAGACCCAACAGACAAGGTGGTTGGGAGTTGAAAATAAATGTTGTAAACACTTGCTCCAGGACGTCCCTCGGTCGACAAATCCTCGACCGAGAAGGACTCTCGGTCGACAATTCTTCGACCAGATGTGCTGCCTTCGATAAGGATGCACTTGTGGGAGAAATCTCTGATGACCAAGATATACAATTTTACCACCATGTTTCAGTCGAATTGAATCTGTATTTTCTCACAAATAAGACATGCTTTTATCCTTTTATGCTATATACAGACAAATTTCCATAAACTGGAAAGTCATTAATAGTGAAAAACAATATAGCACGCAAACTAAAGATCTCTTCACGTGAAGCATCATATGTCATAACACCTTCTTCCCATAGTTTCATTAGGTCATCAATTAGAGGTTGAAGGTAAACATCAATGTCATTTCCATGTTGCTTGGGCCCTGATATCAATATTGACAACATGACATACTTATTTTTCATACACAACCAAGGAGGAAGATTGTATACAACAATCATAACAGGCCAAGTGCTATGTTGGCTGCTTAATGTACCATAAGGATTCATTCCATCTGTACAGATTCCAAGTCTTAAGTTTCTTGGTTCTTTACCAAATTGAGGGTATAATAAATAAATTTTCTTCCATTGTGGTGAATCAGATGCGTGTCATAGGACTCCATCATCATTGGTCTTTAACTCCCCATGATAAGACAAATTTTGCGCATCTTCAGTATTAGCAAATAAGCGTTGAAATCGTGGTATTATTGGTAGATACCACATCACCTTGGCAGGAGAGCCATTTTTAGCCTTAATTGAATTTGTAGTCTTGTACCTTGACACACTACATTTTGGACAATTTATCAAATTTCTATAGTCCTTCTAAAATAACACACAATTATTTGGACATGCATGAATCTTCTTAGCCTCCATTCCCATTGGGCACATTATTTTCTTTGTTTGATATGTTGAAATTGGAAGCTCGTTGCCTTCAGGAAGAATTTCCTTTAACAAAGATAACAATGAAGTGAAACTCTTATCACTCCACTGGTTTTGATCTTTGAGAGTAGATAATTGCATCACAACACTCAACCTCGTGAACTTAGTACAACCCTATATAATGGTTTTTCAATATCATGGACAATGTTTGCAAATAAAGAAGGTGTACCAATGCCATTGTCCCAACAACTACATAGAATCTCATCAACCATATCATCCTGAATCGGTTCATCCTAAATTGGTTCATCATTATCATCATTATATATATCTTCCATGCCACTATTAGTATCGACATTTTCTGATCCATAATTAAATTTCTCTCCATGCCAATACCATTCATTATAACCTTGTATGATCCCATTGTATATGACATGATTTTTAATTTCCTCAACAGTATCAACTTTCAAATTGTTACCACAATTTCTACATGGACAATAGAACCTATATGTAGATAGTTTTCTATGTTCCTCAGCAAATTTGATAAATTCATCAAGACCTTTGGCAAACTCTGGACTGCAACGGTTCTTGATAGACATCCAACTTTGATCCATTTTCTAGATCACATTAAAATTAATTATAAAACTGAGCATTTAATATTGATACTATAAGTTGTAAGTTTTTATTGCTAGGAAGTTAATTACATTTATCCTAAAGTGTACCACCTATCCCATTTTTGAATATCTAGTCTCACTAGTAAATGTATAATGTATGTTTAGTTTTGAAAAAAAATTCAGTAGCATTTTCCCTAAGTTCTCCAAGTACATCGATGTAAATGGAAAATAACCACTCACATATATACCCAGAGAACAAATGAGGAAATCCTACTAAATTTTTCTTCAAAACTAAACATACAAATACACTTACATCCTAAGTGAGATTAAATATCTAAAAACAGTCCCAGATCGGGGACTATCCAAAATGTACTCCTAATGAATAAATTTTGAACAAGTTTTTAAGTTAATATATATAAATGTATTATTTTCATATTTATATATTAAGTTAAACATCATGCATCAATGATCTCATCTATAAACCCTAAAGTGTCAATCTGGGAACTAAAACCAAGAAAATTTAGATACTCTTAGAATACATCTCAACTAATCTTGGCCCATCATCGTCTCGATGCACCTTGGGTAATATATATATATATATATATATATATATATATATATATATATATATATATATATATATATATATATATTCATCAAAGACCACATAATTTACAAAATTCAAAACAACAAAATTTGTTTTATGAACATCGATTGTTGCATGGTAGGCAACACATTTTTAAACAGAATCAATCATACAAATAAAAGTTACATAACATATTTTTAGTGGTATCACATCACTAGCAATTCTATGCCAATTTTTTTGTATTCAAAAATTTGTTTTAGGTGTACCGCATTTAACTTGTTTTGTATGAAAATTTAGGATATATGTATAGGAAAAATAAAAACAAACACATCACTTACAATAAATAAAAGTATATTGGAAATAATTGATACGTCATTTGGGGAACATACTGGTCAAGATCTTAAATATGATGATATCAATGGAGATGCATGTTTTAGAATGTTATTAATGTGTGAAGAAGCTGATACATGTTGGAAAGCCATGCTAATGATTAACTGGTGAGGTCAGTTGAGAAAGGCAGGCGGCAAAGCAGGTTCTTCTCCATAGGCAGAGCACCTTACCTCAACATTCGGGTGCCGGCGGCAAGGGTTTCTTCTCCTTCGCAGGTCCGGTGGCGATGGCGGCGAGGTACTTTCTTCTCTGTAGGTACGATGGTGACGCTCTCACACGTCGGACCGTCATGGCACAGTGGCAACAGCCCAAGAGCGGCGGCGGAATCGGCAGTGGCAGGTTCCCGTTCGAGAAGATGACGAAGACATAAGGTGAATGATGCTTGGAACTAGCGGCACAAGGTGAGTGATGGTGGCTAGGGTTCTTAGCCACCACTATGAGAGAAGGAAAGGGGACAGAAGAATGAGTTAGAGAGGAAGACAAAGGCGTCGCGTGCAGGCTAGCTATTTTTGTTTACTTAGTAACCCGCCCGACTTCTGAGGTCGGTTCTGAGTCAAAAATTAACTTAAGAGGGCCACCAGTGCCCGAACTTCATGACCTACAAGGTCGGTTATACATATAAAACTGACCCAAGAAGCTAACTCTAGATTGAACCCTATAAGGTCGGTTATCCTTAAAAACTGACCCAATAGGTCTTCTTCCGAGGTCATTTTTTTTCCAAGAAACCGACTCAATAGTGTAAAGCGGTGCCCAAATTTTTTAGTAAATAGCTAGGTCAGTTATTTGGTAAAAACTGACTTTATATATCGAGGCGCGAAGGCAAATTCAAGCCAATTTTCACCATGGGAAACCTGTTGGGTCAGTTTTATAATAAAACCGATGCAATAGAGCACTTAGGTCAGTTTTTCTTATAAAAATGACGCTGTCAGCAGCGACATTATTGGCTAAAAATGTAGTAGTGAAAATGCACTAGATTAAACAATTTTTTTTCTGAAATACATTTTCAAATAATATTTCATACAAATCAACAATTTTGTTCACATATATTCTAGATATATGTGACCTTGTGATAGCGGCATGATTTTATTTTGATAGTTGGTATGCCTAGAAAATCCAAAGGGTGTGATTCAATTTTGGCAGTTGATGATAGACTAACCAAGTCAACACACTTTGTATCAATCTAGACCACCATTTTATCTATCGGGTTTGATAATATATATATTAATGGCGTCGTCAGACTGCACAATATTTATACCTTTAACATCTATTTATATCTTTAATTTACTATTTATTTTTGGTACCGAGTCCATGAGGTTATGTATATAATGATATTTTATTAGGAGATTTTCATCCTTAAAGTGATGGTGAGTTTAATAGCATCATTCATACAACAAAGTTATGTTCAGATTGTGTGTTCCCTAGATTGCATACATTTGGGACACTTGTCTGAGTCACATTTGAGTTTGCTTATAACAACAATTACTATACTAGTTTAAGTAAAGCGACCTACAAGTTTTATCTATAGATCTCTTATGTGCTATATGAGATAGGAGAGAAGCAGTTGATAGTTCCTATGATCCCAAAAGATGTGATATAAAAATATATATCATTGAGAAATAAGTGATGGTAGAATATGAAAAATATAAGTCATATGTAGATAAGAGATGTTGGTATGGAAAGTTATTAGTGGAAAAATAGTTTTTTTGAAAATCACCCCTTGGAAGGATTTCTCAGGTTTGGGAATAGGGGCAAGCTAACACCAAGGCATACTAGCCCTTATTATGTGTTTCATTGATTTGAAATGTAGCTTTTCATCTAGAGCTTCTACCTAGCCTAAAGACATACATGATTTTTTCTATGTTTCTATTTTCAAAAATGTCAACACAAGATGACTATGAACGTCATAAATATTTCACAATGGTATAAGAAATATCATCATGAGTCCTCTCAAAAGGTATAAACCAAATAGAACACGAACTCCCCCCCCAAATGACTCTCTTATTTGCTGGATTCTACACTACTACCTTGGTTGTTGAAAAAAAGGTTCTATGTATCCCTCTTAATATAGGAAGAGACCTACAAAGATACAAAAATAGTTTGCATGAGGCTTGAAGGTCCTAGTTACTGAGAGTGACCCCACTCCAATAAAGACCCATTCCATTCCATTTTATTTAAAATGAAAGATGAAATAGTTAATAAAAGATTTGGAAATTTATAGCCACACTTAAAACATGTTTTATTATTTTTACCATGAATCGATTTTTTGCCCCATAAGTATATATTATTGAAGTATCTAAGGTTTACTGTCACGGAACTGTTCTTACCCCAATCCCAATCCTACTGCCTAGATAGTAGAAAAAGGATTGAAGCGCCTGTCCCTGAGTGGCCCCATAAGATCAATCACACTGGCATATACAATAAGAAATAAATAACTCAAAAACAAGATAATTGAAAAACAAACGAACCCAATATGGAGATATACCCAATTTATCTTTGTCATCAGAGTGTATGAGTGCGGAAGCGATCTTATTCAATTTTCCATTTATATTGCCTAAAATCAAGAAAATCAAGACACAATCATGCAATTGCACGGTACACTATCAAAATCAAGCAAAACGATTTATAACAAAAATAAGTATACTTGGCAGGACTTATATTTCAAAGTATAACAAACGATTTCCAAACATTCAATATCATTCGGCAAAAAGGTTGTTATACAACGATTCAAATTTTATTACGAGTTCCCATTATGCTATAATTCGAGAAGCATGCTTATATATTTTTGTGTGACTTTATCGCCCCAATGCGATGGGGTAAGTCACTGGGCTCCTTCTCACCATAGGAACATAGGAGGCCAATGTACAAGTCCCACCTCCAATGAGGGGGTTGTTGTACTCAATATCAACATTATCAACATTATCAATATCATCATTATTATCAATATACGGGCAGTCATAATGGGCATGCAATATATGTTTT
Organism: Alisma plantago-aquatica; assembly: GCA_963693085.1. NCBI lineage: Eukaryota > Viridiplantae > Streptophyta > Magnoliopsida > Alismatales > Alismataceae > Alisma > Alisma plantago-aquatica. Next base: position 124,276,018 of record OY856412.1, read on the forward strand.
CATGTTTTTCAAAATATAGTATAGAAAAATAGAAGACTAATAATAGGGTACAGTAGCTCATCCAAATAAATAGCCAAGTATATAATCAAGAGATACATAAAAGTATCTACAATACAATCAAGGAGGAGTCATATAATAGCGTACCTTTCACCGAGATTTTGAGTATAGATCATGAGTAATAGGTCGATCTTTTGAGTTAGATCCTAAAACACAATATTTGGATCAAGGGTCAAGATCAAGATATTTGGAAATCATGTTTCAATATTCAAGATTAGGGTTACACTTTCCTAGGTCAACCTTGGGGTTAGGTCATCCACTTATAATCAATGTTTCAATATGTTCAACGTTATTTCCCATGTCAAGTATTTCGAATGTGAATGACTAACCTAGGTTTTATAGGATCATAAGTGTTAACCCTAATCTATGATCATTATCCAAGTCATCATAAATTTCTTAGATCATCACCATGATACATATTATAATTGGGGATCAAGATCAGATTGATGGGTCAAAACTATATCGAATGTTTTGCTAGAATTACGATCAATATTAAGATTACTCATCTTCATTATAATCAAGATTGAATCAAGTAAAAAGATTTAGATCACTAATGATTCATTTTCATGAGTAGATGATTCAAACATATTAGATCTAGGTTACAAGATAATCATCAGAGTCCAAAACTAGGGTTTTCAGCATTTAATCATGATTAACCACAAATAGAGTCATTTAGACAATTTACATAATCAATAGATGAAGATTTAGGTGAATCAGTGATAATAGTTTGGAATCAGGTTTCAAAATTATTTTTAATGGATTCACTGGATTTTCCTGATCAAAATTGACTATTTGTTCATCATTTTTGGAGTTCGGATGCATTTTCTATGATTTAAACAAGATCTGGGCATTTACTTTGAATTTCTGAATAGAGAGGAGATATTTACCTTATTTGCGAAAAAGGATGGCCGCACGATGCATTATGGATGGCCAAGATTGAGCCGCATAGACGAGGTGGTTTGCTTGGTTCAGGGTCCGGTTCAGAACTTTAATTTGTCAATCCATTGCTTGATTTCTCAGTTTGAACAACGGTTTGTTGGGCCGGTTGGTTTCCCTTCCGAACCAGCAGCTAGCAGGATCCTCCCTCGCGCAGGCTTCTGTGAGGTCTAGGAAGTGTGGCGGAGGAGCCTGTCGGTGCTTTGGGAGATTGGGAGCAGGAGGGGCGGATGGTGGCAGCAAGAACGCCGCCCGATTTCGGCTTGGCCCCGCGGACTAGATGGGGGCCATATAATAGGGATAGGAGGTGAGGAGCATGGACGCCCGATCTGGGCCGTGCGGCGGAGCTGCTTGGTGCAGCAGGTGGCCAAGGGAGGAAAAATGAGAGAGGGAGCATGAGAGAGAAACGTGAGGTGCCGCTCATGATTGTGGAAGCAAACTGAAGCCGATGGCAGGGTTTAAATAGTGATTCGAGGCTAGGTTTAGGGTTAAATCAAGATTTGAAACGGCCATGGCTGTCAGAGTGAGAGGGGAGAGCAAAGAGCTTGTTTTGGCAGTTGGACAGACCATGAAAGATGGTCAATATAGGATTCATAGGGTTTGTATTTGCGAGGGGAGCGTTTCCTCTCGATCGGATTCTCAAATCGGGTCAAAAATGAGCCAAAACCATGTGTCGATCCCCTTAACTTCCTCCCCGTTGATTGCGGGAGGTAGGGGATGACCTCCTGGTCGCTTGATCGGGCTGCGATCAGCGGATGCCCAATCTAAGGGTCCAGAATTGCCCCTCTGCTGGAGGATAGGATCGCTGACTTGGAAATAGTCACAAAAGAGCAAAAATAAAAGAGGTTTTGAGCATTAAACTTCAAAAAAATCATAAGAAATAGTAGGAATGTCCAATTGTTCTCAAATTTGGGTCACAACTTCAAAACAATGTGGAGAATATATACAAAAAGTTTGAGGACAATGTGATGAAGTTTTATTGACCAATTTTCTTATTTGGACAAAGAGTTCAATTAATCAAATTTAAGGTGTTATAATGTGTATAAAATTCACATTGATCGCCATATTTTGTATTTGAGTCTAAACATTGATTATGAAGACAAGAAAAATAATTTGGGACCATTAGTAGGTATAATGAGGGCAAAAGAGTAATTATCTCATTATTTTGCTAAAATCCACTTTGTCACATCCTTCCCTCCTTAAAAAGGAATTTTGTCCCCAAAATTCAAAAATATTCTCAAATATTGGTATTATTCAACCTAAGTCATTTCCTAAAATACTGGGGTATCCTCAAGTAAAAAAAATCAAAATCATATCCTCAAATTTCAAGTAATACAATCATCATAATTGAAATTCCATGTTCCATATCATAACCAACTTGGTACTAACATCATTTCATCATCGAGCAATTGAGTATCAAGGTCAATGCATATATTGTCCAAAATCATCATATGAGTAACAAATATGGAAAGCATCCTATTGATCACAAATTTAGAGAGATCACATTTTAGGTCAAACAAACAGAGTCCTTGAATCAAGTGTACAAGGTGACTCTCAATCCCAATATCTCAGGGTCCTAAACTCTACATTGGCCTAGGTGGGGTTATACATCCATGATTTGAGATTTCATATCTCAATATTTTAAGACAACATCATATTTTTGATACTACTATTTCGAGCTCAAAATCAATGGGAAGGTCCCACCCTAGTCCTAGTGAGAGCTAAACCCTAATTCATAAATCGAGAGTGTCAACATGGTCATCATTTCAAAATTTTCAAAATTTGGGATTTTGAAGTCATTAGTCATATATTTCAATGTCCAAATAGTGTGATCATAGGATTTGTATCATTATTGAGATTGGATAACCATGAGTCACAATATTATATATCAATATCAAGAGTCGAGATCAAAAGTCATAGGTCCAAAATTTTGAAGCTAGGGTTTAGATTCCTATTTAGACCTTAGGGGGTATCATTCATCTACATCCAATTTCGAGCAACATTATTCAATATTCGAGCAACATATCATTATTTCATTATCATGTTTCCAAGGTTGATGAATGATCTAGACCTAGGTCTATCTAGGAAATAAACCACAAGCTATAGTCAACATTGTCATATATCAAGATCATTATCAAGTCAATATTCAAGATCGAGTATCAACCATGGGTTCAACCTATTAGACTTAGGTCAACCAGTCTAAATTGGGGGAAAGGGTATACCTTTCCAGACTCTAAATAATCAACAAGGTGAAAATTTAGAGGTAGTTAAAATAGGGATGTGACCTAGGTTAGGGGAGTCATGAGTCAACTACCACCCTAATCTAGCACATTACCAACATTAGTCATTATCAATTGAGTTTATTCAAATAGGGAGAGTATCCACGATTAAATCGTATATATCAAGGTCATAAGATCAAAATTTAAGATAATAGGTCAATAATGTCAAGATTTGCAATTCTTTCTTTCAATATCAAGGTAGTGACAAAATTTGGAAATCAAGGATTTGAATTGGGCATTCGAGGAATTAGAGCATAATAGTGCAAAATCTAGGCCCATCATCATCATATCAAAATCGAGATTGCAAAAGGCATAAATAGTCAATAGGGCAACTGCTTTTTGCATCATAGTCTTATGATTTTGTGAGTTTTAGACTTAGTCATTTGATAGCATGGTCAAGGTGTGTATAAAATAGGATACAAGTTTGCTTAATTATGTTTGAAGTTTAATCAATAATAGGGAAACATGGGTTTAATCAAATAGGGACCTTATCAACAATAAGGTATAGGGTATAAGTCATCCTTATTTCACCATATCATAACCTCGAACATAGTCAAAATTGAGTGTTCATGATATTAGGATCATACATGACTATTTGGTTTCAAAATTAACTGATCAAAATCGAGTTTTCAAATTCAGGTCAGATCATAGTATCAACTTTCAAAAAAAAAATAACGATATTCATTTTCCCATGCATAAGCTACCCATAATCGAGACATCAAGTGGTAAAAGGTCATGAGAAAGACCACATGATGAGATAAGAAGACTACCTAATCTTCATCTACATGGGTGGCTTAGGATTGTCCTTAAAGAAGAGATGAGATGCTAGAAGATTATCTAAGGTTTCACAAGAGAACCTTTAGGTCCAGTTCTGAATCAATTAAGGCCAGGTAGAGCGGGGGATCTCAACCACTGTGAAGACGGATAGGAGAAATTATGTCAGTACCCCGAGCCTAGACACCTCAATTTTCACCATTATGGACTTTAGGGTTTCTTGAGTGTAAGAGATTTGAGAAATTATTTACTTAAAGTATATGGGAGTGTGAAATCTCTGATACCAACTGTCACAGAACTGTTCTTACCCTAATCCCAATCCTACTGCCTAGACAGTAGAAAAAGGATTGAAACACCCGTCCCTGAGTGGCCCCATAAGATCAATCACACCGGCATATACAATAAGAAATAAATAACTCAAAAACTGGATAATTGAAAAACAAACTAACCCAATATGGAGATATACCTAATTTATCTTTGTCATCAGAGTGTATGAGTGCGGAAGCGATCTTATTCAATTTTCCATTTATATTGCCTAAAATCAAGAAAATCAAGACACAATCATGCAATTACATGGTACACTATCAAAATCAAACAAAACGATTTATAACAAAAATAAGTATACTTGGCATGACTTATATTTCAAAGTATAACAAACAATTTCCAAACATTCAATATCATTCGACAAAAAGGTTGTTATACAACGATTCAAATTTTATTACGAGTTCCCATTATGCTATAATTCGAGAAGCATGCTTATATATTTTTGTGTGACTTTATCGCCCCAACGCGATGGGGTAAGTCACTGGGCTCCTTCTCACCATAGGAACATAGGAGGCCAATGTACAAGTCCCACCTCCAATGAGGGGGTTGTTGTACTCAATATCAACATTATCAATATTATCAATATCATCATCATTATCAATATACGGGCAGTCATAATGGGCATGCAATTTATGTTTTCATGTTTTTCAAAATATAGTATAGAAAAACAGAAGACTAATCATAGGGAATAGTAACTCATCCAAATAAATAGCCAAGTATACAATCAAGAGATACATAAAAGTATCTACAATACAATCAAGGAGGAGTCATATAATAACATACCTTTCACTGAGATTTCGAGTATAGATCATGAGTAATAGGTCGATCCTTCGAGTTAGATCCTAAAACACAATATTTGGATCAAGGGTCAAGATAAGATATTTATAAATCATGTTTCAATATTCGAGATTAGGGTTACACTTTCCTAGGTCAACCTTGGGGTTAGGTCATCCACTTATAATCAATGTTTCAATATGTTCAACATTATTTCCCATGTCAAGTATTTCGAGTGTGAATGACTAACCTAGGTTTTATAGGATCATAAGTGTTAACCCTAATCTATGATAATTATCCAAGTCATCATCAATTTCTTAGATCATCATCATGATACATATTATAATTGGGGATTAAGATCAGATTGATGGGTCAAAACTATATCGAATGTTTTGCAAGAATTACGATCAATATTAAGATTACTCATCTTCATTATAATCAAGATTGAATCAAGTAAAAAGATTTAGATCACTAATGATTCATTTTCATGAGTAGATGATTCAAACATATTAGATCTAGGTTACAAGATAATCATCAGAGTCCAAAACTAGGGTTTTCAGCATTTAATCATGATTAACCACAAATAGAGTCATTTAGACAATTTACATAATCAATAGATGAAGATTTAGGTGAATCAGTGATAATAGTTTGGAATCAGGTTTCAAAAGTATTTTTAATGTATTCACTAGATTTTCCTGATCAAAATTGACTATTTGTTCATCATTTTTGGAGTTCAGATGCATTTTCTATGATTTAAACAAGATCTGGGCATTTACTTTGAATTTCTGAATAGAGAGGAGATATTTACCTTATTTGCGAAAAAGGATGGCCGCACGATGCATGATGGATGGCCAAGATTGAGCCGCATAGACGAGGTGGTTTTCTTGGTTCAAGGTCCGGTTCAGAACTTTAATTTGTCAATCCATTGCTTGATTTCTTAGTTTGAACAACGGTTTGTTGGGCCGATTGGTTTCCCTTCCGAACCAGCAGCTAGCAGGATCCTCCCTCGTGCAGGCTTCCGTGAGGTCCAGGAAGTGCGGCGGAGGAGCCCTCCGGTGCTTCGGGAGGTTGGGAGCAGGAGGGGCGGATGGTGGCAGCAAGAACGCCGCCCGATCTCGGCTTGGCCCCGCGGACTAGATGGGGGCCATATAATAGGGATAGGAGGTGAGGAGCATGGACGCCCGATCTAGGCCGTGCGGCGGCGCTGCTTGGTGCAACAGGTGGCCAAGGGAGGAAAAATGAGAAAGGGAGCACGAGAGAGAAACGTGAGGTTCCGCTCATGATCGTGGAAGTGAACTGTAGCCGATGGCAGGGTTTAAATAGTGATTCGAGGCTAGGTTTAGGGTTAAACCAAGATTTGAAACGGCCATGGCTATCAGAGTGAGAGGGGAGAGCAAAGAGCTTGTTTTGGTGGCTGGACAGACCATGAAAGATGGTCAATATAGGATTCATAGGGTTTGTATTTGCGAGGGGAGCGTTTCCTCTCGATTGGATTCTCAAATCGGGTCAAAAATGAGCCAAAACCATGTGTCGATCCCCTTAACTTCCTCCCCGTTGATTGTGGGAGGTAGGGGACGACCTCCTGGCCGCTTGGTCGGGCTGCGATCAGTGGATGCCCGATCTAAGGGTCCAGAATCACCCCTCTGTTGTTGGATAAGATTGCTGACTTGGAAATAGTCAGAAAAGAGCAAAAATAAAAGGGTTTTTGAGCATTAAACTTCGAAAAAATCATAAGAAATAGTAGGAATGTCCAATTGTTCTCAAATTTGGACTACAACTTCAAAACAATGTGGAGAATATATACAAAAAGTTTGAGGACGATGTGATGAAGTTTTATTGACCAATTTTCTTATTTGGACAAAGTGTTTAATTAATCAAATTTAAGGTGTTATAATGTGTATAAAATTCACATTGATAACCATGTTTTGTATTTGAGTCTAAACATTGATTATGAAGACAAGAAAAATAATTTGGGACCATTAGTAGGTATAATGGGGGCAAAAGAGTAATTATCTCATTATTTTGCTAAAATCCACTTTGTCACATTTACTCCCAATGATTTTTGTTGTTGTTAGGAAGAAGAACTGTTCACATTCAACAATCTAGTTAAGTTTATAAGGGTATTGGCTTCTATTTAATTAAAAACTTATTATTGAAATAATCAACTATTAAATTTATCAGCGACCGTTTCAAGTCAATTATCAAGTTTAGGAGATGTATCTTAAACTTAGGCTTTTAAACAACACATTTTATATCATTTATAAGGCACATACAAATGAAATGCAAGTTTATCACATAAGGATGCATTTGTATTATATTATCCCTTTGGTCAATAAAAGAATCAAACTCAAACCTTGTATTGTACTTTTGCAACTAAGTAAGGAATTAGATTTCATATAGCATACCTTCTTACTTCATTTACTCACTTCTGTCAACTAAATGAAGTAGACATAGTGAATTAAATATACTCCTAATACACCCTACCAACATGTATAAAAGAGCATAAGGCATGTATTATTGTTGGTCACACAATTATGCACACATTAAGAACACATACACCATGTAATATGAAAGAAACATCACTTCTTGAACACAAAACAACATGGAGGCTAATCCCCCACGTCCAAGACACAAAAACTGCTCCTTCATGTTAATGATTTTCTTGAAAGAAGAGCAAAACATGGAGTTCTTATTACAATAAGAATTATGATCCGAAACCAATGTAGAAGGTAAAGGAAAGTTGTGGTGTCTGTCTGTAGTCCAAATATCCCTAGAGGTGGTTATAAGTCAACATTATACTTGTCCTCCATATCTAGATAGATAGGGTAGAAGACCATACTAAAGAGAGATTTGTACAATCCTTGGTAAAAAGGAAGTGTTTCCTCTCTTTTTCCTTATCTAGATCTTCGTTTCTACTCTTCCTCCACCCTATGTATGATTGTAGTCAAGAATAACCTAAAATCATCATGGATGACCCGCAAACATCTAGCATAGACTTATATACGTAGTGGAATTTTGACTTATTTTTGTAGAAACAATGGTTAGTAGGACATGTCAGTGCATCATCATGACGTGCTAAAGTCAGGCAGTCATGCATGTGTGGTCTTCAACAATAGATATCATGGTGTACTATTGAGTAGCATGACATGATCATCATGAACCCAAATGGGGTGATGGTGACCAACACAACATGAAAATGGCTTGTACGATGTATTGTTTGGGCCTCACTGAAGAAAAACTCTGACTCAAAGAATGTGTAAATGGTTGACTTTATGTGCTAATTTTATGAAAATAGGTGATTTTGTTGCTGACAAGGTTGCACATTGTGTAACTGAGTAAGACATTGTGCAACTTGCTAATGACTAGGTTACATGCCATGTAACTGAGTAACACACCTTGTAACTTTTCAGTGAAGCCCAAATTGACTTCAAATGATGGGGATTTCACTTGATGTATATCCATCCAAGTCTAATGTTCTTCCAAGTAATATATATGTATAAATTTTACACTCATGAAATAGAAACCATGGTACAAGTAACTAAAATATAAATAAAAAACAATTCAAAAATAAAGGTGAAATGAATGTGAGTTTAAGCAATAAGTACATCAATAGATTGAAAAAGTAAACATGTAATGTGGTTATAAAATCCCCTACGGTTGAGACATTTCTTGTCCCCATGCACTCAAAATAGAGATCCAAGATGGAACTTTAGACTAAGAGTAAAATACACACACACACACACCAATTATTCATGTAGAAATGTGGAAATTATCCAATCACCATATCATCTAATCAAAAGCAATATAAACCTTAACAAGGTCAACTCAATTGTCCAAGATAGAAAATTAGAGATTGAGCATAGTCGACCAAATATGAGTGGAAGTGTCAATTGGGAAGCAAGAAAAAGGTGATCTTATAGTTGATGGTGACTAGATAAGTGGTAATCAAAATAGATTTTCCAAGTATATGGAAATCAAACCTGAAAATCCAAATTATGACAAATTATTCACATATAAAAGCATTGGTGTATGTCTATGTAAAAAACAAAGCTTTGTCCCCAATACTCAGTCTTTGATTGTAGACTCATGCCTATGTGTAGTGTCAATTTGGGATATATTGTCCATGCTTATTGTGTATCACCCAACCCTCACAAATAAATCTATTAATGTACTAGATTGGTATGCTAAGTTGACAGTTTAGCATCTTTATGGGGTAAAAAAGATATACCAAAAAGGATTTAGGATTTTAGAATCTCATGAGCCTATTGTATTTCTTACACCAGTATGCATATATGAATGAGAATGAATAGAAGCACAATTTCCAAATTTCATATTATTATAATGCACTATATATCCAACATAAACATAAACTTCACTAAAACATCACTATTCAATTGATAGCTCCAAACAATGGGTCATCAAAGAGTAAAAAAATGATTGTCTAGGTTTAGAAACAAATGACCAACCAATGCATGGCAAAACAATTTCTTCAAATCTCATAGCATGGTGAACAATAGTATTTGTATAAGCATGTAGGATCATCAAGGCATAATAAAAAGAAGCCTCCCTAATGCCAAGTCTCATGAGAAAACTAGATAAAAGTTACTAAATATTCCAAAAAGAAGGAAATGAGTTGAAAATAACTATACCACCATCCAATTTATCCCCTAGGCTTGAAATCTATAGTGCCCTCACTGAAACTCAATATTTGGGGTCAAAACTGGGTACCTTATTGTGATGGTGGGCGTAGATCAAATTAGAATGTTGAGAAACCATGTGGTGATGGTGGAAGAATGTTGTTCTAATAGAATCAATTGTATCACTAAGTGTCACCACAATTTTTATACCAACTATAGGAGGTATCATGATACAAGTCCTAGTTTGGGACTCTACAAGTGAACAATTCACGATATGTAAAAAATAAATACAATTAGCGATCACAATAAAATGGAATATGCATATGATAAATAGTAACACAATGCTCACAATGAATACAATGGATGAAATGTCATTAAAAATGGATATAGTGATGTGAATGACCTATTCTTTTCTACTAAGTAGAGTTCTCACTCAAACAGGCCAAAAAGTACCTTGGTAATAGTATAAGAACTTGTTAGCTTGAAAATGAGTTATATTAATGTATAGTAAGACTTAATTCGTTCACCCCATTAGTATATATGATTTAAGTATCTAACTTCACCTTACGGGGGAAATTTCATTGTTAGGCACAATAAATATATGTTTTCAACAATCTGAGTTTGTTTAAAAGGGAATTAGCTTTCATCGAATCAAAGGACAAAGTGTTGAAACAATCAAACACTATATACATCAATGATTTCTTCAAGTCAATTGTCTAATTCATGAGATGGATCTCAAACTTGGGGTTCCATACACCACATGTTATCACATTATACAAGATCATACAAATTCAATGCAAGAATATCATATAAGAATGCAATTATAATCTACTCTCCCTTCTAGTAGTTAAATAATCACCCTACTATCCCATTTAGAACTTCTATAATAATGCAAGGAATTATATTTCATATAGCATACCAAGATACCTAGTTCAACCACTTCCATCAATTAAACTAACTATAAATAGTGAATTCTACACACTGCTAATACACCCTATCAACATGTATGCAAGAGAACAAGACATGCATTATGATTGTCTAGACAATGGCACCCACATAAATAATACATCCACCAAGTAATATGAACAACATGTATTCAATGTGACATCACCCAAAAGCCAAGATACATAAACTACTTGCTCATGGTATGGATTTGCATGAAAAAGAATAAATAACAGTGAAGTGCATGCTATAATAAGAATAATGATAGAAATGGAGTAGATGAGATAGGAAAGTCTAGATGTATATCGATAATCTAGAAATCCCTTTATATCACTTGGTAATACTTCCCATTTGGATCTGAATGAAGATGGTAGATCTACATGTTGAAAAGGGAACAATAGACCCGTACGTAAAGAGGATTTTCTTCCACACTTCTTCTTCCCCATTTGGATATTGGTTTCCAATCACACTTAACCCTTTATAGTAGAACACTCATGAATGACTTAAGAACATAGTAGATGTTACACCCCGATCTCACAATTTCCTCAAATCATGAGATTAGGGCGTAAGAAAGGATTTATAATTAACACAAAGATCACTCTTAACTTTTTCTTTTTTTTTATTTTCCTTTAAAAACTCTTATTTCATCACATTGAACCACATAACATCTTAACAATGAATATGAACATTTTCATTACTAATCAAACTTTAACAGAAAAGGTACATATATAAACATTCATGATGTCTTTCACAACTTGTGCACATAAACCTTGTTAATTAGCATACATATCAAAGAGGAACAACATTACACATTGTATTTACAACTCTCTCTCTTATCTCTTACTGAGGATCTAGAGTGACAAGGACCGACTGACTCAACTAATCTCATACTTGACTCTTGTGGCAGATCTACACTGAAGCTCTGATCATCTTCAAGTCCACGCGGTTAACCCTAAAATGTTTGAGTAGAGGGGTGAGCCTACTCGCTCAGTGAATGAATACTTCATGGAAACAGACTAATGCACTAATGTGATCAAAGATATAATTTAATTAAACGATATGAAATTTAACAACAATAAATATTACACTGAACAATTCTAAAACAATATAATTGAAATAGCACATTTCTAAGCATCATCAAGTATTTCAAGTAAATAAACAGTTATATAAATTTACTGTGAACCTATATGATCATTTATTCATTTATTATTATGCCCTAAATATATGCAGTGTACTCTGCATATAAAGATCCGCAGCAAGTTCATGCTACGGCCCCACCGTACAAGACTTAGCGACACACCCGGGAATGCTAAGTCTGACGCCAGCCCCGTTCTGCCACAGGACCACAGGCTCTCCGGCCTACAGGCTCTCCGGCCTCAATGCACTACTCCGAGTGCTCTCTCGACTCCTCCTACTAACCTGAGCACACAGGCGGAGGGTCACAGGGTTACCTTCGCGACTCCGCACGAATGGTGTTAGATAACCGTGTTTTCTGGTGAAACCGCAGTGCCATTGTGACACAAGCACAATTGTTGTTAGACACTGCCCTTTTTCTCTTTCCTCGTTTGTCCGCGACACACGCACGGATGATGTTGCAACACGAGTTTCACCCCAAAGCTGCAGATACCACTTAGGGGTTCTACGGTGTTAGGGCACTTAGGTCTATACTTGATTAACAATAAACAATTTAATAGAAATATATTGAAATATAAGAAGTCCTGCAGTATGTAGATATCATTTCAGAGAGAACAAGCATATAAAGTTAAATGCACTAGAAACATACAATTCAATAGTTAAGCATCACCACATCTCATATCGAGACCTTTCATATTACCATAGCATGATTCATTGAACACCCTATCCTTAGGGTTTCATTCGCCTTATTCATTCATCACATGTCAACACCCTACTCGTAGGGTTGCATTTGCCTCATTCACCTTTTCATTTACCTCATTCACTTGTCACATGGCTCTCATAATGATTTCATAAGATATAAGCATTCACTAAATAAAGACTGTTTCCAACAAATCTTATATAATCAATATAGATATGAAATCATGGAAACTTAACTAAACTTAGGTTTTCCATATCATCACTGTGATATCATGTATCCAGAATAAGATTCAATTAATATAACCCACGAGGTACATCCTAACCACATATAGGATTTCTAGTCTTTTTCAAACAGATTGAAACCCTAGCGATATCCCAATTAGGTCAAACCCTAATTACATCATTTGATATGAATCTAAAAGCATACTCAATAGGAAGTGTTGCATACGAATCTGATATGAATCTACCATTTAGGAGTCATTCAAACAGAGAAGGAATCCATATCATATCAATTTACAATAACTTAAATCAAATAGACATTTCAGGATTTAGAAATCGCATGCTAAACATTTAGGGGTTTGGTTGTTATAATCAAATTCGTCCATTAGAATGTTTGAAGGAAGAACCCACTCACCCTAAGGTGTGAAAACACCTTAAACCTGCAGCTCCACTCAGGGAAATCTCGAATTCCCATCAAAACCCTAGCAAATCTCCCAATTCCTCTTTCATTCAACTCGGAAACCTAGAAAAAGAGGGATTATGAAGAAAGGGTGAGAAAAGAGGGAATTTCGACATCCTCTTGGATCAAATCAGAGCATGGACGGAATCTTGACATAAGAGAGAAGATCCACCATAAAAGTATATGCAAGGAATCCGAACTTACTTGATTTCACCCTTCCTGGAATCGCAAAACCCTAATTCAGCAATTCCCCCACTTTCTTCACTCAAGCCCTAATTCTCCCTCTCTCTCTAGGAGCTCGTTTCTCTGGAATGGATGACGAGAAATGAGAGCTGCTTGAGTGTGTGGTCGTCCATATAAGTCAATTGAGCTGCTTGGGTCAATTGCAAATTGACCCAACACTCAACTTTAATTATATAGGCTGAATATTCAGTTATACAAAAGTTACTGTAATTCGCTTATTTCAGAGATAAAACATTCTCCAACAATTATGGGAATTTAGCACGTTGTTAATAATTGTTCTATAAGGCTTCAGTTAAAATTTGAGATCATTTGAAGTTACCAATAATTTATTAAAAATCGAACAGTGCACTGCTATGTTGCAGTCTGCAGAATATATTCGGCCGAGTTTGTCCTGCACAAACTCGACCGACACCCTTACTGTAGGGATTCAAAAGTCATCCAAAAATTATGCCAATTTAACAGAGTGTCTAAAATTGTATTTATCAAATACTGTTAAAATTTGAGATCAATTGGATATACCAATAAAAAGATAAAATTCAATTACCACACTGCTGTAAAATTCTGAAATTGTGATCGGTCGAGTTTGAAACTCGGCCGACAAACAGGTCAGGGCATTTTTCAAAAATTCTGATATTTTCCAATATTGTTCACATTTTATATATCTAAATCATATCCAAATTTGAAGCAAATCAGAGTTACACATAAAATACTAAAAATCATTTAGTGAGACATTCCACTTATCAAATTCTGTATTCAAGCATTATCAAAACCCTAATTTTGGGCCGATTAGGGTTTATGCTTCTTAAACCCTAATTCTCAAAACAAAAGAACATTTAGACTTCTTATCATATTTAAAACATCCTAATTGTGTTATCGTCATTAACTAGATTTCGAGAATGATTATTCTAATTAATCTTTGCAATTGTCTAGGTAAACCCTAGTTTACCAATTAAGCTCAGATGGGGTCGTAACAACTCTCCCCCCCTTAGAATGTTTCGTCCTCGAAACATAAACCTACAAGAAAGATACATTCAAGGTTATTCTAAGCTTCTAAAGCCTTCCATGTCATTATACTCTTGTATTTCATACCTGAATGTAGTTTTCAACATTAGATCTTTTAATTCTTTACTAAATCACAACATATTTCAAATAATTCTCAATGATATCAAGCAGATTCTTTATGCCACAGTCAAACATAGAATGCAAAGATAAACCACCATGCTTTCGCTGCGCAACTCTGATACTCTGATACAACTATCTCAACTTATGCTGCTCAGAAAGTTCTATTATTCTGTATCACCTTTAAGTGTCAAAAGCAAGTTCACCATACTGTTTTAAACTTTAATCAAGTGCTATTCAAATAGCAAAACAGTCTTGAATTAAAAGACTAGATTCAACAATCATTTGCACAATACTACTCTTGGCATCCCCCTTGGGTCATGGATGCATGAGGTGAAGCATTACAACCTCATTCCATACTATCCCGTTTCGGTCCTGGGATCTGTGGGTTATGGGCCCACACACAATTCAAAGTGTAACCATCGTATAATATCATTTTACGGTTTCAACCACAGTAATAAAGTAATCCACAATTGTATCAGTTATTCAAGCATTAATCATACTCAATTACCATCACTCAGTTATATTAGAGCTAGGTATAACAAGCTACACCTCATTAGGGTTACTTGTCCAGACAATCTAATTATCATCCCTTTCTATTAATATGAGTGAATAGGTATAACTACCTTATTCAGGATATCCCTCCATGTGTTCTGACATCATCCAAATCGTATCACCATGTCACAAATACACAATAGTAAGATGCATATCATGTATGAATTACTACAACTATCATACGCCTTTAATTTAACATATAGCTTACACACATACACTGAAATCATATATAGAACCAGCTTTCATACCTTAATATGCCTTCAACAAATCATACATGTAAAAACAAATTCACATATTACACAAAGCTAGTGCTTCCCATATCTTTCTGCTCATTCATTACTTCTTTACTTTTGCTACCTATCCTTTCATATGATTATATACAATAAACATCATTAACATTGAAGCATTTAAGATAGGAATAGATTATTCATCATTCTTGCTATCACGCAAGAACTTATTTCTCATCACACTTCATCATATTGTATGTCACTATTACATTCACTAGATGACCCTACCAAGGTAGTTATGCACCATATATGATTCATTTTCTTATCATTTCATTCCTACCTTGCTCTCATTAAGGAATATATGAAAGAGAAGATGATTTTAAGACTTGGAATACTTGTATTCAAGCATTCCCTTAATACATTCTCATATGTAGATTTACTTAGTTATCAATAGAGATATTTGATTAATTAGCACTTGCTTGAATCTCACAACCTCTTTATTTTATAATTTCTCCATCATATTTCAAACCCTTTCTTACGTTTCATAGTCCTCTTACCATATACTACTTTTTAACCCGTCATCTTTAATTCTAAATTTTTTTTTTCTCTTATGACCATGTTGTTTATTCGTATGTATGGTCATGTATACTATGTTGCACATATTTCCTCCTTTATCTTTATACTATTGTGAAGTTAACATTCTAAATTAATAGTCCTTCTATTTGTTTTTCCTCATGTTGAATACATTACATATTCTTCATTTTTACATCAAGTGGATCATGCATGGGTCAAACATAGTTTCTCTTTCAATCGAGTTTTTTTTTTTTTCTGAAAATAGTCTACCTTTGTATGACTTATTCATTTGTTAAACTACACCTATGTTCTTTGCTTAGAAACTAGTTTGTTGTTCTAGTCTTATGAATTACATATTCATACGATTCTCTTTACCTTTACTCCTTTAAAGACTCTTTACTTCTATGGACCTATTGAATGCTCAACCCTATTCTTCTACTTAGCCTTTGCTTTAGGGTTCATAAAAGCATTATACTCTATTCTATGATTCATTCTTCATGATTGATTCTTGTTATCTTGAACCATACATACATACATTTCACATATCTCTTCTATATTTCACATGTATAGTTCATGTAATATTAATCAATAAACTGATTATGAACTTCTTATCATGTTCTATTATTCCCAATTATGGGTTTCACATATGAGACCCCAAAATTGAACCTCAGATATCAGTTTCAACTAATTCTTAGTTATTCTGATCTTACCCATATGTTTCAACGTCTTGCTGTATGTACATTCTTACTCTGATGTGGGTCTAATTATTCCAATTCTATTCTTATTATGCTATTGATAGGATTCATTAGATCCTAATAACGCATCCTGCCAACCGGACCAGACCAAACCTGAAGTCCTGAAGCCAAGAACTACAAGAATTACATTCTTCCTGAACTGCCACTCACAGCTCAGAAACTCGGCCGATCACTCTGGAACTCGGCCGATCACCTTCCAGATTCTGAAACTCGGCCGACCAACTTCGGCCGATCAGCAGGAAACTCGGCCGATCCTCTGGGGAACTCGGCCGATCGAAACACTACTTGTTTACCTACAAAGAAACTCGGCCGATTCAAGACCAAACTCGGCCGACCAAAACACTGTTTGAAATCCTAAACAAGGAACTCGGCCGACCAAAACACGAACTTGGCCAAACCGCTCACAGACTGAAAACCTAAACAGACCTGCTGATGTCAATTTCACTCGAATCAGCGGGGAAAACCATAGAAACAAAAGCTCATTCAAAAGTCAATTCTAGTCTACTTGTTACAAAGAATAAAATCAATAAATGCTACAATTGCATAGTATACAACAGATATTAAAGACCCATATTTCAAGGTATTGAATATCTCAATTCAAACATATAAGAGCATTTCTATACATTTCCAACAAAAACAACATTATGAAATGTAAGTTCTATCTCCTTTTACATTTATGCTCTTAATTCTTGTTTCTTTTCTCGTTTTCTAACCCTAACATTTCTAGGGTTCCTCTCTAGCCCATTCTTCCACTGTATACCTGGCCAGGGTATACGTGAGAGAATAGACAGAGTAGCTTATACTGGCTGATCCAAGTACTCAGATATCGGGCCAGGATATCCAAATACTCAAATCCCCAAAGCTAACATCAAACATCTCCTATCTGCCACGCTTAGGACTCTAACTTACTAACTTAATGGTCCTTGACAACTCACCCTAAGCTCTGATACCAAGTTGTTACACCCCGATCTCACAATTTCCTCAAATTATGAGATTAGGGCGTAAGAAAGGATTTATAATTAACACAAAGATCACTCTTAACTTTTTCTTTTTTTTTATTTTCCTTTAAAAACTCTTATTTCATCGCATTGAACCACATAACATCTTAACAATGAATATGAACATTTTCATTACTAATCAAACTTTAACAGAAAAGGTACATATATAAACATTCATGATGTCTTTCACAACTTGTGCACATAAACCTTGTTAATTAGCATACATATCAAAGAGGAACAACATTACACATTGTATTTACAACTCTCTCTCTTATCTCTTACTGAGGATCTAGAGTGACAAGGACCGACTGACTCAACTAATCTCATACTTGACTCTTGTGGCAGATCTACACTGAAGCTCTGATCATCTTCAAGTCCACGCGGTTAACCCTAAAATGTTTGAGTAGAGGGGTGAGCCTACTCGCTCAGTGAATGAATACTTCATGGAAACAGACTAATGCACTAATGTGATCAAAGATATAATTTAATTAAACGATATTAAATTTAACAACAATAAATATTACACTGAACAATTCTAAAACAATATAATTGAAATAGCACATTTCTAAGCATCATCAAGTATTTCAAGTAAATAAACAGTTATATAAATTTACTGTGAACCTATATGATCATTTATTCATTTATTATTATGCCCTAAATATATGCAGTGTACTCTGCATATAAAGATCCGCAGCAAGTTCATGCTACGGCCCCACCGTACAAGACTTAGCAACACACCCGGGAATGCTAAGTCTGACGCCAGCCCCGTTCTGCCACAGGACCACAGGCTCTCCGGCCTACAGGCTCTCCGGCCTCAATGCACTACTCCGAGTGCTCTCTCGACTCCTCCTACTAACCTGAGCACACAGGCGGAGGGTCACAGGGTTACCTTCGCGACTCCGCACGAATGGTGTTAGATAACCGTGTTTTCTGGTGAAACCGCAGTGCCATTGTGACACAAGCACAATTGTTGTTAGACACTGCCCTTTTTCTCTTTCCTCATTTGTCCGCGACACACGCACGGATGATGTTGCAACACGAGTTTCACCCCAAAGCTGCAGATACCACTTAGGGGTTCTACGGTGTTAGGGCACTTAGGTCTATACTTGATTAACAATAAACAATTTAACAGAAATATATTGAAATATAAGAAGTCCTGCAGTATGTAGATATCATTTCAGAGAGAACAAGCATATAAAGTTAAATGCACTAGAAACATACAATTCAATAGTTAAGCATCACCACATCTCATATCGAGACCTTTCATATTACCATAGCATGATTCATTGAACACCCTATCCTTAGGGTTTCATTCGCCTTATTCATTCATCACATGTCAACACCCTACTCGTAGGGTTGCATTTGCCTCATTCACCTTTTCATTTACCTCATTCACTTGTCACATGGCTCTCATAATGATTTCATAAGATATAAGCATTCACTAAATAAAGACTGTTTCCAACAAATCTTATATAATCAATATAGATATGAAATCATGGAAACTTAACTAAACTTAGGTTTTCCATATCATCACTGTGATATCATGTATCCAGAATAAGATTCAATTAATATAACCCACGAGGTACATCCTAACCACATATAGGATTTCTAGTCTTTTTCAAACAGATTGAAACCCTAGCGATATCCCAATTAGGTCAAACCCTAATTACATCATTTGATATGAATCTAAAAGCATACTCAATAGGAAGTGTTGCATACGAATCTGATATGAATCTACCATTTAGGAGTCATTCAAACAGAGAAGGAATCCATATCATATCAATTTACAATAACTTAAATCAAATAGACATTTCAGGATTTAGAAATCGCATGCTAAACATTTAGGGGTTTGGTTGTTATAATCAAATTCGTCCATTAGAATGTTTGAAGGAAGAACCCACTCACCCTAAGGTGTGAAAACACCTTAAACCTGCAGCTCCACTCAGGGAAATCTCGAATTCCCATCAAAACCCTAGCAAATCTCCCAATTCCTCTTTCATTCAACTCGGAAACCTAGAAAAAGAGGGATTATGAAGAAAGGGTGAGAAAAGAGGGAATTTCAACATCCTCTTGGATCAAATCAGAGCATGGACGGAATCTTGACATAAGAGAGAAGATCCACCATAAAAGTATATGCAAGGAATCCGAACTTACTTGATTTCACCCTTCCTGGAATCGCAAAACCCTAATTCAGCAATTCCCCCACTTTCTTCACTCAAGCCCTAATTCTCCCTCTCTCTCTAGGAGCTCGTTTCTCTGGAATGGATGACGAGAAATGAGAGCTGCTTGAGTGTGTGGTCGTCCATATAAGTCAATTGAGCTGCTTGGGTCAATTGCAAATTGACCCAACACTCAACTTTAATTATATAGGCTGAATATTCAGTTATACAAAAGTTACTGTAATTCGCTTATTTCAGAGATCAAACATTCTCTAACAATTATGGGAATTTAGCACGTTGTTAATAATTGTTCTATAAGGCTTCAGTTAAAATTTGAGATCATTTGGAGTTACCAATAATTTATTAAAAATCGAACAGTGCACTGCTATGTTGCAGTCTGCAGAATATATTCGGCCGAGTTTGTCCTGCACAAACTCGACCGACACCCTTACTGTAGGGATTCAAAAGTCATCCAAAAATTATGCCAATTTAACAGAGTGTCTAAAATTGTATTTATCAAATACTGTTAAAATTTGAGATCAATTGGTTATACCAATAAAAAGATAAAATTCAATTACCACACTGCTGTAAAATTCTGAAATTGTGATCGGTCGAGTTTGAAACTCGGCCGACAAACAGGTCAGGGCATTTTTCAAAAATTCTGATATTTTCCAATATTGTTCACATTTTATATATCTAAATCATATCCAAATTTTAAGCAAATCAGAGTTACACATAAAATACTAAAAATCATTTAGTGAGACATTCCACTTATCAAATTCTGTATTCAAGCATTATCAAAACCCTAATTTTGGGCCGATTAGGGTTTATGCTTCTTAAACCCTAATTCTCAAAACAAAAGAACATTTAGACTTCTTATCATAGTTAAAACATCCTAATTGTGTTATCGTCATTAACTAGATTTCGAGAATGATTATTCTAATTAATCTTTGCAATTGTCTAGGTAAACCCTAGTTTACCAATTAAGCTCAGATGGGGTCGTAACAGTAGACCCCCCTTGGATGTCTAATGTAGGAATATGTACATCAGGGCAAGTTTTTACTCATTCTTGTAGAAATAGAAGTTAGTGTGACATGTTTGTGCATTAAGACAATGTGCTAGAGTCGGGTAGTCATGCATATGTTTCCTTGAAAGAAATATATCATGGTGTGATGCAAGAAGCACAACATGCTCCACATGAACTTAGATGGAGAAATGTGAGCCAACATCATGTGTAAATGGCTTACACAATACGTTATTTAGGGCCTTATTAAAACAAATGCATGACTGACATAACATGTACATGGCTCACAAAACATGTGAATTTTCTAAAAACACGTATTGTTGGTTATAAGGTTGCACTCTGTCTAACAACATAACACATATTGTAACTTACCGATGAAGCTCAGATTGACGTCTAGTGATGTTGATTTTACAGTGACATGCATCCATTCAAGTCCATTTCTCTTAATAGTGGTATATTTGTATAGGTTTGACACATATGCTATAGAAACCATGGAACAACTAAAATGTAAATGAATAAAAAAGTCTGAAATGTATATGAAATGAATGTGAATTGATGAGAAGCACATATATGTATTAAAAAAGTAGATGTGAAATGTTCTTATCATTTCTAAATTCATGTAAGTGGAATGATTATCACATATATTTGATTAAGAAACAAATAGATCATTCCTTAGTTTCTAAATTACACTAGTTGTTATCGATGATTGTACAACATAAGTAACTCACAACTATCAACTTTATTAACAATTTATTTTTCTTTGGTTAGATTGGTTGTGCCACCAATCTATAACTACCTAAATCCCCAACAAAATCACCACACCAGTCCTATGAATTTTTAGCATGTCAACATCAACAACAAACCTCAATCCTCTATGAGGCATCCAAGTCTGGCTAGTAGGGCTTTAACTACCTACAACTTACTCAAAACACATTCATGTCTATGGGTACATAAAGAGAGTTTCCACAATTACAACAAAACCAACACAAACTTTTTGTGTGGAAACATCAAAACCCATTAAGAAGAAAAACTATTGAGAGGTCAAATACAACATAAGAGTCATGGATTGCCCCACATCACATGAGATATCGTAATAAAAATAGTCACATGGAAGTTGTAGGTTATCCCCGATCTGTGAATTCATACCAAATTTCATGGAGAGTCCTTACTAACCAAGTCTTAGGCTAGGAAATTCATGCTTATAGGTAGCTAAACATGATCCCATGAATTTCTTATAAAATTACCAATTTTACCTTTCCCATGTGGACATAAAAGGAAAAGGCTACGATGATCAAGGCTTGATCAATCTATGGATGTTAATTCATTCACATATTATTCTCATTTGTATAATATTATCATCATTCCTACATGTTTTTCAAAATTAAACAACCTAGAATTTGAAAAAAAATCTAATTCACTAAAAATATAATAATTAGAAAAGCCCAACTCATTATAAGTCACACAAAATATTATAAATGAAGACTGGGTAACGACCCTAATCTAGCATAATATTGAGACATATACTTCACAAAATTCAAGATTGGAAATTATCATATTAATACCGATGATATGTCTTATAGATTCTAATACCATATCATGATTATATAATAATAAAATGTCCTTCTTGGACATCTAATAAAACATACTCACAAGTTACAACATGAATATTCAATTGTTATGGTTAAACTTAAGAATACCAACATGATCAATGTAACATAAATAAGAATAGATAAGTGGGAAGTGTTCTAAGATTTTTAAAACTTAATTTTAATTCAAATGTCATAATCATCAAATATGTTTGCGGTTCAACATATTCTGCATGATGTGTAATTGATCATGAATGTGGGATTATAACAACCAATAGTTATATAAGAATTTACAGAACTAAAAAATAGGAATTGTATGATATTTTCTATAACAAAAATGAAGATACACCCTAAAGTTCCAAACTTGTCACAAATTATCCCAAAAATTCAAATTTAACATATTAAATACATTAATTGGCTAATTATTTAACTAATTATGGTTTATTTCTATAGGAAAGACATAAAACTACTCACCTCAAGTATATAAAGCTTGAACGATCTCCCTTTCTATAGGTCGAGGAATCCAACAAGAAGTCTTCTAAAATTACAACAAACCACTTCTTCCTATCCTTCTAGGCTAGGAATTATGGAAAATCAAGATTTAAGAGAGAGATAGGTTAGGATTCTAGAAATAAGAAGATAAGAAACTATAATTCTATACAGTATATTGAACATATCATGGCACTTGGCAAGAGTTTCACAAATGTTCGCCCAAATCAGCTCCAAATGTTAGTATGGTTGATATTCCACCAAAATCCAGGCTTCTTTTCAATTAAAAACCTAATAATTTTCATTTTGGATAGAATTTATTGTCTTGGAGATTATATAGTGCAAATGAGGTTCTATTCATGTTTAGCAGTATTTATGGGACCTCTAAGTGCTTTCTAATGGTTCTACTTGTGTGAAAAAAGCTTCTGAGGAAGCTAATTCAACAATCCCTAGAACACAAGACAAAAGGTTAAAAATGACAAGCTCAGAGTTGGCACCACATTGTATTCACGAAACTAGGGGGAAATGACAAAAATATTTAAAATAGAAGTCAATGAAAAAAAATTTTACTCCACCCAACGACATATAAAGAAAAGGATGGAAAGCATAGCCAAAAATTGGATTTGGGATCTTCTAATGAGTGGGAAATGTATTAGCACCCCCATGTCACTCGATAAATAGGAACTGGACCTTTTTCTTTAAGATCTTGAGTTATGATTGAATTAAAGAAAATAAAATGACAAAAAATGGAGTTTTATGTTTTTGGATCTTTGAGGATGGAGACAACTATGGTTTTCTCATCATTTCCCTAAAGATCCATATTTTTTATGTGGGTTCATAATCTCCTCATGATCTCCCATGATAGAGATCCCTCCCAGGCTCTTAGGACTGATGCATAGGAAAAAGTAGGAGATGATATACGATAATAGATCAATTACGAGTAAGACTAGGTAACAGAATCAAATCACATCAGAGCAGAGAAATTCCTATGAATAGATATGAGAAGTTATGAACCGATCATGGTAGTTATAAGAAGTTTAGATCTGTTATAAACACTTAAAGATGGACAAATTCAAGCTGTAACATACCCAAATCTAGGTCGGATTCAAGTTGTAACATAACCAAATCTAGGTATTTATCTCAACATTTCATGTCCTTACTCTAGTTTTAGCTAGAATGAAATTGATTTTTCCTTGAATAAGTTTAATTAAGAGTTATTGGACCCAAGAAAATATAATGTTTGTATATATACTTTTATATTAGGTTAAAGGTAAAATAATTAATTAAGACTCCAATTGGTATTTTAATATATTAATTCACCAATCAATTGATTATGACTCTGATTTGGCCATATAGAATCCTCCTAGTCTAAAGGATGAAAGAAAGTCAACAAATGTGAAATAATTAATCCAATGGATCAATAAATACATTAAATTCAATAATTGAGTATTTAACTTCCAACTATTATCAAACATTTTCTAAATACAAAATTGGATTACAAAATTGGATCTCACGCTTAAATTAGTCTATCCCTCTATTTTCGTGTCAATTGGAACTTAATCATTCCTTGAATTAATTAAGAAAAGAGAGGCATTAATTGATCTATTTAATAAAATGTAACTATATAACTCCAATTGATTATTTTCTTGTAATGTGACCTCCTTCTAGGAGCTAAACACATCTCCTCCTTCTGCAGATGGAAAACTTGGCTAACCTACGATCATTTCCCCCATCTCATCTCCTCTTCCTCCCTGATTGTTCTTCATTTCCTCTACTTCTCTTCCTCCTCTTCTCCTCTTCATCATACCCTCCTTCATCACACTACAAAGACTGGAACACAAACCCTAGCCACAATCACAAGGCTTGGGATCACGCTGGCATTGCATGTCTGTAGACCTCCAAGTTTTAAAGAGGATGCCACCAGTCCTAAGCACTGGCCATAACCACCTATCTTTTCATTCCTCTTCCTCATCTTCCCCTCCACTTGTTCTCTTCCCATGCGCCAAACTCTTTGACAACACAACCACCTACTCTCACTTCACAACCACCATGGTGATTATATGAACTTATAGCTTCAACAACATCCAATACAATCGATAAGGACAAAACTCATCAACACAAAATGATCCATCCACCATCTTCTTCCATCATCATCTTCTTCCTCCCTCTAGTGTGAATTTCATTTGCAAACCTACAACCCAGTAGCCTAGACATGACTGGTCAACCTTCAAATAAATTATATGGATCAATAGGGCAATAGGGATCCTCCTATAGGCATTACCAACTACATATGCGAGTAGATAATAACCCTTAACTATGGTGATTTGCATAATGATGAAGAACCAGAGTTGTTTACAAAGGCATATCTTCACTAAGAGCTCTCTGTCCGCGCTAACTCTAGGTATGAGGATATGCCCCTAAACGTGGTTAATTTCACCACCACCTTGAAGGAAAACCAACTCATCAAGCCAAAGATCAATAGCAAACCATCTATCCATAGGTGTGTTTCTCCTCCTTCCCTTCCATGTAAATAATTAGTTAGCAATTTCAATAGAATTAGCATCATGTAAATTATGATTTGAGAAATTGATAAAACACACTTGACAAGTAAGACAATGGATACCAATACCAATATAATGTATATAAATTGGAATACAACTGATTTTGTTTCTCAATTCTTTTTATCTATAAATATATATATGTACATAATGTTAGAGTGTATTGACATGAATGATTAATAATATGTGCGATTCATAATGAATGTTTATTATTTCTTATCATGCTACTCTCATAAACTTAATTAGTAGTGATACATTAGAGAAGATGTTAATAGTGATCATATGGGTAGAACAAAAACTAGACAAACATTAAGTACTAATGAACTTATACTTGCATGAAGTATGCTAGGAAATATAGTGTCCTTGAGACTAAGGACACCTTCATTGTTTACTAATTATATGTTAGATAAAAATTAGAGCTACTTGAATTCTAAACCTAATCATAATAAAAAAACACAATTTGTTGGGTCAATCAAATCTCAATTTTAAGTATAATATATATATATATATATATATATATATTTGTTCATTGATAGAAGTTAGATAAGGATATGTAGTTTCATGTTATCAACATATATAATATTCGTACAACACCAAGTAGGAAATCTAAAACTCTATTCATCTATATAAGTATGCATTTTTAATGGTAATACAAGTCGATATAGGATATGCATATATCTAATTGAGCTTTGTTGAATGATATGGAAACATATGCTCTCAGCGAGAGGATAACATCTCAAGAGGATTAGATGAATGCCTATTATTATAACACATATATATCTAATCTAGACATATTTTGACTTATTTGACTAAATATAGATTGTAGAACTAAGACCGATATCTAATTGGTCATATGTTCAGTTAAATATATTAACAACCCTATCGTGAGACTAATTGATCGGGACTAGGATATGAACAATATGAAAATTTATAATAGGAATGTAGACACATGTTTTCTTTGGTTTGACTAACATACATAATATATTCCTAGAATGAATATTTGACTTTGTGGAGCAAGTATACATACTGGGCTAATTATTAGTCATGAAAATTAGGTATGTGCATCTTATAGTTTTTATTTGGGCATATGATGAGTGAATCCTAATTAATATCAATGAGACATATTTTTATCTATACTTCTCCTTTTGAATGGCTTTAATCCTTTTGGAATATCATTTATGATTCATAAATTTCTTTCTTGTGATTCTTGAATCCTACTTCTCATATATATTGGTCCTTCAACCCCGATTGTTATATGATGGATTCTTTCATCCTTTTTGTACTTTCTTGCCTACTATATTATGCACGTGTGGTTTTGAATAGTCATATATAGAAGTAGTTACACCATATTTTATTGGTATTGAGGCTTTAGTCATCCATCCACAACATTGAGATTTTAGTCCTCATTCTAGACATTGTGGTTTTATTCCCCCTGCCACATGTTATATATATATATATTTTAGTCCTCATTCCATTCTAGTTTTATTTGGCAATGAGGTCTCCTGCCCTTGGTTTGGAATATATGGGTTGCAACCCTACTTTTTAGATTATGCCAGTCTTTATGATAGTTAACATGCATTTCATTATTTACTACTATTTTTGGATTTTTTCAAGATGGAAAGGATCTTTATTTTATTGCTCATCCATATGGACGCCTCATTCTTTTGATTATCATCCTCTTGCCTTCCCCCTCCTTAATTGTAGATAAGGTGGAAAGATTGTGCTGTAACCTCTTGTGAGGAGATACACACAAGAAGAAGAAAACCAACTCAGTCTCTTGGATGTGCTTACCCAATAATGAGGGTGATGTTGGAGTCATATGTAGGGTGACTAGGTTTCTACTGGGATTACTCAAAATATATGGAGTCTCGCCACAGAGAATAAGGTGGGTCAGGTTTATCCATGAAAAGTACCTCACAAATGAGTTCTTCTAATCTTGTAAGAGCCTGATATGGTCATGGCTCTAGCCTCGCCTGCTCTGACACTGTCACTTGATTAGACACCAAGCCTCACTTCAACTCATGCTCGCTCGCAGTCATTGGTCCATACAAAGAACATGCCTTGGATAGTAAAGGTGGTTAGAGGTGCCAAGATCTTAGAAAATCCCTCCATGACCATAATATCTAGTTAGTCCCAGAAAAGAGCAGAGGTCAGATTCAAATATCACCCTTATATTGTTATTTTAATAGCAGTAGGAGTAGTAAATTGCCCCAATGTGTGTAAGATCCGACCTTCCACTTATATGACCACTCTTTCTCCAGGAGAGGAGTAGTTGATGCTTTCATTTCAAAGAGTGAGAGGAGTAAACTAGTTGATGTTGAGGAGTTGGAATTCTACTATTCTTGTTGATTGACTAGGACCTTTCTTGTCTTGGTGCTTGATAGAAGTCCCTATAGTATGTGTACCATTCAAGTTTTGAGGGGAGGGGGGTAATATGTCTCATCCCCTCGCTCTATTCCCTCTTCCCTTGACATATGTTTCTTTTATTTTACTCTCTGTTCAACTTACCCAAATGTTATAGCCCTCTTTTTTGTGAACACTCTTTCTTTGGTACTTCCATTATACTTGCATTCTTTTAATGCCCAATAATTTTAGTTATGCTCATATACCAATTTTATTTGATGCATACCTTCTCTTTGTCCTTTCTCTTCTGGGTGTTATTCCCTAACCACCCAAGTGATAGGTAACTCAAAAGACAATGACTCAGGAAGATCATATGCATGATATGGACATGATGATGGCTTGGGATGGTCATGGTGCCCTCTATATATAAATAGTTGAACTTTGTTTTTATAATATCACCTCTTAGGGTTAGGACTAATGTGTTAGATATTTTGTGATAAATGAAATAGTTATGTTCTTCCACTACTCGACTTATGTATCATACCATTTGAGTGAAACCTTTATCGGGTCTTCCTCTTTACCGTATGGTATTAGAGCCTAATAAGTCATTGGCTTGACTATTTCAAGTTATCTGACGTAGTTCCTTAATTAGGTAGTTAAGTAATTCTATGTAGGTTGTTGAAATGCCTATCTGTGAGCCATGGAAAACCAATTAGGGTTTTGATCCCTATCCATTTTGGTCAATACCACTCCCAAACCACTTCAATGTATGCAAATCATTTCATGGAAACCATAAGCACCCCTACCCCCTATATGATGGTGGGATACCTAAATATTTCCCTTAGAACTTGTGGATATATACTTATCTGATGAGACCAAGTGTTTAGTGCCTATATAGTTCCTTTGGTCTCGTAAACTCTATTGTCTTTTTAGGATATCCAGGTGCCCTGAGGATCCCTAATGACCCGCGTTGAGGTTAAGTATCCACTGATAGGATCAGGTATGTTTAAGCTGAAATGGTAGACAATGAGTGAAGTAACTGATAAGGATCTGGTTGGAGTTGATACCATTGTCATGTAAAATAGATCCTTGAAATTTAGGTTGCGAGTTATAGATGCTTTTAGCATAACCTAATAGACCCGTATAGTTTTGGACTCTTTCGATAAGACGATTTATGGAGAAAAGTGTTTGACTTGGTTCTCACATTGATTTTGGTGCCAACTTTTCAGCTTCACGTCACAAATGTTTTCATCATCAAAAGTATTTTCATTATTAAGTTGTATATTTAAGAAAAGGAGTTTCTAGATTTTATCGATGAATTCATAAACCAACTCACCACTATATGAAGTTTGTATTAAGAAACCCCTAAGTGAGACACCCTCAACTTGTTCGGCCAACCCTAAAACCCTAGACCTAAGAGAGAGTACTGAATTAGAATTTTGGATTTTGATGACTTAGCTGATATACCACATTCTACCCCTTTAAGTTATTATCTATACAATGAGTTAACCCTTTTTAGGAGTGAAGTCTCTTGTACCTTAGTAGATCATGAGAGTGACTCAATTGTAGTATCGAACAAACTTGATAATGAATGAACTAGGTAACTATTGGAAAATCCTCATTTA
The DNA here is from genome assembly GCA_963693085.1 of Alisma plantago-aquatica. NCBI lineage: Eukaryota > Viridiplantae > Streptophyta > Magnoliopsida > Alismatales > Alismataceae > Alisma > Alisma plantago-aquatica. Next base: position 124,305,507 of record OY856412.1, read on the forward strand.
ATTTTAAATGAATATAACTACTCTCAAAATAGAGTAATTAAACCTTTCCAAGATTAATATCATGGTATTTTAATTGAATAAACTAGTATGTACAAAAGTATAATTTATTTGTCATATATATTGGTGTACTAGACTAGGAATAAGTCAATTTTGGGGAAAAAATCATTTTTAAGGGTTGGAGTGTTGTAACATACCCAAATCTAGGTACTTAGATCAACACTCCATGTCCTTGCTCCCATTTGTAATTAGGTTAGCATTAAATTGATTTATCCTTGAATAAGTTTAATTAAGAGTAATTGGACCCAATAAAATATAATGTTTGCATACATCATCTTTTATATAAGATCAAAGCGTTAATCAAGTCTCCAATTAGGGATTTATTATATTAATTCACGAATCAATTGATTTTGACTCTAGTTTTCCCATATAGAATCCTCCTAGTCTAAAGGATGAAAGAAAGTCAAGGAATGTGAAATAATGAATCCAAATGATCACTAAATACATAACACCATTAATTGAGTACTTAACGTCCAAGTAAATAAATAAAATATGAATTTTTTTTCAAATAGAATTTTGACTACAAAATGGACCTCACACTTGAATTAGTCTATCCCTCTATTTTCATGTCAATGGGAACTTAATTTTTCCTCAAATTAATTAAGGAAAATAGAGGTATTAATTGTTTGAATTGATAAAATCTATCTATATGAATCCCATTGATTATTTTCTTATATCATCTTCTTCCTCTAGGTGCTAAACACGTCTCCTCCTTCTACATATGACAAACTTCTCTATAACATATTCTCATTTCCCCCAATATCATCTCATATCCCTCCTTGAGTCTTCTTCCTTTCCTCTACTTTTCTCCCTCATCTTCTTCTCCTCTTCATCCGTCCTTCCTTCCTCACACTACAAATCCTGAAATAGAACCCTATTTTCCACCATTGGGCTTGGTGATGTGCTGGTGTTGTGGATCCGTAGACCTCCACATTTCCAAAGAGGATGCCTCCAATCCTGAGCATTGACCATAACCACCTATCTTCACCTTTCTCTTCCTCCTATTCCCCTATGTTTGTTCTCTCCCCATTCACCAACCTCTTTGACAACAACACCACCTCCTCTTTCTTCACAATCACCACAACGATATAATGAACTTATAGCTTAAAAAACCTCCATTAAAATAAAAAAGGACAAGACCCATCACCACAAAATGATCCAACCACAATCTTATTCCATCATCATCTGATTCCTCCCTCTAGTGGGAACTGCATCTAAAAACCTGCAACCCATTAGCCAAAACAAGACCGTTCAACCTCCAAATAAATTCCATGGATCAAGAGGGATACATAGATCCTCCTAAAGGAATTACCAACTACGTTTGTGAGTAGATGATAACCCTTGATTCATGGTGATATGCACAATGATGAAGAACCAGAGTTATTTCCAAAGGCATCTCTTCAATAAGAGCTCTTTGTTTGCACTGACTCTAGGAAGGAGGAGATGCCCCTAAACCTAGTTTCTTCCTCCACCATTCCAAAGGAAAACCAACTCAACAAGACAAAGATCAATAGCTAACCATCTATCCATATGTGTGTTTCTCCTCCTTCCCTTCCATGTAGATAATTAGTTATGAATTTCAGCAGTCTTAGCATCATGTAGATTATGATTTCAGAAATTAGTAAATACATACTGATATGTAAGACAATGGATAGCAATACAAATATAATTTATGTAAATTAGAATATGGCTTATTATGTTGCTCGATCTATTTTATCTATAAATGTAGGTACATACATAACATTAGAATGTATTGACATGAATGATTAGTTATACATGCAATTACTAATGAATATTTCTTATTTCTAACAATTCTACTCTTATAAACTTAATTAGTAGTGATATATTAGACAAGATATTGACAATGATCATATGGGTAGAAGAAAACCTAGGAAAAATTTATGTACTAATGAACTTATACTTGCATGAATTGTGATGGGAATTGTAGTATCCTTAAACTTAAGAATACCTTCATTGTATACTAATGACATTTTAGAAAATACTTAGAACTACTTGAATTCCAAACATAGTCATAACAAAAAAATAGTTTGTTGGATCAAAAAAATCTAGATTTTAAGTATAAAATAATATTTATTTTTTTCATTGATAAAAGTTAAATAAGGATATGCAATTTCATGTTATGAACATCTCTAATATTCATACAACACCAAGTTGGAAATATAAAACCCTAGTTTCCTACATAAGTATAGATTATTAATGGTAGTACATGTTGGTATAGGATATACATCTATCTAATTGGTTTTTGTTGAATGATATGGAGCGATACGCTCTGAGTGAGAGGATAACATTTTGAGACACAGATTAGATGAATGCCTATATTATAACACACACATATATATCCAATCTAGACATTTTTGAAATTATTAGACTAATGATGGATTGTAGAACTAGGACATATATCTATGGGTCATATATTCACTTAAATAGATTAACAACCCTAATATGACATTATGTGATCGGAACTAAGATAAGAACAACATGAAAATCTTTGATAGGAATGTACACATGTTTTCTTTGGCTTGACAAACATAAATAATATATTCCTAGGATGAACACTCAAATTTGAGGACCAAGTATATGCACAATTCAAATCATCAGTCACGATGATCAGTTACATGCATCTTCCCAATTTTATTTGGGCACATAATGATTGAATCCTAATTTGTATCAACGAGGCTGTGATGAAGTGGATTTTTCACATTTAGTGACCAAATTATAATAATGCTCCTAAATTATCAAGTATATATCAATTTAAATCACTTCATCACTCTCATGATCATTGAATAGTTTTGACACCAAAAATTCCAATTATCATGCCAAATGTGCACCTTGTGACATCAAAACCTAGCTTGAACTATATTGTTACTCAAATAATTTTGTCCATGGATCAAAGTTTATCATATGGATCTCAAACTTTTTCCGTAGCTTTATAGGACTTTTGCCAAGCATTGTTTAAAATTCCATAATTTTTGGATTGTGCAATTGAAAGATATAAATTATTCAAGAAATACCCTCAAAATACCCCCAAAATCCTTTTAAACCTTATTGGACCCCCAACCCGGACCAGACCCGGATCCGTATCCAGGCGTGCGAGAGGGAGTCGTCTCCCCCACCCGTAATCTTCATGTGAGACAGTGCATAGTGTGCATGGGATTTTGAATTCCCAACGTTCCCTTTTCTCTGATCCTTTCTTAGTCAATTCTGTTTCATTAGATATGAAATTCTCTCCTATATGCAACGAGCCATAACAACTCCTCCCTCACTCTATATTTTGAAAATGCCCAAAGGGCAGCAAGCTCTACTTGATGGAGAGTGCTCCATATTACCCAATGTCTTGAGACACCTATTTAAAGGTCCTAATAGATATGTTGATACTCCTTTATCCATGCTAAACCCTCAATTTCTCGCCATCAATCCCTCCCTTCTCCACACAACTCCATCTCCGATCTTCTGCACCAGAGCGACCTGCTCGCACCTTGGAGCTACTCCCTTCAATTCTCAGTATCGACACCATCATAGGACGCAGTCTGAGCTCCAAAAACCTTCACGATGAGCTACGATAGTTTGGATATCTCCATCGGCAAAGCCTCCCTTTTCGCCCTCTGTTCCGACCCCGGTGAGCTCCACAGGCCCCATTCATCACCTCCACACAGACCCGAGTTTACCAAACGACTCCAATGAAGCCTACGGAGTCACCAAGGCCCCCAAATTCCCTACATACATGGTATATCTTTCGACCCTTCTCTTTCTTCTTCATGCTCTACTGTAACTTGCAAATCAATCGCGGCTCCCTTTTGGGTATATTTTCCACGCCATTGTTGGCTCGTCGACCTCGTCAAGGTTCTGCGAGGTCAACCCGGATCTCGGTAGGAGCTCACGAGATATTCTCCTCTACCCTGCTCCTTGGTACCTCCCTTCTGGCTTCACAGCCATGGTGTGGAGAGTTCCTGGAAAGGGAACAATCGAAAGAGAAAACTCCCTGATATGCCCAATATTGCGTTATGCCTCTTATTTCATGATCATGGGCATTTTCACCATTTTGCCCCCTGTTACAGCCCTAGGAGCCAAGCTATGGCTCGCGGGTCAGCGGGAGGAACCGACTTCGGATCCCATGCCTGATCTGCGAAGCCAAGCTGGCAATCGATTTTTTATTTATTTTCATTTTTGTACTCTATTCTTTTTCTGATTGGTCAGACTTGTAAAATTGATTATAAATAACTCATTTATCAAAAAATGCCCACAAAATTTCAATGTTCTCAGAAAAATGTCTACTATAATATGAAACCTTTTCATTTCCCTCTTATAGTAAATTAGATGATGATATATAATATCTATTTCATACATCTTAATTTGGGTTTTCCATTAATATTGCAAACCCTAATATTGCCAAAACTCTGATGCTACTTGATACATGTATACATCACAACTATGTTAGACTCTGATCTTATAATTATGACTTGATCATGTGATTATAATTTCTAGATCATATTTCAATTTACTCTTAATATGATTGTATATGAAAATGACTAAATCATTTAACATCTTAAATCTCCTAAAATACCTAGGTGACTCATTCATGCTTATCATAGTAGATACTGATATTGATGATGGTTTTTCGAGATAATATGATGAATGGTCACCCAAGGGACTAATTAAGGGTTAGGAACCCTAGTCATGATATAATGACCCCATGACCTATATTTTTCCAAGATCTTGACAAATATGTTATATCTTGCAATCTAGAATCTGACATGAATAAATAATTGAAGCAATATAGGATATTGCTAGTACTCTATCTTGACTCCATGATGTACACTTTTAGATTAATTCCTCCTTGAATAGACTAGTGGTGTTGAATGATACTTGTATGTACGCTTGTTGAAAATCTTGTCTATGTATTTGTTTGAGCTACGACATTCCCTACTGAGTAGTCTTTTGATTTGTAATATATACTCTTGAAAACCTTGAACATAAATGATAATTCCCCTAAAAAATTGCATGTAATAATGTTGTTGATATTGGGTACAAGATACCTCCTCATGTTAGAGGGTGGAACTTGTATAACATGGTGACCTCCCCCATCTCTTTGGGGCTATGGAGCCATATGTATATGCATGCAGCTTAATTCAGCATAAATGGGAAAATTCATGATAAAAATTGAATTGTTTGAAATTAACTTGAGTTGGAATATCCATATTGAAATGTTTTATTTATATGTCCTTCCAAGTACTATATTTTTCTATAAACATTTTCAATTGTTCAATATTGCTCTTTTCAAAGCGCACTGATGCATTTGCATTGATTGCATCTTGAATTACCTGATTTTATGAATGAAGACTTGAAGACTTGATAAAGATTATCTACTATACTCTTACCAATATCTGGCAAAATAAATAATACTCATAACATGGGATTATAGGTAAAGGGAATCTAGTATCTAGTTGTATCTTCATATCTTGTATCTTTTCTTTTCTTGTTGCCTTCAGGCCCCTGATGTAATAGAATCCTTTATTCTTTTTAATAAAATGAAGTGTTATTTCCTTTTGGATAAAACATGAATATGATTTTTGGGCCACTCAGAGACAAGCGCTCTAATCCCCTTAACACTGTCTATTTGGGAAGTGGGATTGGGATTAGGGTAAGAACAGTTCCATGATAAAGGCATATGTTGAGCTATACTCCTCCTTTTGAATCACTTGCATCTTTTTGGAATATCATTTATAATTCATACATTTCTTAATTAATGATTCTTGAAATCCCACTTCTCATATTTATGGGTCCTTCAACCGTGATTGTTATATGTTGGATGCTTTCATCCTTTTTGTACTAGTTGCACTTTGTATTGGCTTGCCTACTATAGTATGCACGTCTGGTTTTAACTAGTTATATCTAGAAGTAGTTACATCATATTTTATTGGCACTGAGATTTTAGTCCTCCTACCATAGCACTGAGGTTTTAGTCCCCCTGCCAAGCAGTGAGGTTTTATCCCTCTGCCACATGTTATATATGCAGGCACTGTGGTTTTAGCCCTCTTGCTAAGCACTAAGGTTTTAGTCCTCTTACCCTTGGTTTGGAATATACATGTTCCAAACTTGGTTTTAGATTATGCTAGTATTTATGATAATCATGATACATTTCATTATTTACTTTTGTTTGTGGATTGGTTCAAAATGACAAATCTTTATTTTATCGTTCATCTCATATGAATGCCTCATTCTTTTGATTATAATCCTCTTGCTACTAAATTTTGTATTACTCTTTCTTGAACTTACCAAAATGCATTATTTTAGTGCCCAAATATTTTAATTATGTACATATATAGATTTTGTATGACACATACCTTGTCTTTATCCTTTCTCTTCTGGGTGTTGTTCCCAAACCACCCAGGTGATAGGTAACTTAGAAGACAATGACTTAGGAAAATCACATTCGTGATGTGGACATGATGAGAACCTGGGATGGTCAGGTTGCCCTCTATAGATGGTCTTATATGTAAATAGTTGAAACTTGTATTTTGCAATATCACCTCTTAAGGTTAGGATAAATGGATTGGGATATTTGTGATCAAATGAGATAATTATGCTATTCGATAGTTATGTTCTTTAATGCTTGGATTATGTATCATACTATTTGAGTAGATCCTTTATTGATGACACTCTTTACACAAGCAATTAAGATTACCATTACTCAACCTAATGAAATTCATAAAATAGTTGTGTTAAAGGAAGGATCTCTAATCACTAGCAAGACAAAAGTAACAGAGAGGGGTAGTTGGTCCTATGGCCTCAGTACAATCTAAAAGCACACAAAATATAGTGGGTATGGGGGATATTTATACGATAGTATTAGGACTCAAGGATTCCTAATGGAACATTCTAGAGAGGTGGCCAATTGCATTGGTGCACCATGATGGGCACATATGCAGATCACGTTGATCCGCCACATGGCATGTGACAAATGGCTGTGATCTGGGGGTGTCCCCAAGAACAAAAAAGGCTAATTTCTTTTATCTACTTAGTGGTTATTTTAGGAATTCTATGAATTAAAATTAGATAGACAATGTTTAAGATTACATGATTGCATCTTACATGGAATAAAACTCAGTAAAATAATAAAGGAAGATAATAAAATATTAATTTGGAATTATTATTCCTTATTATCCAAAAGATATGGATTTTCTTAAAGATAAATGTAATCAAATATCCATGGGACTTGAAAATGAATTTTTTTAGGGTAATCCAATAGGAAAATTTATGGAAAAGGCTTCTAAAAAGTAGTATTAAAGGGAAAATTGCACTTAAATCTGGATACAAACACCATTTTAATGGAAACCCCAAACTGTGGCAAATGGGAGAAATGAGTCAGCAAATATGTGGAAAAATGCAATAAAGGTGAGAAAATGGAATAAACTCCATCATTAGCTATAGGACAAACATTATCATAAATTTCAACCAAGTGAGCAAAAATAGAGTGTCAATAGTTTGCCCATCTCAAGATAAGGTTTGAGATAAGGGTAACAACCACAAGCTTGAGCTACGTCTGACCCCCATTTTTGGTCACAAAGGCCAAAAAGGTGTGACTCATCAAGGATGTTCTGATGAACCCCCAAAGATGTGTCTGCCATCATTATTCCAGTTCTTATTCAGTTCACATTCAATTCTCTCACTAACTCATGACTTAGTGAAAAAAGATGGGTGTGAAATAATGTATGATAGAGGTTATTAGAAGGCATTAAATCAAGATTATGTATTCATGAAAGATCATGGAAAGTGATTTATTCCAAAAAGATCTTGAAATTTTAGCATATCTATCTCTTTTTATGATAATATATCAAAGTGATTTAGGTCAATAGAGAACCATGGTAAGTAAACCAATTTAGAGTCAGGATCACAACCCTAAAGAGGTAAAATTGAGTGAGTTTTCCTATCTAAAACATGACATTGGTTGTTTTAGATAGACAAGCTTGGGCATTAGGTAATTACCTAGAGATAACCATTACCTCCATGGCCAATGACTATATCTAGTTAACAATTACTTCCTTGGATCATCATCCAACTATTTGAAGAGTTCCAAGTTTCTTGTTAGGATCTTATAAAGCATCAGCTTGCACCTCTATAGTTGTTGCCTATTTTGAATGCAAGATGGCTTTGCCTTAGAATAGTGCCTACTTTGTGAAGGGCCTTATGAAATAATGAAACATGATGAATGAAAATGTGTGGTTTTCCTACTTTGATCATGGTTTTTATGCAAAAGTCAAACCTGATGATTGAAAATGTGGGGTTTTCTTACTTTGCACATGTATTTTATGTAGGAAAAAACATTGTTTATTTTTTATCGGATTTTATTTTTGGAAATGATATAGTTTAAGGTCATGATCGAGGACCCAAAATATTAAAACTAGATTAAATATTCAAGATAAATTAGTTTAGGGTCACGGTCTAGGAGTAAAAAATGATAATATTGTGCCTATTTGAGATTGGGCATGTGGTTTTGTTTAGGGTCATGATCCATGACTACTTTTTGTATAGTTTAAGGTCATGAAAAAGATCCTTTTTGGTACAATTTAAGGTCATGATATAGGACCCAAAGAATTAGAAAACATACATATTCATTATAGGGATTTATATTTTAGGTGGTTTAGAGTTAGATCATGAAATGTTTGAAATCATACGAGTGTGGATCTTGGTTTTAGGATTCAGACCTTCAAGAGAAGATCAAGCCTTCATGATAGTATTTTTTTTATTTTCCTTTGAATAGTGAATCTTTTTAGGTTTATAAAAAATATTCTAATTTTGTATTATGTTCCATATTTTATTGGTATTTTACTTATATTTCTGTGATTTTTTTATGATTTTTAGAACATTCTCAAAATTCTACTGAAAATCCAGGAACCTTTACAATTTTGTGGAAATTTATTTCAAAGGGAGGAAATGATGGAAGGTCGAGAACTATCCCCATTATACCCATTTCAAGTGGCAACGGTAACCAAGGAACTCATGCGTAAGATAGTGGCGGCAACAATAATGACTGGAGAAGAGAGGGAGAGTGGTGGATTATGCCATTATACCACTAATTTCCCATCGTAATGGATGTTCCATGGTGGCTTCACATAGGAAGGACTGACAATAATTTTGATAATGACAAAGAGGCAAGTATGCTCTTGGTAGGCACATCGTTCAACTCTACCCATATTTCAACGAGTTCTATCTGCATTTTTCCTTGAAGAGGTATATCTTTCATCTCTTGTCTTTGGTTTTTCCATTTTAGCTCTTGGTAGTGAACCCCAAAATTTTTGGGTTCACCAAAATTAGTCACGATTTGAATGTTGAAGATGATTGAATTCACATTCTAGTTTGCGATTTGTTCATTTTTGTTATTTTTGTGTTTTCATGAGAATTCAATGCCTGATTGCACTGATTTAATATGATGTCTGAGTTGATGTTGTTGTAGATTTGAATCTATAGTTAGTAGATGACATCTAGTAAGCAGCATGAGTGCGCATGTAAACATTCCTCAATGATCCCATTCTGGTGGAACAAGATGCTGGTGAGGATGCTGAGGTTAAGGCTTACCTAAGCTATATTATGTTGTCTTTATTTGTTGAATTCCCATTAGGCTAGGAAATTTGTGATCTTTATTTTCTCTAGAAAATTTCCATGGTTATGCATATTGGATTCAATAAGAGATGTCAAGTGGGAAATGATGCATATTTAGGTTCCTTGTTCCCTATTACTTTTCCTTTTAGTTGCCCAGATCAAATTGATCTTTGAGTATTTGTTTGTCGGTCGTGATAATTCTTTACTTCATCTTTTACTTCATTTTCGAGGAACCCAAGGTCACAAAAATCTACTTGAGGGGCCATTGGAATGCACTAGGGCTTTTATATGATGAGTTGATTAACAAATAGTTGGTAGAGGAGACTGGGTTTCGAAGCATTTTCCATTGAGGGATTGTTGATAGAAGCTATGTTATTCCCTTTATTAAGTACTTCTACCTGGAGACCAACACTTTCTATTTTGTTTTTGGTGAGTTGGCCATCACCCCTAATGAGTTCATTAGTATTACTGGATTGGGTTTTAGTTGATACTTATTGTAGCTTTCCATATAGGTACCATCTGGGATGATTTACCTCGCTAAGAAGTTAGATACACCTTGCTGCATAAGATCTTCTTTGTGAAGGAGTGGAGGGGTGCAACCTATCCTCAGTTCACCACATTTTGAGTTAGTGTGTTTCTATTTGTGTTAGTTACTAGTTGTCTTTTTTGTGGGAATAGAGGAGAGATCAACTGGTTCCCCTATTTGCTTGACCTGGAGTAAGTTCTGTCTTTTGACTGGGGTGGAGGTGTGTATACCAACATTTTGACATGCTTGAGAATGTGTCTAGCGATTTCTCCTTAAAAGTGAACTGTAAGGGACACCAACAATCATGGAGGATTCATTGTCCTGGTTGTAGTATGGAATTATATCTTTGCTTGTATGCCTATCTTGAGATGTTTGTTGTGATTAATTTTATAGATCTTCATATTGCAACTTTGAGTATATGAGCACTTTTGTCTCAACAAGCTTGTCACCTTGAGTTGCTCTCAAGGCTATCTGCTAGATTCATTGCCCATTTATTACTATAGTGATGGACACAGTAGTAGAGTGTCTTACAAGAAAAGGGGGGATATAGTGAGGATGGCATACGGAAAGATATGTATATCGCTTTTATTTGATATTTTTGATTTGTATGCATGAGTTTTAGCTGTCTTGTTGTTTGTATTGTGTTTTTAGGCCAGATTAAGGATCTTTTCTAGGTTTCAGCTGGACGAGGTGAGTACACTGTGTGCTTCCTCCTTGGCCTTGGATGCACACTAGATCTAGTTTGAGTCACTATTTGGGAGTGTCTTGTACATGGGTGAGCGCGTTGCTTATCATTGGGCTAGTGGTTAGCACATTCCTTTTGACCCTATTTTTGGATTGATCCCCTATATCATCAAGACTATCAATTTGTACATGAGCTAATGGGAGGCCAAATGGAACAATATGTATCTTGGGTGATATAACCTAACTAGTCATCCTATGTTGTTCTCATAGGAAGCATATTACTATCTAGCCCGTGCTCCTCCAGTGAGGGTTTATTTTTTATTCTAATTTTCTTACTTAGTTGTAGTAGCGTGACATATGTTTCTCATAGGTGATTGATTGAGAGTTATCTGAGGATGAAAATGAGTTTGGTTATGAGCTGCGATGTCCACCTCCTCTTGAGGAAGATCTTTGTCCAAAGACACCTCCTTCTCCATATGCGACTGCCCATGGATTTGATGACTTCTCGGGGTTACAAACTCATCACAACTTTGGTGTTAGAGGCTTGTGTCACTTCATTAGCAATTTTGGTTGGAATGCATCCTTCCAAGACTTAGGCTTGTTTTTGAAAGGTTTACTTTTAGTTTATGGGAATATATATCACTTTGATATCACTCTTAACTTATGGAAGGCTCCATATTTTTGAAATCCACATCTCACTTTTTATAAAAGAACCCCTCTTCTTCTCTTGTGTTAATCTTCACCTCAAAGATTTGGATATATCCATGCAGTCTTCCATAAGGAGGTTTGAAGATTGGAAGATTCTTCTATGGAGATCATTTTTCTCACAAAGTAGTAGGGGAGGGAGGAGGATTTTTAAAATTTTCTCATTTAATTCTATATGCTTTACTAGAGCATTGAGTCCATAGATGATGTTGGAGAAATCCAAATACATCTCACAAATGGATTTTGTCTTGAATGACTCAAGTTGATGTAACAACATATTGATATTTAAGTCCTTTACTTGATGGGTTCCTTCATGGGTGATGGTGAGATTTATTCATTATTCATAATCCATCTTATGTAGTTTAATTATAAATGATAGAAGGTGGTTTTAGGGAAGCTCATGGCTTTGTATTAAGTTGAGATTAATGTATAATTTCCTAACCAATGCAGTCAAGTTCCGTAACATCATTGTATAAGAGAGGGCAACATCTTTCACATGTAAAAGTTAAAAAAGTTCAATGTGAAATTGCATCTGTTTCATACAACATAGTTATTTGGAGGAACTAAAGACCGATGGACGCGTGGAATAGAATCCCTCAAGGTTTATTTTTTTTCTGCAAACTATTTTTGACCATCTTCTCCGAGATGTTGGCGTAATGGTTGGAGAAGTCCTTGCTCTAATACCACTTGTTGGATCTAGGTTCAATAGGGGGGTGGATTGAGATATTTAAAACTTAACCAAAGCTTATTTGACCTTCATATTATAGAAGCAAGGGAGAGAGATTATTATCAAACACAAATGAAAAAAAAAACTATTTATAGTGGTTTATTGCAATGACTTAGATCCACTACCTAGAGAGGATAACATACATGATTTCTAAATCACTTAATTATCACCTATTATTACATCACTAAGAGCATACACCGTGTAACCTCTCCTTTTAATTCAAGATCAACAAGCTTATTTTTTAGGAGAAGGAGACAAAAAGCTATCAAGGGTGAAACTAGCCTTACCTAGAGCCACTTGCTGTACATCTTCCTTCACTAAAGAAGGGAATTAATTAATTTTGAGAGAAAGATCTCGATAGAGGGAACTAAAATCCTCACAAGATCACAATTAGGGTTGTTTCAATTGAAGTAAGTGGAAGCTCATGAAGGAGTTAAAGGTATCTTTGATGTATTTCCTCAATTCTATAAGATTATAAATGCTTTAGAAACCTTGGAAGGTCCCAAATGGTTGTTATTAATACATGAGGGTGTCTTCTACTAGTAAAGGTTATTGGTTCAAAATTTAAAAATGCCTAAGGAAATGAGGTGAAGTCCTAATATTTTCACTATATTTCTTCCCAAAACAACTACTTTTATACTTTTTGAAAAGTGACCTTATAGATTAACTAGCTTAATTTATTATTCCAAAATACAAGCAATTACTATCCAACTATGCATAAAAGAAATACAATGGAATGGAGTTATCCTAGGTTATTCCATTTCATGATACTTCTTGTTGAAAATCTTAAATGTCATTAATCAAAATTTACTAGGGTACATTTCACACAAGACAACATTTAACATGGTAAGAAGGAAGTTTCTTGGGGAACTCCATCCAAAAATATTTATTGTCCCTAATGGATTTTCACAAGTGGGTCACATCTATAACCTATAATTTCATGGAATGAGATACATCTGACGATAGTACTCATAAACCCTAATTTTGGTACTACTGCTTGAAAATTTTGTGAGTAAAACCAAATAACCAATTAAAATTTGAATATATAAATATGCGAGTGCGTATACATTAGTTTCATATTAAGATATATATATATATATATATATATATATATATATATATATATTATAAGGCTCATACAAATAATGAATTATAAAAATGAACTAACAAAACCTTCAACTTTCTTGCACCAACTAGATCTTGTGGTATTGCCCTATCAATTTTTTGGCTAGGGTAATGACGTTGAGTATATGAAGTGTATCCGTGATGTGTTGTTGTGAACACACCAAGTCCACTGGGAAGGAATTCTAGATTTTAATATTTTAATAGCAAACAACTCACCTGTTAAACAAGCAAGTGGATTTAAGTATATCAAGGTATCAATCCCAAAGAACGATGATATTAAACATTAATCCAAACTGATTGCAAATAATAAAAAGTAAATTGTGGTTCAAATAGTTTTATTAAACTAAAACAAGAATGTAAATTTACTGAAGTAAACTAAATTATCCAAAGAACTGAATTGAAGAAAAGTAAACTTGCAGAAAGGAAAATTGACTAAGATAGGGTTTTAATTCAATGATTGTATTGTTGGAAGTCTGTGTTTCACAACCATGATCTTTACAATGATCTTAGGCATTTTTAATTCTTTTTTAAATAGATTTTAGATTGTAGATCATGTAGATATGTTCCTTTCAGAGAGAGATTTCATGGATTGAACTATCTACAAACCCATGGTCTCTGTGTTCTATGAGTCCTTGTTCAATCATCCAACAAGTTTCTGTTCGGGTCTCATCAAGAAACTTGTGAGCCACATTTGATGTTATGGTCCATAAATCTGGGGTCTCATCATCGTGGATCACAAAAGTCACAGAGTACAAAAGATCATCTCATAATCCACATTACTAAATGAATGAAGACATGTCTTTTATTTATTTATTGAAACTAAGTTAGATAAGACAAGCTACAGGCTCATGGGGCTACTCCCAATGTCCCAACAATGGAAGGACTACTCCATATCACTCATAGTAGAAGAAAAAGAATAGAAAGAATAGATATCATGTTGTTAACAACATTGTCGACTCCTTCTCTTGTTTCCTTGTTCTGTTCTATTAGATAGAGTTAGGTGTGGTCTCAATCATGCCTTGAAGAATGGAGTCTTCCTTGTATTTATAGTAAACGATGCCCAACATTTGGTTTGACTACCTCTTTTTGTTCTTGGTCAAAGATTTTTAATTACATTCGACACTCTTACTTGTTCTTCGAGTCTTGCACCCCCACCGATAAAAACCTCAACCCGAGCCATCCTCAGCTCCTGAGGAACTCTCCTCATCTCTCAATTTCCCCGCACGTTCATCCTTGCCTCTCGATGATCAGCTTTTGGTTCTGTGTTTGTGGCGCGTCTCTGTGAACCTCAACGAATCCAACCATCAAATTGCCTCGACTGATGAGTTCACGAGTCCCTCTTCCTTTTTTCTTTGCTTTCACTCTGGAGCATTATCACGTCTTGCAAAATCCCCCAATTTTTGGTCAAGCTCCAGCCAACTGCTCGGGAAGCCATGGCATGAGCTGGGGGAAGGGGAAGAATTCCCCCTGCATTTTTACTCTTTTATCCTCATTCATCTTCTTTCTTTTCTTTTCTCGCAATGGGCATAATGGTAATTTTGCTCATGTTTTCTTTGTTTTGGGCCGAGCTAAATAGACCATTGACCATGTGACTTGGCCGCCTCTGATTGGGCCAAGTTAGCTGGTCGGCCCCCATATTTCTCGCTCAGTTGATGATGTGTCAGTTTTTTATTGGCCAATTTTATAAAAATCATAACTTTTGCCTCGTTTGTCCACAAATTAAGTAAAAATATGTTTTGGAATAAAAAATATGTTATTTCTAATAAAAATACTTTTAAGGCTTAGTTTTGAGTTTTATCGGAAGGTGTTTTCTAAAAATGAAATTAATACAAAAAATCACAAAAAATGCACTTTTAACCTCATTTCTCCAAAATATAACAATATCTTTTCTTTTGGAAAGTGTCATAAATGCATGGAGAATCTTAAAGTCATGTAGTTTCAACCTCTTTACTTCATTTCCCTCCTTAGTAGTGGATTTATGTATATATGGCACAATCTTTTATTTGTTTTAATGGCAAGTATCTCCTCTTGTGATTCATTTCTCTTGATACCCAGTTGGGTGGTACTTTTCTTTTATATGGGTAGCTTCTATTTATTTGATGTCCTTATTTCTTAATATTGCTCAAATTCCTTTTCAGTATGAACATACCAACATTTGCTGATGTTTCCTTTTCTTCTCTCTTACTGGGGTAAGCTTCCAACCCTAGGTGAAGAACGTGGAGGACATGGCATAAAGATGTGGACCTAGCTTAAGGAGTTAAGCTTGGAGACAAAGTTGTTCTGATTAGGTATTTGAGTAGACAATTCATGATAGTTTGTGGAGAGTGTCGTGATATGCCTAGGTTTCCCTCTATAGCCGGTCTATATAGTTTTTGTAGTCATTTATAATTTCCCTTTTTGTCCTTGTGGCCGAATTGATGAACAATGCATAAATCTTGTATTTGTTTTAGTTTACTTTCCACTTCTATGACTCTATGTGGTCATTGTTATATATAATTTTGAGAAGATTGTGCAATCCTTTCCTTTATTTAGTATTTTTATGCATGTTTGGGTTTTCTTGATTTACTTTTCATAATAAAGTAAAGAGTGGATATATTTTTGAGTTCCACTCCTTACAGTATGGTATATATGACCACAAAACTTGATGAACTAGCTACATCAAAACTTATCTTTATAGGGTTCTCATAGTTGAACAATACTTTTCAAGTGAAACAACCTTTGTAAGAACACAAATCATGGTTTATCCCAATGCCCTAGTGAACACTTTGGGTTCATCATTCCTCATAATCATGTATGGGATGATGTTCATGGACCCTCAGCTGGTGACCCCTGACTCCCAAGTCAATCCAAAGGCATGACCTCTCATTGTGCCCCACCCCTCCCCCCACACGTGAATAGGAATTGGCTCCTCTTCTCTAGCGTCACATTTACTTCTATAGTGTAAAAACTTAATGACATTCCTCTCGTGTGTAGTGGAACTGGATCACCTATTCACATGATGTTTCTATTATAACCTAGGAGATATTCGTCACCCTTTTCCGTGAGAACTATGTCTACTCTAATGCATGAGGAAGAAGGAATCATAACTCATAATCTAAAGCAAGAACTTTTGAGTGTCTCTATGTATGTTCAAATATTCCTTCTTATGGAGCACTATCTCATCAACCTTGAAGAGGCTCGTCGATCTTCTCTTTTCTTAGAGGGCTTGAACTACCCATTTGGGTGTGCCCTAGTCTGCTAGTTTTCCCTCACCTTTAAGAATATGGTGGATAAGGCTCTTGCAGTGGAGTCATACCATGGTTTTCAAGACTCAACTCATAGTGAAAATAGTAACAAGTGAAAGAATCCTTATGAAGATCAAAGACCTTCTAGATGAAACCACTTCCATCGACACAATTCTCTAGGTATATGCTCCATGGGGAACCCTTCTGCTTTGAGATGCGATTGGAATCCAATCTACATCCATTGTAATAAAGTAGAACACATTTGAAAACACTATCGTAAGCTTCAATATGGTCATGTCCTAACTCAAACACCCATATAATAATATTTGCACAACCTACCTAGAAACAACAATGATCAACAAGTACAATGACCCCCGACTGAGAGGCTATGTTACAAATGTTGAAGTTGCCAAAATTAAAAATGGAGTCGATGAAGGTAACCTACACATCAACCCACATCATTCTCCAAGTCACAAGAAAATAGTAGTATCTGACCAAATCATCTAATGACTGAAGCATACCCAATGATGTGTTGTTATGAAGAGGTTGGTGACTTGGTTCATTATGAATTTAAACACCATATTTATAGTTTCATCACTAGGGTTCTACATTAATTTATTTTTATTATCATACTATACATAAAAGTTGTATTTTATCAATGATTTTAAAAACCAAGTCACCATCTAATGAAATTTAAGGAGTTGGGGAAATTAATAGAGAACGAACACATGACCAATTATATGGAACCCTAAACCCTCAAATAGATGTGAAACCATAGAAGAGGATAATCTTGGGATGTGTATGATTTAACTATCAAACTTGGTGACACCCCTAGATGATTAGTGGTGTTTTAATTAGGTTATTATAAGGTAGGAGATTTGTACACCTTGGAAGTACAATTTGACCTTGGATAGTGGGAGATTAAAAATGAAGACACCTTGTGGATACCTATATTGACTAATATAATGACTCCTATTATCGGGAAAAATGAATCAACTACATACACTACTTTTATCATATTGGATATGAGTGGGATACTACACACTAGATGAAGACTAGTTAAACAATGTAGTGCTTTGACGGTTGGATTTTGAGGATGAAATCATTTTAAAGGGTGGAGTGTTGTAGCAGATTCAACTTTAGGCACCTAACTTACTTGTCCCCTTTTCTTATGACTTTTAAACAAAAATAATATTAGGTGCCTTTGTCCCCAATTTAGACTAAATTAGGAATAATTGAAGTAAAATAACTTCTTGTAACTATAAACAATCTCTTGTATAAATATTTATGATAAAATAGACAAACAAACTCACTAGTAGAGTTTGTTATACAACACACTAACTAATTGTTTTGACATTAATTTGACACTATAATCTTCCAAGGATTATAAGATGAAACAAATTGAACTAATATGAAGTATTGTGTCACAATTGAACAGTTAAGTAGAATAAATTCTTGAAGACTTATCCAACAAGTCAAGAAATATAATACCAAAGGTCTCAAAATGTAAAATTGATGTTAAAATTGGATTCCTCACATCCTCATTGGTATACATAGCAAATTGCATATTATTTGGCAACATTTACTGACACAATTCAATTATTAAACAAATTTAAATAATAGGTTTAACTAATATATTTATGTCTGGCATTTAATCCCTAAGTTCTCAATGGATTTTCCTGTCACATGGACCAGACCTACCTCCATGCTTTGAGACATGATTGGGTGGCTCTTTATTTATGAAAATTTTATCAGATAGTTAATAGGTCATCACCTTCATCGGTCTTGACTATATCTCCCAATTCCATAGATTTAATTTTTCCTCATTTATTTTGTCCCTCTTCAATGAATAGTGTCACAAAATTTCTTTGTTGTTTCATCCCTCTTCTTATTATATTTATTTTTATCCATTACTAAAGTTGAATTGTGACCTATCAATGAAACACCTAACAATAATCTTAGGGCACCACTGGTACTAATTTACAAACCCCTCAATATCCCATGAAACCAATTTCCCATTTCCACCAAAAACCCCAAAGATTTTTTTGGACAAACTCATGTTATCTTCCCTCCCCAACAATTTGCACCAAGCATCCAAATATTCACCATGCGTTAATCAACTTTCTTCTCTGTCATGCTCCTCTCTATCTCAACAACTAATGTCTTCTTTATCTAGTTCACTTCACAGTTATAGCCCCCTTAATCTCATCTTATTTTACAACCTACACTTCATTGTGCAACTCATTGTTCCATATTCTTGACTTTCTTCTACTCACACCTCACTAGAGGTAGCGTGTCACCAATTTGAACTTGGGCTCGATGGATTTATTGTGATGTCATGTAGCCATCAAGCTTGATCTCCCATGTGTGAAGATGGCCAAGAAAATGATCCCACCACTCATGATTGAGATTTAGTGAAGCATTCTCAACTATGGCATGGGGAGTTAGGAGGGGGACAAGCCCGCTATGACATTCTTTCCCTTCCTTCAGTGCTCATTGGAATTAAGGATTTGTCTCCATGGGCATAAGGATCATTTTACCTCTTATTTTATAAGGACACATGTAATTTCAAGCAAAGGCAATGAAGCATATGACTTATCATATCTGGTTGGTTAAAAATAAAGATTGAGGGAATCTCAAATATTTCACCATTTTTTAATTATGTATTTCAAAATTGGTTTACTTTGTAAACATTATGACTAATTATTGGCATACCAAAAAATACAAGTATACCAGGTTTGAAATAAAAAAAATGTGCTCAATTTATTGGTGAGATTTCCAAATTTTGAAAAGAATTTCTCAAAAATTCTTTCTAGGGTTTTAGTTAATTGTTTAAATCATTATTAACCCAGATGGTTTAATATTATGATTAGCTGTTGAAAGGCCTAAACTCTAAACCTTAGAACTACTTTATGAATATCTAGGTTTCTGTGAGGAATGTGCATGTTACCAGTTTCAATTGGGCATTAATGACTTGGAAACCCTAATATTCTCCCTTGAGATACCAATCCTAAATTGAAATATGTATTCATATCTTCTAGAAATTCTCATTTAAAGACGTTATATAGTTATAGTCTTTCTTTCTTCTTGGTCACTAATACTTATGGAATCTTCATTTATGGGCCACTTCCATATGTTTGATGCTCTCATCCATTTTGCACATCGATAATAATAGTACTATCTTGCATATTATATGTGATATTTGGACTGGTAATATCTCTTAGTAGTTTAACCATATTGTAGGACTCAAGGTTTTATTCTCCTATTAGGTATTAGGGTTGTCCCCCCCACTACATGTGATTATTTAGGTATGAGGATTTATTACTCCTACCAAGCACTGGGAATTTATTCCCCCTTCCACATGTCATATAATTACGAACTAGGTTTTATTACTCTTACCAGGTGCTATGATTTATATAATGGGCACTGAGGTTTTATTCCTCCTCATGTGGCTTTAGGTAATGGTACCCCAAGCCCACATTTAGATAACTACAATTTTTTTTATAATCTACATGCACTTTATATGGTGTTGTTATTGGTGAAAATTAAAAGGTGATAAACTTCACATTCATAATTTATTTCTCTAAGTTGAAAATGCTGCAATATTTTTTCACTCATTCTTTGGTTAGTTATTCTATTGATTACTTAATCTTCACATTATCCGAATATGTATGACCCTATTTTATTGGGAACTCCCTTATTGTTATATTACATGCTTATAATGCCTAACTATTTTAATTAATGCACATATACAATGTTTCTAACACATACCTTTTTTTATTTCATTCTAAGTGTTGTTCCCAACCCAACAAGGGTTTGAACAGCGTGCGGACTAAGTCTTTGAAGAGCCAATTCAAAAGTAGTTCATGGAGAGAGTTAGGAGATTCTAGGCTTCCCTCTACAACCAATCTATCTAGTTTGGGTTGTCCTTTAAAATTTCATGCTTTGTCCTTGTGGACCAAGTTTATGGACAGTGCATAATCTTTAAATAGTTCAGTATACTTTCCACTACTATAACTCCATATTCTCATTCATTTGTAAAGTTTTGGTAATATATAAGAACCCCTTTCTTTTAGTTAGTTTATGATGCATATCTAGGTTTGCTTGGTTTATTAAATAAAATTTAGGAGTGGACCAACTTTTAGGTCCCACTCCTTACATCAATATCTCTACATGTATCTTGGTGTAAAATGACTACTTTAGGCATTTGCACTACTTTGCCACATTGAGGTTGTATGATGGAATTTTTGGACCAATTTTGCATGGTGTTTCCTTTTTTATAAGAAGATATTTGAGTAATTAAAAGTGGTTTTTGAGCCCTCATTTCAATATGGACTTTATATGGTAGAAATGGTGGAATTATGATTATATATGTGGATGATGAGTTTAAATTTTGATGTTTTATTGCTATTAGTGCTTTACCTGGACTGACCTTAGTACATGATCTGAATTCTGCCTTCTTGCTCAATCAATGAAAAATATTTGGCTTAGTTACCACTAAAACCCTCATCCAGGTAGTGTCATGTGACCATATAAGAATCCCTATGTTCAAAAGTCAGGATAGTGAAACATGCATCCTTATAGAAGTCTCATGATTATGAGAAGGTCCTTGGAGTTTCATATTGTAAATTATACATGATTTACCAAGAATCCTTATGACTAAATGGTCTCCTTGGGCCATAAAATCATTTGTTTATAAGAGTGTGGTTAAGGTTGTATCTCCTGTTGTGAATGACACTCTGACCATTGTGATCAAGACTTATGTGAGATGATTATTAAGAGTCAATACTATGTATGTGACATGATAGATGTTGTGACATAAGTACCCATGTCCTGATTTTGTTGTGCATGTTGCTAGCCTATGAATCCCTACTTTTCAGACTTGCACCATACATGGCCTGGTTTGATCATAACGTGACCAAATAATCTAAAGGTCATCTATAGTGGGCTAGAGGACTTTACAATCAAGATACAATAGTTTTGACAATACGTTCCAACTACCCGATGATTAAAAATAAAATATGCAATCAATCTAGATAGATTTATCTACATATTATCTTATGAATTTCACTTTGTAATGCTTTTACTACTCTAGTGTTTCTTATGCATGATACACGCCTCTAGTTGTGTTTACTACTCAATGATGTTTTTAGAAGTTGATACTTATCATATAAACTACTTAAAAAGCATATTGAATAGACTTGCATGGGACTATGGTTCAACTTTAATGGTTTTTCACCCATTTTAGGCTCTCAGTACCCATACCAGAGGTTAAATAGTGATGATCCACATTTTCTAGCATAATAGTGAGAAGAAGGTGAGAGCATAGCTATTTTCTGGTGTCTAGAATCGTCCCTATAAACTCGGGTTCATGATTAGTCTTTTTACATAGTTTTTATTATGACTTAGTTTTTGGCTTGCATTCCATGTGCCTGATTTGTATATGAAAAGGAGTATATTTTGTATAAACATTTTTCTGGTCATGTAAATCACGATGCGATGTTCTATTTTTTTTCTCAATAGAAGGCACAATACATGGAAAGAAAATAAGATACAGATCTGTAAAGAGTAGAATACTAACAAAACCAAAACAAACTAAGCAAATAAAATGTTGTATAATCATTCAATAAGCACATCTATATTGGAATTCAACTCTAACCACCACTTATCAAAATTTTCCACTTTGTCTTCATTAATATTTAGGTTTCTCTCCCTCCAAATGAAGTAGAGAACCTAGAGAGAACATATCTTCTCCTTCTTGGTATTGAGATTGAGAATCCCCTAGATAGACAAAGGAGTGTGTTCTACGCATCTATACTTTTGTAGTCTAACCCAA
The DNA here is from genome assembly GCA_963693085.1 of Alisma plantago-aquatica. Classification (NCBI taxonomy): domain Eukaryota; kingdom Viridiplantae; phylum Streptophyta; class Magnoliopsida; order Alismatales; family Alismataceae; genus Alisma; species Alisma plantago-aquatica. The sequence continues at coordinate 124,328,009 of OY856412.1, forward strand.
GCCAGTGAAGCATTTTCACAAATGAATCAATATGATTTATATCCTGAATCTGACATTTCCAAAAAATACACATGGAGGGGAACTAAAAACCTCTACTATGCAAATGATCTTGAGTAATAAACCTGGTTAAGAAAGATCCTCCAACAAAGCATATTCTATCTATTAGGAACACCAAATTTCGGGTGCATTTAGCATATGACTCTTTTCTACCTAATAACCTCCCAAAAATCCTTAATTTTAGACCTCTCTTTACCTTCTAACAAAACCATATCATATCCTAGACCTAGGTCCTTTTTCAATTCTTTAATAGTACTTTAAATCCTCAAAGAATTCCTTGAATTTTTTTTAGTGCATTGGGACTTGGAGGATATGTGACCAAGCAGCAATTCTTCCTTTACCCAACTTTCAAATCTCATATTTTTTATAAACATGTGGTGACTTTGGTTACATATGTGAAGTTGTGTATAGTGTCCTATGTATCAATGAATATAATGGACCTATATGTGATCATATATGAAAATTATTTTGGAATTTTATTTTGTCTTTTCCTTCCCTTCTTGGATTATGATGTTAAGTAGGATTATTTTCGTGTCTATCTTAAAGTTTTATAGCTTTGAGTCCAACCTAGGTATTGGGTGTCATAGTGTAGTCACCTAAGATTAGGTGATTTTTTACCTTTTCAATGTTGTATTGACCCAAAATGACATTTGTCTCTCAAAGATCTCTAGTTTGGATTGTTTCCACAAATTTCTTTAATTTGAGATATTGACTACGAATCAAGGATGTTGTATCTCTTTACTACTTGCAAATTCATTTGGAATTAGCATGTTTACTCCGTAAAAATCTTACATAGTATTTCAAACTTTAGGCGGACTAGATTCATAATCCTAAACATATAAAACATGTCTAAACATGTGTCGTTGATCCCATAAGTCATATACAAAATGAGTAAGATTTTCCTTACCTAAAATAATCCAATGACTATATATATTGTGCCACTTTGTGGCCCTAAATCTCTAGGGAAAATTCAACTGAAGCACAATTGCTTCACTCTACAGAATCTACAAGTGATTGACTTATTGCAGTTTTATTCAACAATATAACATGATTCTCTTCAAGACTAAATTTTAATGTAAATTTTATAGAAAAAATATCACTAAATTTTGATATCTTCAAATATATTTAGTTCATTACTATAAAAAGTGTATTTTGGGATCCATCGTGGTCATTCTAGAATTGGACCAAATAAAGTCACTTTTGTTTTAACACATAAAGTGATGCATGCCTTGCTTGACTCACGTTTTAAAAAATCATTCTCTTAATGTTTTACAATCCATTATTTGATAAACGTTGCATAAGTCTTGTACTGATTTATTTTACTTTTTATTGTGATGACTCTATATACTCATTGTTCTGTACAATTTTCAAAATGATTATGCACCCCTTTCCTTTAGTTAGTCTTTATTCATGTTTGGGGTTGCTTGGTGTATTTTCCAATATAAAAGTAAGGAGTGGACTAATTATTGGTTTCCAATCCTTATAATATGATATTTGAGCATAGAAGTAGATAAAATATCTACCTCAAAACTACCTTGTTAGGGTTCTCATAGTTTACCTATCTTTTTAGGAGAAACAACCCTTTTGAGAACATGGATGATGATTCCTCCCATTCCCATGGTAAACAACTTGGGTTCGTAACTCCTCAACACTTGAAATGGGATGATGTTGATGGACCCTTTGTTGGTGACCCCTGAATCCCAAGTCAACCCAAAGGCACGACATCTTGTCATCTCCCCCCAAAATCAGAATTGGCTCCTCTTATCAAGCTTCTTGTTTACTTATATGGTGGAAAAACTTAATGTCATTCATCTCATGTGTGATCGAAGATGTTTCTATTATAACCTAGGAGCAATCCATCACCCTTTTTTGTGAGAACTATGTCCACTCCACTGCCCTGGGAGAAGTAACCATACTTCAAAATTTTGAAGCAAGGAGTTTTTAGTCTCCCTATGTATGTTCATATATTCCTTTCTCTAGAACACTATCCCACCAAACTCGAAGAGCCCGTCGAGCCACTCTTTTCTTGGAGGGTTTAAACTACCCTGCTGGGTGTGCCCTTGTCCCCAAATTTCTCGTTACCTTTCAGTATATGGTAGATAAGGCTCTTGCAGTGGAGTCATACCATAGTTTTCAAGATCCAAGACATAGTGAAAACAATGACAAGTGAAAGAATCATAATGAATAGCAGATACTTTCTAGATGTAATCAATGTCATCGACATCATTCTCTAGGCAAGTGCTCAGTGGGGAACCCTACAAATCTAAGAGGTGACTAGAATCCCATATGCCACCCCTACAACAAAGTAGGAAATATTTGACTAGAGTTCCTTAAGATCCACCATGGCCATATTCCATTTCAACCACCCATGCAACAACAATTGCACCACCTACCTAGTAACAACAATTATTTACTAGTGCAATGAACCCCAGCTGAGGGGCTATGCTATGGATGTTGAAGTTTCCAATATTGAAAATGGAGCAACGAAGGTAACCTAAACATCAACTACATCATAATGTCAATGCCCTTTTCTTGTGCATGCTTATTATTTATTCTCCAGGTCATAAGAAAATGGTAGTAATCGACTGAATCATCTAATGTCTGAAGCTTACCCAATGAGGTGTTGTTATGGAGAGAGGTTGGTGACTCGGTTCACATATTGATTTTGATGCCATATTTGTATATTCATCACCAGATTCTTACATTTTTTAATATCATACTATATGTACAAAAGATGGATTTTGTAACATATTATTGAAATTTGGACACTCAAACTATTTTGAGTTATAATGTGGAATTATCTCTCAAACTTGATTTCATTCACTAATTGGTCCTGCAATTCACATATCAGTTCATTATTCTGATCAATTGTCAAATTTTAGCCTTCACGTGCATTCTCTTGTCTAAATAAGTCAAATCTTCTCTCTAGAGAAATATTTACATATAGGTCCTTCCATTTTAATTAGTAAGTCACTTCAACAACTTTAGTATAAATTCAAAGTGTTTGTGCCTGAGTACCTTGATTTGACATTGCCTTGTTACACCACTCCCAATCTCACAAGCTACAGATTTGGAATCACATTAAAAAAATACATGTTTAAGCTTTGAATATTAATATTAATGCATTTATGATGATAATAAAGTTAGTCATCTAAGAAGCTTCGACATAGGAGCTACTATTTTCAATATTTAATTTGGTACAAATTAAGTGTATGGTTAAAATCTTAGGGATATTGGCCTTTGCACTTAAAAGTTATGAAATTTACAAACAAGTAGTGAATGAGATAATAACTATGGTTATTAACCTTGTACCATAATAAATGAAATCAACTAAAGTGAATTAATAGGGGTGTTAACCTCATTCATGAACTCCTCTTATGTGAACCCTATTTCCCATCAGTTATAGACAAAACCCCAGGGATTCACCTTGAAGGCCATTACTAGATTTTGATCAATGAGAATCAGAAACCCCTACCCACTCTCCTCTCTCTCCAAGAAGTTTCCTAGATGAGGGTCCTCTCTCCTGGTGGCCCAAAGCCCAATTGAAATTGGCATAAAGATGATCTTTCTTCTAACGAGGAATGGTAGTGAAAGACATTTGTTACCATCTGTCATCACACCTATCCATGGTTGGATCGTCGACCAGTCAGTTCATCCCGCTCCCCTCCTTGTCATCCACAACCCTCACATACCCTAACTACCACCCTTCAACTATATAAAATCTCCTTCACTGTCACTGACTCATCTTGCTAGAAAGAACCTGCAACATGGATCTACAAACCTATAGCTACGATGATGAACATCCACCACACCACAAATATCATAACCCATCATCTAACCATGTTGATGTAATCCAAGATCAGGGATCAACCGTCAGTGCTACATGTTGCCTACAAGATCCTCCCCTCTGGAAATGTCCGCTATTGGTTCTACTAAGGTGGATGGAGACCAAGGACACCTCTTGCCACCACTTTCTACATGACTAGAAAGTTCACCAAAACCTCTCCAATCCTGACCAACATTGTAAAACCTATAGTTTGTTGTTTCTCCAAATAGAGTGCCCAGAGTGATGCCCTATGATTTGCACTTCTGAGTTGTCTATGGAAAGGTCCAGCCTCATCACCAGTCGCAGTCATAGCTAGATATACGCAGACCTATGAGAACTTCAGTGCCCCTCTAGCTGACCCTCAGAGACATGAAATAGTAGACATCGACCATAGGTCAGGATGCTTTAGACCTCTGCTTGATTCAATGCCAACCGGTAACTTGTTGTCTGCATCATCAATGGATGCAACAGTGTCTAGTATCATGCTCTGACCTATAGTGTCAAGCCAACTACAAAGCATAATGATTGGTCACCTCCTCTAATCCCAGAACACTCCACAAGCCCGATGCCACCATCACCCTCAATTTTCTTACAACTACAACTGATCTAAACTGCAACAACATGTAGTTACACAGCACAACACCCTTGCCTAACCTCATATGCACTTTGCAACCTCTTAGAGCCATAAAGTAATCATTACAATCCTAAACACCTCCAGTGACATGAAGCATCTTGTAGACAATTAAAGAAAACTAGAACTGCCTCGATCACAATTCCTAAGAAATTGTCATCTTTGATCCTTGAGGGAATTGTGATCTCAAAATTGTCATTTGGAATAGGTACTAAATTCTCGATTCTATATAGAACTATTTGCATCCCTCTTGAACTTCATATAGATATAATTTTTCAAAGTGGTAAATAATTTTTATTGTTAGCATTTCCCTCTCTTGTTGGAGTTTCACCACAACTAAATTGAATGTTAACCATAGTTGAGAAATTGATAATATTGATTGATTTTTAGATTGACACAAAATTTCAAATATTCACTAAGAGTTTTGGCTAAATAGATTTGGCGAGTCACATTTCCCAACCTTGGGGTAGTAGATAATGAATTACTAAAGGTCACCCAGTACTGGTTACCCCCACATGTGAAAGTGTGTTCTCTCATAGAGGGGAGAACACTAGACACCTAGCCACTGGAGCAGATAAAATATTAGATTGATTGCGCCAATGGATAAATCTTGTCATTTTAAATAATTTGATATCTTGATATTAGTTTGAGAAAAATCATTTCATTTTAAAATCTTGATACTAATTTGAGAATCTCTTTATTATTTTCTAGTTGCCAATTTGAATTAGTATACCCTTTTGGAACTAACACAGTAACTAGAGTATCTTTTGTTATTCCATGTCCATCGAGCAATCTTACCTAGATTTGATTTCATAACTCTTTACTTTTATCAATAAGTGGATTTAGTACCATCCTATCCTACAGGACACTAGAAGGAGTCATCCCCCTCGGTCGACGTACTAGTCACCGACACACTCTCCCACAACCAGTGACTATCCTACAATTATCTTTCCCTCATTGTTCCTCCCTAGATGGGTAGAACTTGCTTGGGCTCTCTCGGTTACCACAACCAGAGAGGACAACAAATTTGTAGAGAAATTGATGTTCTGAGTTGTGTTGTCTAAGAAGCCCCCAGTACCCCTATATATATAGGAGGGGTCAGGGTCAGGGTTCTCAGCCTTGGGCAATATGGGACTAAAGTGGGAGTAGAAGGGTCCGAAATTTCCATGAACTGATTGCACTACGACAGTTGAACCGATCATTTTGCAAACAAACTGGTCGGTTGGGAGTATGAGCCGATCAGTTGACTTAGTGAACCGATCAGTTTGCTTCCCAGACTTGCCTCCAATTGACTTTCCTCTTTTGTTTCCAATTAATACTAAGATCAATTCTTGTCCCAATCAAATTGTACAAGTGAAACAAAATTTTTTTCTCATAAATCGGGACAACCCAACATTGCTCATTTGGTCCAGTCGATTTGATCGGTTCACCAAGTGAACCGATCGTCTCACTGACCATGAGCTGATTGGTTCACCTAGTGAACTAGTCAATTGGTGGTCTAGATTGTGCATAACACAGTCAATGTAGTTCTCAATCAATCTGACACTCAAATCAGTTGGTTTAACACTTGAACTTGATGATTATGAGTCAAGTCAATTGATTGAATGTTTGCTTGAGTGACTAAACACCTTTAGTAATGAATCTAAACATCATTCATGGATAAACTCCTCTTCTAGGTAAATCCTTTGTATGTGACCCTATAGGTCCCATTTTACGTTGGCAGTGAATGTCTATAACTAGCTTATAACATCACAAGAAAAGAGTGGTGCCTGGTCGCACATCATTGCTACCCAAGTTAAAAGGAAAGTTGGAGAACAACTTTCAATCCTAAAGTCTGTGATTGGTGTTCCAATGCATGTATAATTCCTTTGTCTCTGATATCCTAAATGAACTCAAGGCATGGAGCTGTCATCCTTTCAATGTTCATTCATGTTCCTTGATCCAAAGTAGACTGTCTGAGATATGTGTGCCATCAATATCACATATTGACTCACACGTGCATGCACATGCCTTTCTCAGTCTCTCTTATCAAGTGGCCATGGACATCACACTCCTAAGGAGGGACAAATCCCATATATAACACTCACAGTTAAAACCCCATGTGTCAAAGTCACCCAATCATCACCTTTATAACAATCTATATTTTAGGACTGCGTTTGATGATGTCAAAGTGTACCCAATGACATGTGATGAGTGTAGTGATTTCAGGTCTAAGAATCACAATCACCACCGTCACTGTGAGAGCTGACTGTGACTACCATGTCATGGTTCCATGTGTCACTCTCACAGTATGTCTGTCTGATACACTATTCTCTAATATGTATCTATGTGCTTGATTTGATATCACATATCATGACTAATGAGACTTTGTCATCAACCAACACACACACTCTAGTCTTGATGTGTCATTGTTGTCTATCAACCTTCCACAATGACATCCGACTAGGGATAAAATAAGAATGTACAAACTCTTAGCATCCGTATGATCTCATTCTTTAGGTCCTCAACCTGAAGACATACGTCATTGAGTATTGTCATTCTATAGACATTCATTCTATTCTATCATTATCTCATAACTGATTGAACCATAATAAATTGGAAGCTTGCCTTTGATATTTATCAAATCAATCTTAATGTATCCCAATACTATCATCCTATGATTGGTTCTGAGGGCATACATACCAAAATACTTCCACTTTCACTACAAGCCAATCACCTTTGAATCATATTCTTAGTGATCTCCAAACATGTCCCACATGTTTCTACTGCTCCAGTGCTAACGTAGTGAGTTAGCAACACTTTGCTTTAGTTAGTATATTGCATGTTTCACATCTCTTTGTTGTACGACATATCATATGAGATGGAGTTGCTTTAATATGCATATGATATTCCTTTCCTAACACTTAGCTCCATTGTTTGACTCAGTATTACTACTTGTCATGAATGGTTGGAATATCTATAAGTTCATCTCTATGAACTTCTAGATCCATATAGTATCCTCTATTGTTCATAACACAAGGATGCCCGACATTCCCTTTTAGAATTCAACGACTTTTAAATCAGAACGTTTCCATTTATCAACTCATATTCACTTTTATATTTGATATTTTGTGATCATTTTCTATCATTTCAAAAGCTTGAATCAATGTAACTCTTTACACCCAACTCTTCCTTATTTTACCATAGAACTAGTACTTCATAAATACCAAACAAGTTCTTCAAGGTATTCCAGTGACCCTCACTGGAAGTAGACAGACATCCACTCGTCACACAAGTTAACATGATGAGCATATCATATTGTCATGTTTAATACATACAAGATGATGAATGCATATTTTCTTGTCATGTCTAATACATACAAGATAATGGAATGATTACATACATGATAGATTCATATCTATCTATGTGTTCCTATTCTTCATAAGAATTTGGGACACTTGGCATATGAGATACTAACTCCATGTAACATGGACAAGTCTTCTCCCACTAAATTTGTGCATACTGAACCCTTCAGTACAGATTGCCAATGTATGCTCTCTCTTTACCAGGTCAAGAGATTTTTCAAAAACTATCTCTATAGATCTCTATTCCTATCACATAGGACATTTCTCTGTCTTCCCTTAAAGAAGGTATTTCCACACCAGTTTCCAATTGAGAAAATTTCATTCCTCATCATCATGTGGAATGTGAATATGCGCCCTCTAAATCTTTGCAATCACAGATCCCTTCTTTATTTTGATATATTAGTCAAACCTTTTGACTATATAATCAAAGTAAAGACGTCTAGTTCTGAGTTGTTTGTATTTAATCAATCATATTGATTAATCCATTATAACTTATAGATTGCATTTACATTATTGGATTCATAAAACCTTCAGGTTGTGTCACGTGCATAGCCTTATCTTATTCCTACCAGGAATGCATTTTTAATATCCATATGCCAAATTTCATAGTCTTTCAAGTTCCAACATCAATCATGACCCTTTCTCTAAATGTCATACATGTCATTCTTAACTCTTAAGACCCAATTGCACTTATGGGTTTTATCCCAATCAAGTGCTACCATAAGGTCATACCTTAATTGGTTCACATGGAAGTCATTTTGGATCTTATGGCCTCCAGCCATAACTCAAAATTTGGTCCCTCAACATCATCTAGATTATTGGCTCGTCACATGACCAATTCATCACCTAGATATATGAGGTGTACCTGTTACATAAGGAATTTGAGAACCCACAACACTTGTGATTCTTAATCTCCTTTATTTAGTGTAAATCATGTTCATTAGAAGAATTATAGAAGGTTAGTTATTTGATGATCATGCTCTAACTCTTTAGAGTATGATTCCTTCATTGATTTGGACATCACTATGCCTTAATCATGAATTCTCTATGATACATTAACATAATTACTCACAAGGTCCTCAAACATTTGGTTTAAGTATCCATTTCATTGATCTCATTAAAGAATTAATACTTTTACCAAGTTTGTACTTCATTTATGATATTCTTGAACACTTCAAGATATTCATATCAGTGTTTCAATAAACACCTTTTGAAGCATTACCACTTATTCCAATAGGTATATAAATACATCAATATGTATTATACCCAATAGAATAGTCATTCTCCCACTCCATCTAGCGAAGATTGACTTGTTATCATGCTCAAGACATTCATATCTCTTAATGGTTCACAACCAAAAGAGTCTAGCCTATCCATCAACATGGAATCTAGAAATGAATTTCTCATGATAATGCTAATTATTTGTTTGAGTCATCAATAACTTTTAGGTATCATTATCATATGCATACCAAGTACCACAAGATAAATAAGGCATTGCCAAAAAAAATCATATCTTTGAAATTGAAACATAAACTTTATTAATAGACATCATTGTCATTACAAGATGAAAAAATAAAGTGTTTCTATTTATTGGCAAAATGAAATAGAAGTTCATAACTCTATTGCATGCCCTTTGGGCTAAAATAAACTAAAAGGTACTCCTATCTATGGAAGCAACACTTGCTCCAATGATGAGTGCTCCTTCTTGGTCCTTTCACAAAGGCAATCACTTCTTTTTAGATCCTGCATATCATATATGTCAAATTTATGTCTTGGTATCATATACCTCATATAAAAAAGTGTTTCAAGTTTATTTCATAATACCTAAGGTGGATACATCCATCCCCTCCTTCTTCTTTTGTTCATCAAGATAGAGAGGGCAATTTCTCCTCCAATGTCCTAGCTCTTGACAATGGTGACATTTGCCTCCCTTGTTCACCCTTCCTTTGGCCTTGAGAGCTGAGATGACTTGGGTTGTTGGATAGCATCAGAACCCTTCTTTGCTTTGCCCTTGCCCTTGCCTTTAGACTTACCCTTCTTTCTGTCGATCAACATCATAGATTTGGGTTTGTCTTTCTTCATCTGTGCCTCAGTTGTCCTCAACATGCCCAACAACTCTGGCAACGACTTGTCAAAGTTGTTTGTGTTGTAGTTCATCACAAACTAAATGTAAGATTCTGGCAACGATTGCAGTATCACATCAGTAGCCAACTCTTGGCTCAGAGGGAATCCCATTCTTGTCATGTTCTCCACATACCCAATCATCTTAAGTGTGTGAGGACTTACTGGATCTCCTTCTTTCATGATGCACTTGAACAGTGTCCTGGTGACATCATATCTCTATTGCTGTGCTTGGTCTTGATACATGTTCTTGAGATGCTGAACCATCTCAATGACGTCCATGTTCTCATGTTGTCTCTGAAACTCATAGTTCATTGAGAACAACATCAAGCACTTCACATCAATGGCATCTTCAATATGCTTCTTGTAAGCATCCCTTTCTGTCTTTGGTGCGGTGGGAGCGGGTTCCTCTAGCACTGGTGTATCTAGGGCATAGAGCTTTCACTCTTGAGTGATAATAATTCTCAACGTCCTAAACCAGTCGTGGAAATTATTCCCATTTAGTTGGTCCTTGTCAAGGACCGATCACAGTGAAAAGTGATTATTGTTGACAACCATTTGTTCTACAAAAGGAAATGTGCAATTTTAGTCCAAAACTTTTTTGACTTAATTTGATTTGAAAAGTTTTGACGATATAATTAGGTCTTTACTCAATTATCGTTCCCACTATTTTGTTCAAATTGAGAGCCCTCACCATCAATTCAGAAGATTGTAGTGTACAACCTTCTAGTGAGCAAGATCCTGATTTCCTCTCAGCCATGGACCAGCTAGGGCTGTCACCCATGACTAGAATCTTTCAGGTAGGCAACCTTTGCCAATCACATCATATGCAACTCTTGATAGATGTCACACACAATTCCTTGCCATGTTCATCTCTATGCCTCAAGGTGCTTGATCCGATCAAGGTCACCTTGTTAAGTCCGACCCAAACACCAACACAATGAATATGCACCCTTCTAGGGCAGACCCACATATTCACCATCACACTTCTACAAGATAGATGATGCACCATGCTAGGGCGTACTCACACTTGGTCGATCAAGCTTTTCATGTGTGCTGCTTTTGGAAGGAATCTTAAACTTAATATTTAGTTGATGGGTTTTAATATGCTTATATATGCATATATGTATCCACAACCACATATATAGTATGTATCATATACATTTTATATCCCACAAAAAAAACATACAATAATAATAAAGCGATGATTATGGTCATCCTATTGTAATTCCTTGAGCCACAAGGAATTATGGTCATCTAGGTCTACATCACATGCAACCTGTTGTTGATGAAGATCATGTGCTTCGGCCGTTCTGGGTTTGATCAGCTCGTCACACGACTGATCAGCTCGCCTCCTGGCCGATCGGTTGGTTGTCACCAACCGATCATTAGGCTCCTCCAGATAGTTAGTTTGTCAGGTCATCTCGCTCCTCGTCAGGCCACCAACTGCACCATCAACCGTTCATCTCAGTCCACTAGCCGATTGGTTGGCTCCTCCAATCGATCATCTTGCACATCTAGCCGCTCGTTTGGGCACCCACCAGGTCTTTGATGTAATAGGAAATAAAACTATCCTACTTTTACATAAACTTTGGGAAACCTCGAGTTACATTCGGGGGGAGCAAAGGTAGAAGAGAATCTCGAGTTATCTCAAGTTACGTCAGGAAAAGAAGAAGAGGGATCAGTGCACAGACCGAGAGCAAACAACCACAACCAACCAAGAACACACATAGGGGTTTATAGGCCAAAACCATGCTACACATCCACCATCAAAACCATTTTGAGCGACATGTATCATTTGCATATATATACCATATCATATATGTATATATTAGTTTGGGATGATGTGACATTAATCATATATCTAGATCAGTCCTTTAAATATTCACATTGTATGCAATAAATAAAAGATGGTAAAACCAAAAATTGATCATATCTATTAATCCTAAAACATAGTACGTTGACGTGGCTCTGATACCACTGTTGGATTTTGGGTGCGGGAGAAGGTAGCAAAAACAAAAAATTTCTCTCACCACAAAACCATAACCACAGATCACATCAACGACTACGAAATAGGAAGGATGGTTTTAGCAAGTCATACCTGGTCCTGAGGCTTGCTCAGCGACAATGCCTCGCAACAAGTGCGGTCTTCACCCACCTGTCTTCGATGATGTATGTGTAGCTCCTAGTGCTGACTCGGACTACGGTTGGTCATCGTCCTCCTGAGCGAAAGAAATCTCCCGCCTCTATAGATAGTCCACACGGACCATCGGGAACTCTAGTCTTCCTATCCTACAGGACAATAGAAGGATTTGTCCCCCTCTATCAACATAATAGTCACCGACACACTCTCCCACAACCAGTTATTGTCCTACAGTTGTCTTTCCCTCGTTATTCCTCCCTAGACGAGTAGAACTTGCTTGGGCTCTCTCAGTTACCACAACCAGAGAGGACAACAACTTTATAGAGCAACTGATGTTCTGAGTTGTGCTGTCTGAGAAGCCCCCAATACCCCTCTATATGTAGGAGGGGTCAGGGTCAGGGTTCTCAGCCCTGAGCAATACGGGACTAAAGAGGGAGTAGAAGGGTCTGGAATTTCCATGAACTGATTGCACTGTGGTAGCTGAACTAGTCATTTCACAAAAGAATCGGTCAATTGGGATTGTGAGCCGGTCAGTTCACTTAGTGAACAGGTCGGTTCGCTTCCCAGACTTGCCTCCAATTGACTTTACTCTTTCATTTCCAATTAATACTAAGATCAATTCTTGTCCCAATCAAATTGTACAAGTGAAACGATTTTTTTTTCTCATAAACCGGGACAACCCAACATTGCTCATTTGGTCCAGTCGATTTGATCGGTTTACCAAGTGAACTGATCGTCTCACTGACCATGAGATGATTGGTTCACCTAGTGAACTAGTCAATTGGTGGTCCAGATTGTGCAGAACACAGTCAATGCAGTTCTCAATCAATCTGACACTCAAATCAGTTGGTTCAACACTTGAACTTGATGATTTCGAGTCAAGTCAATTGATTGAATGTTTGATTGAGTGACTAAACACATTTAGCAATCAATCCTAACATCATTCATGGATAAACTCCTCTTCTAGGTAAATCCTTTGTGTGTGACCCTATAGGTCCCATTTTACGTTGGCAGTGAATGTCCATAACTAATGACATCACATGCAAAGAGTGGTGCCTAATCGCACATCATTGCTACCCAAGTAAGAAGGAAAGTTGGAGAACACATTTCAATCCTACAGTCTGTGATTGGTGTTCTAATGAATGTATAATTCCTTTTTCTCTGATATCCTGAATGAACTCAAGGCATGGAGCTGTCATCCTTTCAATGTTTATTCATGTTCCTTGATCCAAAGTAGATTGTCTGAGATATGTGTGCCATCAATATCACATATTGACTCACACATGCATGTGCATGCCTTTCTCAGTCTCGCTTATTAAGTGGCCATGGACATCACACTCCCTCAGGAGTGAAAAATCCCATATCTATCACTCATAGTTAAAACCCCATCTGTCAAAGTCACCCAATCATCACCTATATAACAATCCATATTTCATGATCGTATTTGATGATGTCAAAGTGTACCCAACGACATGTGATGAGTGAAATGATTTTAGGTCTAAGAATCACAATCACCACCATCACTGTGAGAGCTGACAGTGACTACCATGTCATGGTTCCATGTGTCACTCTCATAGTGGGTTTGTCTGATACACTATTCTCTAATTTGTATCTATGTGCTTGGTTTGATATCACATATCATGACTAATGATACTCTGCCATCAATTAACACACACTCTAGTCTTACTATGTCATTGTTGTCTATCAACCTTCCACAATGACATCTGACTAGGGACAAAACAAGAATGTACAAACTCTTAGCATCTGTATGATCTCATTCTTCATGGCCATAACCTGAAGACATACGTCATTCAGTACTGTCATTCTATAGACATTCATTATGTTCTATCATTATCTCATAACTGATTGAACCAGAATAAATTGGAAGCTTGCCTTTGATATTTATCAAATCAATCATAATGTATCCCAATCCAATCATCCTATGATTGGCTCTCAGGGCATACATACCAACATTGTTCCTCTAGGAACTCATGGATAGGTGATATAGAGAAAGACTAGAAGAGATGTGAAGGAGTTGTCCTCTATTGATGAGTAGATAGAAATCAATGTCCATTCTAAATCTTGTAATCATATTTGTAAGCTTGCCCGACTCTAATGTAAAGCTTGATTGTAATAAAGATTGTTTATACATTTGATACATTTTATAAATATCTAGTCATAAAGATCGGGTCTTTACAACATGGTATTAGATCCATAAACAATCGACACTCATGCACGTCTCATGGAAGTTAGGGTTAAAAACTAACATACCTAGAACTTAGTCAAGTAGTTTGGAACCAACCCTAGTCCTACTAGTCTTGTATAGTTAAATAGAAATAGTAACTCATGGAGTTAATTTTCACAAAGTCGTATGATTCATCAATTGGCGAAGAAACATCACCATATTAGTATAGATGATTTGAGGTGTCAAAAATGTGAACAACCTAGTATTGAAAAGGTGAACATCAAAACTAGAATACCAAGTTTGAACTTGTGGATGACATCATTATTCCCTATACCACAAGTGAACAATTGAGTCAAGAAGGTAGTATAGTGAATGTTGGTCAGAGGTGAATGTGACTTAGTCATTGCAATGATTTTAGCCATTTTCAATTTTAGACAGAAATTTTTCCCATCGAAAAGTTATTTTCTTTATAATAGTATATGTAAAAGGAAAACTGATTTCATGGAGTTTTATCGATGATTTCTCGAGATAAGTCACAATAAATGAGGTATGAGAAAAACCTTAGAGAGGAGTCACATGGAATCTTTAAATATCTGGAGTTAGGGTTTAAGAGATACTAAGGGGTAGTTGGATTTCCTATTTAGATGTCTAGTTGAAACCTTTTAAGGGTAGAGTGTAGTATGTAACTAGACCATGAATGTGTTAATTTCGGAGACGAAATCCATTTTAAGGGGTGGAGAGTTGTAACATTTTGAAATTTGGACACTAAAACTATTTTGAGCTATAATGTAAAATTTTCTCTCAAACTCGATTCGGTTCACTAATTGGTCATCCAATTCAACATGTCACTTCATTATTCTAATCAATCCTCAAATTTTAACCTTCACGTGCATTCTCTTATCTAAATCAATTAACTCTTCTCTCTAGAGAAATATTTTCAAGCATGTCCTTCTATTTTACTTAGTAAGTCACTTCAACATCTTTTAGTATAAATTCAAAGTGTTTGTGCCTAAGTACCTTGCTTTGACCTTGCATTGATTGGCCACTCCCAATATCGCAAACTATGGTTTTAGAATCACATAAGAAATACGTTTTTAATCTTTGAATACTAATATTAATGCATTTCCGATGATAATTAAGTTATTCATCTAAGAAACATACACATAGGAGTTACTATGTTCAATATTTACTCTGGCACAAGTTAAGTGCATGGTTAAAATCTCAAGGATATTGGACTTTGCAATTAAAAGTTATAAAATTTAGAAACAAGTATTGAATAAGATAATAACTATGGTTATTAACCTTATACCTTAATAAATGAAATCAACTAAAGTGAATTAAGAGGAGTGTTAACCTCTTTCGTGAACTCCTCTTCTGTGAACCCTATTTCTCACTGGTTAAAAGCAAAACCCCATGGATTCACCCCAACGGCCACTACCAGATGCCGATCAAGGAGGATAAAAAAATCCACCCTTCCCTCTCTCTCCACAAAGTCACCTAGTTGAGGTATCTCTCTCCTGGTGAACCCAAGCCCAATTGAAGCCACCATGAAGATGGTCTTTCTGCTGACCGATAATGGTGGTGAAAGCCATGTGTTATCGCCTATCATCACACCAATCCATAACTAGATCATTGAAAAATTAGTTCATCCTACTCCTCTCCTCGTCACCCACAACCCTCGTGTACCCTAAATACCACCCTTCAACTGTATAAGATCTCCTTCACCCTCAATGACTCAGCTTTCTAGGAAAAACCTACAACATGGATCTGTAGACCTACAACTACGGTGATGAACATCCATGACACCCCGAAGAACATAGTCCATCATCTAATCCAGCGGGTGTAATCCAAGATCAGGGATCAACCTTTGGAGCTACATGATTCCTACATGATCCTCCACTCTAGGTATGTCACTCTCTGTTGGTTCTGTTAAGGTGTACGGTGACCATGGACATGTCTCACCACCATTGTCAACTACAGTTGGTGGATGTTCCAAACAAAGTGCCCAGAGTGATTCCCTATGGCTGGTGATTTTGAGTTGTCTCTGGAAAGATCCAACCTCATCACTAGTCACAGTTGTAGCTAGATATCCATAGACCTATGAGCACATCAACACCCCTCTAGCCTACCTTCAAATTCATGTGATAGTAGGCAGCGACCATAGGTCAGACTGCTTTAAACCTACACTTGATTCAATGAGAACTGGTAACTTGTTGTCTACCTCGTCCATGGTCGCCGAAATATGTATGATCATGCTCTGACCTACAACATCAAGCCAGCGATGAAGTAGAATGATTGGTCACCTCCTCTAACCCCAGAACTCTCCACAAGCCCACTGCCACCATCACCTTCAATTTTCCTGCAACCACGGTAAATATACACTGCGACCACCTACAGTTATACAACACAACACCCTTTCCTGACCCTCATCTTCGCCTTGCATCCTCCTAGATCCATCAAGCATTAGGTTCCAATCCTAAACCCCTCCGGTGACATGAAGTAGCTTAAAGACAGTTAAAGAAAACCAGAACTACCTTGATCACAATTCCTGAGAAATTGTCATCTTTGATCCTTGAAGGCACCGTGATCTAGAAATTATCATGTAGAACGGGACTAAATTATCAATTTTTTATTGAACTATTTGCCTCCCTCATGAATTTCATATATATATAAATAAATAAATAAATAAATAAATAAATATATATATATATATATATATATATCAGGGGGGATTTATTTAATACCCACGTGGGTAGCTACCTGCGCACCCTTCCTGATATTTATTTTTTAAATTTCTCAATTGTACAGGAGCATTTTATCTAGCTCCCCAAAAAATTTCATCCAAAAATAATATCATTTGTACCTCCAAAATAAAAAAAAACTCGTCCATATATTTACTGATTGTATATTTTCTGTGCAGTTACTTTTTTGGTCTTAGAGTTACTCTTGTGTACCACATAGTTACTCTGTTGATCTCACAGTTACTCTTGTGTACCATATAGTTACTCTTTTGGATGGGCAGGTAGTGAAAAATTAGGCTACTCGTGCGAGTATTAAAGATGAGCCCATATATATATATACTAGTAAACACACGCGTGCACATGCACGCACCATTTTAAAATAAAAAAATTAGTAGATATTTTTAAAATTGAATAAATAAGAATATATATTTGTGTTTTTCAAATAAACTTAAAATAAATATGTATTATTGTTAGTCATGAAATTTATTAAAGATTTGTCATGTTGTAGGGGTTGAAACTCTGAATGGGGAATGTAGAAAGGTAATTATTTTTCACAACAATGCCATATTTTCACAATTGCACATTGTGGACCAACATACCATAACAAATGTACAAGGAAATAAATGATATCCGAAAGAAAATATATGTTAGTATTAAAACGTAATGACTATTGAAGATAAAAAAAGTTAGATATAGACAATTATGACTAACAATATATGTCATGTATGTGTCATAATAGAATGTGGGTGGCGCATGGTAGAACCATGCATGGAGATAAAGAGGCAGATAATGAATACATAAAAGACATGAAAAAGAAATAAGAACAAATGAGAAACTAATGAAAAAATGTGAGATGAAAGAGAGTTGGGTATGGTGCTGTATTTTAATATCTTCTACATGTTTAGTTTAAACATTAAAATGATTTTTAAATTTAAGTCAGCAATTAGGGAAAATTTTCTCTTGTTATAACATTTATTTTTTTTATTAATATCTATGGGATTGAGAGAGAAATATTTCTCCCCCCTTTTCCTACACACCCGTGGCAGAGGCTGAACACCCGGGAGGGTGGTAAATTAAGGCAGAAATTGAGATTCAAACCCGAGTCCCTTTGTTAGGGGACACCATGCTTGACCACTTGAGCAACTCCTTGTCGATTTTTTCTTAATATCTATGAATATAAAAATTACGGAGAAAATTAGTGAGGAAGTGAATGAAGGCACGCGTGCACATGCACATCACATATTGTACATGACAAGTTTATTAGATAATTTTTAAATAGAGACAGAAAATATGTATATACATTTTGCAAGACTCGGGGAGGCATTTCATTCCTTTTGTAGTCAAATAATTCTTTGTACTTTTTATTGTGAAATTTTGGATTGAGTAACTGGATAGTTGGAGGGAAAGAAAAAGAGTGGAGTCAAGATGGAATTTTTGATAAAGTTTTATATGAAACTAATAATCAGATTAGTATAGGATATGGAAAATATTTTTCTAATGTGCATGTATCTATTGTAAATTATGTAGTAAATTGTCTTTATTTGTTATAGTTGTTTGGTTTGAAAGAAATTGGAGATATTTTGATATATAATAGTAGGAGAGAGAGATTTGTATGGTATTAGATTCTTTTAATAAAAGTACATAATAACTATTTTGTGAGATTAAAATAAAAAATAAGTTATTGGAGAGAGAGTAAATGTTAGCAATGAAAAGACACAATAATAATGTAGCAATGTAATATTACATTTTATGCAAAGAAAGTGGAACATACTGAAATAGTATACCACCCATGTGTGTCATAAACATACATATAGACTTGATAATATTGTGTCATAGTTTTCGATGTGACTCCCATTAGGTTAAGATAGTGAAGACGTAAAGAGTAGGAACAAGATATGTATTTATAGAAGTATAAAATAGGGTACTTTCTATTTAGGAAGAAGATATGTATTTATAGAAGTATAAAATAGGGTACTTTCTATTTCTATAAATATCATGAAAATACAAAGTAATGTCATGAGAGAATTAAATAGGAAATAATGAGATGGTAATAGAACTTGCATATGCTTGTCAAAATGTCGAGTTTATCAGCTTATCCATTAATATGATAATAGACGAAACAATGAAATGTGATCATAATGAAGAAAAGTGAGTATGAATATTACTGTAGTCAAAGTTTAACAATCATCTAATTCTACGCAACATAATCAATCAACCATGAGTCTCACCTCTAATAAGTTTAGTCATTTCATTATTTATATCTCCACGTTCATCCCGTAAATTCTGGATCAATAAATAATCAAATGATTGAACTTACTTCGTGACTTACAATAATTCTACAACCAAATATGAAAATGTGGATTTTGAACGATAACGAAATGTTAAATTCATTGAAGAGGGCAATGTCTGCAAATGAAGTGAATAAGCAACACACAATCATAATGTCAGTACCGTCCACGATAAGGGACATTGTAACACCCAATGCTTGTTGAAATAGTGAAGAAAAAAATGAAGTCTTTAATGGATTGCAGGTAGGCACGACTGATTTTGACACATTTTCCTAGGGTGCAAGGTCCAAATGGCGGCTAAGGCTCAGAACCACATTATATAGTCTCATCCCAAGAGGCCTTTATGGATGACGAAATCAGAATTTTTGCTGGATCACTATCAAAAACATACAAAGAAATATGTCAATCATGTGTATGCAACATAGACGTTAATCATGAATGTGTATGCCATTCAGTAAAGGTAACTAACTTATCTCAAAAATACTAAAATAAGGAACACACCTTTTACACTGCATTTTAGATGCGAGTATAATCATTATCAAAGTACTTACAGACTTAATTGCAGAAAGAACAAAATAAGTGGAACGACACAATATGTGTCAGTCAATTCTACCGAAGAGTTTGTAAGTACATGCTGAATGCTTTGAAGACTTGCACCGTTTGGCAGTGACATGTAGTTGTTAGTTCATTTGCCGGTAAAATAGATATGTCGTGAGGGAAAGATTAGATACATTACCGAAAATAGAAAACATAGAAATTCGATTTAAATATTGATGATTGATTCCATTGATGAACTATGAATCCAAAACTCTAAGAACAATCAATCATTTTGAGTCCACACAGTAACGGAAACTCAAATCCTATTTGATGAAGAAAGGAGAGTAGAGAAATCATAGAACGTGTAAACGTCAGTGCCATAAGAAGAACGGTCGCTTTCTGGAAAAGCATGGAAATAAATATTGGTAGAAAACTACTCATTCCACTTGACTTTTATTGTTAGTTATAAAAATTCGATCTATAGTATAGATACGATTGCAATTCAGAAGAGCCCGGATAAAGATGGTATCGTGAATGGGTTATTAGGAATTCACCGGAGGAATTAAAAGTGATGTTGTACCTTTTTTTTTTAAGAATTGAACCGACCAACAAGATATCAACAACTAACCAATAAATATATATGCCAAATGAATGCACAGTTCTCAATAAACTGACAATAGACGACACCAAATGAAGCAAAATCTATCCATGCTAAATATAACTTGGATATATCATCCCATCTAAACTAAACATAAACTAAATACGTCTAAATTAGGCACCATATAGACTCGCTGTTTAATGTGGAAGAAAGTAAACAAGGAACCGATTAAGGCTGCCAACAGTCTGGCAGTAGAAGCCAGCCACACAACGACGACGCCAGAGTTGGGGGAAGCAGTCTCGGTGCCCCCTTTTCCGGTCTTGTTTGTAGGAGTGCCGAAGGTGGCTATCAGTGTGTTGGAGCCGAGGCGCGAACGCGCGATCATCCTCTGTCCGCGCTCGCAGTGGCCGGTGACACCGTTGATGAAGAAGAATATCTCAGATCAGTTGAGCATGAAGACGGTGTCCCCAATGTTGGAGAAGAAGGCCAAGTGTGCGGAGTGGCAACACTCATACTCGTCCTCCACGACCTCCATCACAGAGTCCTTGTTGTACTTGAAACGTATAGTATGTCCGATTTAGAACTGGTTCTTGACTGCCCACTGTTTGTACTGGATCTTGTCCTTGCCCTTGGGAACGGCCCACCCTTCCATCGGCGCGACTCTAGGGCGAGCGTCATGAGGAAGAAGGTGAAGATGGTGAGCGGACGTTGTGATTCATCATGAATATGGATATGGATGGGATGGAAAGAAGCAGCGTGCGAGCTTTTGCATGTTTCGCTATTTAATAGATGGAGATATTTGTTACTGGAAGAGAGACGTGTTCTTAATGGGGTTCATTTTCAAAATGGTTTTGTTTCAAATTCATGAAAAAACCGTTTAGTTATTTGATCCACTCCGGACGTTTCGTGTGGAACGTGGATATTCCACATGGATAGTTGCACATTTTTGTTCTGATGGGAGAAAAAGATGGATAATTTATCGGGTTATTATGGAGCGAGTGGTCAGTTGGAGGGAATCGTGGAGGTGTAGTTTAATAGGAGATAGATATCATTTTTTGAAGTAAAAAAAGTTGAAAAAACGTGAGAGCAACTTGAGTGAAGGAGAGTGCAAGCATTTGCCACGTTGGCAAAACCGTGGTATGTGATTGGTCAATATGACTTTGGGCGAGTGTTTTTGAACTGTCTGGAAAACTCGTTCTTTTTATAGTAGTATATATATATATATATATATATATATATATATATATATATATATATATATATATATATATATATATATTTGCGAAGTGGTGAACAAATTTGTTGTTAGCCTTCCCTTCTTATTGGAATTCACCACAACAAAATGGAATGTTGAACATTGTTGAGAAATTGATAATATTGATTAATTTTAAGATTGACAAAAAAATTCAAAATATTATCTAAGCGATTTATCTCACTAGATCTGGTGGGTCACATCCCCCAACCCTGCACATTGGATAATGGACAACTAGAGGTCCCTCAGTACTGGTTACCCCACATGAAAAAAGTTTTGTTTTCTCATAGAGGGGAGAACACTAGACACTCTGGCCATTGGCGAAGGCAAAATATTAGATTTATTGTGCTAATGGATAAATCTTATCATTTTGAAAATTTTGATATCTTGATATTAGTTTTGAAAAAAAATCATTTCATTTTGAAATCTTGATATTAGTTTGAGAATCTCTTTATTATTTTGTAGTTGTCACTCTCAATTGTTGTACCCCTTTTAGATCTAGCATGGTAACTAGAGTATCTTTTTTTATTCCCACTCCACCAAGAAATCTTACCTAGATTTGATTTCATAACTCTTTATATTTTAAATAGCTCAATAATTGGATTCAGTACCGACCTAGCTGACCTTTATTTTCCCTTTATGGGGTCCATTGTGGTTTTGTTCCTCCAGGAACTCATGGAAAGGTGATAAAGAGAAAGACTAGAAGAGACGTGTAGGATATGTCCTCTATTGAAGAGTAGATAGAAATCAATGTTCATTCTTAATCTTTTTTTTCGGTAACCCAGGAGACTCGTAAGGCTTGCGCCGAGTCCAACCTGGGGAGCTCAGCCCCATCGCATAAGGAGCATAGCCCATTAAATCGCACAGAGGCTGGCTGCACTACAAGAGAAACAATTTCGAACAGCACCACCAGGGGGATTCAAACCCGTGACCCTTCATGAGGGGCCCCATGCTACGACCACCTGAGCTACTGCTCTCCGGTCCATTCTTAATCTTGTAATCATATTTATAATATTTCCCGACTCAGATGTAAAGCATGATTGTAATAAAGATTTATATACTTTGGATACATTTTATAAATATTTGATCACAAAGATCAAGCCCTTAAAGATTTTATTGATTTTATCTAAACCAAGTCACCATGCAATGAAGTTGAAGGAGTTGGAGAAATCTAAAGAGAAAGAAGACATGAGTGGTTATGTGGAATCCTAAACCCTCAAACTACATGTGAAACCATAAAATAGGAGAATTTTAAGATATGTATGACTTATCTATCATACCTAGTTTTGTTCCTCAATGATAATCAGGTTTGTAGTTGGGTTGATAGAAAGTAGGAAATTGTACACCTTGGATGTATGATTGATAAATGTATATTTATCCATTTTATTTGTACCTTTTAGATCATTTCTTCGAAGTGTTTTGTTGATTATTCGCTAGTTTTATATTCAATTGTCTTAGTTTAGATTTTCCCTTTTTAAATTGGAGTTTTTATCATAGTTTCTTGGATATTGTAAAAAATCTCCCAATCACTCCAAAGATAAAGATCTCCCAAAAATACTCTAAAAAGATGTTTGCAAAACTTCTCGCGGTGCCGATATAAATACATGGAACCAAAATGGTCATATCTTTTGCATCCTAATGTGGAATATAATGATTGAACATGAAGTGGAAGGAGAATTTTATTTTCTATAGGAAAAAGTATTTTTGAGTAGATTGGCCACTCAGTCGACTGGCATTATAGTTGATTAAGTCACCTATATATTTCCTCACAATGCCTGATATATGCCACACCACAATGACCATATAATTTACATCCCAAAGTGAAGTTTAATGTTCAAATTAACTTTATTGTATTATTTTTCTATTCATTCAATAGAGTCACACTTATATAGGAAAAATCCATTCTTGGGTGGTTTTGGCCAGTCGCTCCACTGGCTTCCTAGCTGGTTGACTGGCATGTAGCGTAAATTTGTAGAAAAGAGAGTTAAAAGTGGAATCTTCAAAATATTAAATGAAGGTAATACAATAAGTTTCTTCATTTAGAGAAAGCAATTAATGTTGTCAAAATACTCCCTAAATCTAGCACAAAGACAAGTTGTACAATGACCATGAGCTATTGTATGAAGGAAAGAATACAATTAAATCCCTTCCCTAGAAAAAAGTCACCCAAGCAACAATTATAATTTTATTAAAGCAATGCCTCATCCACCCCTAGAAAAGGAGGGGGACTCCAAAGACAAAAACATATTATATTTCATATTTCAAATTTAGGCTTGTTTCATGTTCATTTCATTATGTCCAAGTAGTTCCCTTACTGGGACATGGGGAGTATCCCCATAGCTTGTTCCCTACTTGATCATATTTGACTCCAAGAGTTTATTGAATGAATGTTTTCAAACCGATTTTGTATTCAATCTTTGGTTAATTAGATTATGTTCTTTTGGAGTGATGAGACCTCAATACCTAATAATAATGAACCTATAATTTTCTGACATGACCTCTGATCTGAATTATGATCCTTTTATTTGTCTGATCTTGCACTTGTTTTCTAATTATTTAGATTATATTCTTGTGGGGTGTGAGAAGTCCAGCTCTTGTGAGATTTGTGCTCCAAAAGGACACCAATTCACATTCAACTGATTTAAGCACTAAAATTGAAGGGTTGAATCAGTTAACATAAGAATATGGTTTATGATGGTGATTCCCTAGACAACCAATATCTTTTATCATTTGATCAACCAGTTTATTTATACATTTTTGATATTTGATTTTTTTCCTTAGTTTTTAATCAACCACACTTAAATTGGATTCCAAATATTGTTCATTGCAATTGGTTCGAATTAATTCCTAACATCCATTCTTTGGGACCAATACCTTTATATACTGAAATCAACTCACTTGTGAGTTGTTAACCAAATAAAGGTTAAACTCTAGGAAAAACTTCCTAGTCGATTTGTTGTATTCATGACGACACGTCAAATGTTGGCACCATTGTCGGGGATGGTAATGGAGTTTCTTTCAAACTCAATTGCTTTGAATGATTATGACTTCCCCTCTTGTAGTTTATTTGTAATTTTTAATCTATTTTATTTTTTTAAGAAAATGGTGATTCATTCATTCCGTCACCAGGGGTTTGAACTCATGATCTCTCGATATTACAACATCACTTGGGTGTCACTTCATTGGCATTTTTAGTCTATTTTATAATATATTAATTTTATTAAAAAATAGTTTGTTCCATAATTTTGTTTTCCATCGGTTTCTGATTTCCTTCTTAGATTTTTTCAACATTTTTTTTCAAAAAAGAATGGAGTGGTTGGCACCACAGAATGTGTGGTGTGAGAGATGTGGCTCCTCCTATCATGATATACCGTAGTGACCCAAGATATCTCCACATAAATAAACAAATGTGAATTCTCTACCTCATGCACAATAGTAGACCCCTCAAAGACAATATGTGAACCACCACACCTTCATAACAAAGGAGAAGCAATCTGTTAGACAGAACAGACCCTTGTCGATCACAGAGAGGCCATGAGGGTTGAGGCAAGAGAAAATGATGATGCTACACAAGACATTAGAGTTTTGACACAACCTAGATTAGGAGATGGACATGTGTCGTAACGAAACCAAGACTGTCACACAAGATGAAATTCACACAACTTGGGCTGTAGATATATGGGGCCCCAACTATCCATATAAGTCACAAAGTGAATGGATGATAGACTATGTAGAGAAGTGCAAAAATATACAGTCCTTAAATAAAAAGGTTAAAGACTGGTGGGCACAAACAACCTCCCAATAGCCTATTCTAGATAATATGTCATCACTCTCCCATGATGATTTGATGAATTCTTTTGAAGAAAGGCTTCATCGTTAAGATCCTTACACTCCACCTCAACTATCCTTCAGTCCTTATCAAGTTGAACCTGATGAGGTGATACCTTTTGAGCCCATTAAGTTGGGCACATGTCCCATGAAGGAATCAAATCTACAATTTATCATAGTAAACGATTCCAATTTCTCCATTAACCTTCATGTTGATGGAGTGTTAGATGAGGAGGACACACAACTACATAAGAAGTTGCACTAGGCTAATAAGATAGTTCCTCTCATGTCGGCACCATGTCTACTACATGTAGATCCAAGTGAAGATGAGAAAATCGATATAGATCCTCTACCTGATCTACCAACGCTAGTTCTACACAAAATACATTCATCTTATACCACCTTCTCCTTTGAAAAAGGTAATCCAACATGACTTTTTGTGGAAGTTTAAATCCCAAAGATACCTAATGAGTATTATCATGTCCCCAATCTAAACACTTCAACAAAACTTCCTCCACTTATGAATGAAGATATGTAGATCCTAATGGAGGGACTACGAGGCAAAAAGCAACATCATTTTAATCAACCAGAAAGCCCCTCTGAGCTTCTACGACCACCCAATCATTGAGTGTATCATGAAACTCCTTTGTTCAAAGATCCATTCCTTGTTAACATCCCCTTTAGTTTGACAATCTTTGAGCTACCATGGTCACCTAGGGATCTCAAAGAAATTATTTCCTCCATTCTAAATTTAAGTTTTTCTCCAGACAAGCAAATTTTTACCTTTATGGTGGAGGTGGGTGGTATGTAACCATTCCACTGACTCTATATTCTTTTTCTAACATTTTTCATTATGTTGTCTAGTTTATATGTAAAATATTTTCAAAATTTTCTCTTCTTTCCTTAGTTTTGGCCTTTATCTAGTCGGCCATATATGCATGTTAGTCAAGAAATCCCTTGAAATAGTGAATCTTCGTCCAACATTTTCAAAAAATTTGCCCTTTCTAGAAATCATCTGGTCGACTATGAACTCTAATAGCACCACCTTTGTGAAATTTGGCAAGTCAAAAGGGATAGATAGAAATCAAATGCAATGTGTCCCTACTTAAAAATTTGTAAATAGCTTGTAAAATTTCTTGATTGTCATAAGTTGCAGAGATAATTGAATTGATGCTACTCCCAAGATGTTGAATTTGAAAATACAAGTTGCACAAGTCTAGCCTTTTTTTACATTTCTTTCACCACCTTCTTATCTCTCCATTCACAAAAGTAAGAAAAATCCTAAAAAAAGTACCGAACTCCAAGTTTGGGGTGGTACACCTTCCCCACTCTACCACTTCTTCCATAACCCTCACAAATTTAATAGGGGACCACCAAAAAAAGATGTCAAAGTGCACAGTGAAAAATACAATCAATTTAGTTGCAACTAAGAAATAAAAAGGACTCAAGTCAAATAAAGGAGAGATCACCTCCTTCCATACCTCCCTTCACTCCACTTTTATATCCAAGGAAATCCACATAACCCCAAACTATCATATCCACAAATTATATTCTTGTATAGGATTTGTGAGAATTTATAGGAGTACAAAGGCAAAAAGAATATAAATTTTGTTTCTTTAGAGGGCCTTGAAATGAAAGCAAGTCGTGAGCAATTTCAAGTAGAATTTTGGAAAATTGTGTTCCATGATTTTAGGATATCAGGTTCTCTTATCCATTCAAGCTATTAAAGATTCAAGTAGTGCTAGGAAAGAGAGGATGGCTGAATGAGAGTATTATTTGGCACTATTTATGATTCAATGTTGCTAAAGGATGATCAACATTCAATATCAAGATATTTCATAAATGCATATTTATCCATTTTTTTGTATCTTTTAGATCATTTCTTAGAAGTATTTTGTTAATTTTTCTCTAGTTTTAGATTCAATTGTCTTAGTTTAGCTTTTTCCTATTTAAATTGGATTTTGTATTATATATGCTTAGATTTTGTATAAAAATGACACAATCACTCAAAATATCATGATCTCCCAAAAATACTCTAAGAAGATGTTTGTACAACTTCTTGGTGTCTGATATATATACACCACACCAAAATGGTTATATCTTTTATATCCCAACACAGAATTTAATGATTAAATATGAGTTGGAAAGGAAATTTAGTTTTGTAGATGAAAATGTATTTTTGGGTGGCTTTTCTAGTCAGTCAACTAACATTCTAGCCATTCAACTCACCTATATATTTTCCCACAGTGTCTGATATATCCCACACTAAAATGACCATATCTCTTGCATCCCAAAGTTGAATTGAATGTTCAAATATGATTCTGAATGGGAATTTAATTTTCTAAAGGAAACATGTATTCTTTTTGGCTTGGCCAGATAGTCCAATGACTTTCCATCTGGTCGATTCGCCTATAGCAAAAATCTACAACAAAGAGAGTCAAGTTGAATGGGAAAAATATTAAAGGGAGACAATTCAATAAATTTCTATATTTGGGGAAAGCAATTAATGTTTTCAAAGAAACTCCCTGACCATACACAAAGGCAAGTTGGACAATGACCATGATATTTTTTATGGAGGAAAGAATGTAAATAAGACCCTTCCCTTTAACCAAGCAAAAAATCATCCTAGCAACAATTGAAATTCTACCAAAGCAATGCCTCATTCACCCCTATAAAAGGAGGTAGACTCTAAGGGCAAAAGGATATCACATTTCATTATTTATATTCTAAGTCATTTTCTTATTCATTTCATTATGTCTGAGTAGTTCCCTTACTATGGGCATGGGGAGTATCCCCACAGTTTGTTCCTTACTTGATTGTATTTGACTCCAATGTTTTAGTGAATGAATGCTTTTTAACCATTTTTACATTTGATATTTGATTAATTAGATTATGTTATTATGGGGTGTTGAGACCTTGGATTTGAAAATAGTGAAATAATAATTTCCTAATGAGACCTCTGATCGAAATTATGATCCTTTTACCCATCTAATCTTGCACTTGTTTTCTATTAATTTAGTTTCTTTGGGGTGATGAGACCTCAGATCCCCACAAGAATGAACCCTTAATGTATAAATGAGATCTCTGATTGACATTATGATCTTTTTACCTAGTTTATCTTGTTTGATAATATTTATGGTGATGTGACCATCTAATCCATAAGTTTGAACATCGAAATGAAAATCATATGTTCCTTGATGAAACGTCAGACAGGAACTTGTTGGATGATTGGACGAAGATCCTCAAAATGTCGAGACCTCGGGTTTGAGAGAAATACAACTCTTGTGAGATTTATTCTTTGAAAGGACACAAATCCAAACGGTCCTAATTTAAGAACTAAAATTTAAGGTTTGGATCAATTAATGCAAGAACACGGTCTATGGTGGTGATCCTCTGAAACCCCAATAACTTTTATCATTTGATCAAATAGTTTTATTTCTACACTCTTGATTTTTGTTTTTTCTTAATTTTTAATCAATCACTCTCAAATTGTATTTTAAATATTTTTCATCGCAACTGCTTTGAATTAACTCCTAAAATCCATTATTTGGGCATGATACTTTTCTATACTCAAATCAACTCACTTGTGAGTTGTTAACCTTGGATAGTGTGAACTTAAAAATGAAGACATCCTTGGATACCTACCTTAACAAATATAATCATTTCTACCATAGGGAAAAATGAACCAACTACATGGAGATGATTGGGGTGTTATGCACTAGATTAAGACTAGTTAAACAACATAATGTTTGAACGGTTGGATTTCAAGTACGAAATCCTTTTCAAGGGGTGGACATATCCAACTTTAGGCAACTATCTTACTTGTCCTCTTTTCTTATGTCATTTTTTATAAAAATAATATTAGGTAACTCTTCCCTAATTTAAAATAAATTAGGATGAATTAGAGTTAAATAACATCATGTAACTATAAATAACTTATTATATAAATATTTATGGTGAAATAGGCAAATAATATCACTAGCTAGTTGGTTTCTAGTGTACAAACACACTAATTCATGGTTTTGACACTAATTTGACACTCTAGAATCATCCAAGGAATAGAAGAAGAAAGAAATTGAATAAACATGAAATAGTGTATCAGAACCGAATAATCTACAAGTAATGAAATATAACACCAAAGTTTCATAATGTAAAGTTGATGTTAAAATTGGATTTCTCACATCCTAATTAGTCTACATTGCAAACTTCATGTCACTTGGTAACATATACTCACTCAATAAGATTAATAGAAAAAACTTAAAAACAATAGGTTTACCTAATATAATTATGTGTCACATTTTGTTCCTAAGTTCATAGTTGATTTGCATGTCAAATAGACCATCCCTTCCTCCATGCTTTGAGCCAGGATCGAAAGGCTCTTTCAATTAGAAAGTTGGTAGGTTGTCACCTTCCACTGTCTTGACTATATTTCTTGACTCTGTAGATTAAAATCTTTTCTCACTTTTCTTCTCCCTCTTCAATGAATAGTGTGACATAATTTCTATGTTGTTCAACTCCTCTTTTTATTCTATTTTGTTTGATTCATGATTCAAGTTGAATGGTGACCTATAAGTAAAACAACCAAGTATAACCTTAGGGCACCACTGCTACAAATTTGCATACCCCTTGACACACCATGAAACTAGTTTCCTATTGCCACCAAAACCCCTAAATATTTTTGGAGTAACTCACAATATATTTCCCCACAAGCAACTTTATTGAGCATCCATCTATTCAACATGAATTAATTGGTTTTCTTCTCAAGCATGCTCCTCACTACCTCTAAAACTAATGCCATCTCTATCTAGTTCACTTCATGGTTTGACCCCCCTCAATATCATCCTTTTTACTACCTACACTTCAAGTGCGACTAATTATTTTATATTCTTGACTTTCTTCTTCTCATTCCTCACCAGAAGCAGCTGTCACTACTTTCATTGGTTGTTGGACTCAGACTTGGGCTTGGTGGATCTATTATGACCTCACATAGTTGTTGATCAGGATCTCCCATGTGTGAGGATGGTTGGGATATGATCCCTTAGTGCTCATCAGGTCACATATTTTCCCTCTAAGGCATAAGTTCATTTGACTCCTTTTCTTATAAGGACATGTGTAATTTCAAGAAAAGGTAATGATACATAAGCCTTATCACATCGTTAAAAATTAGAATTCAGGGAATTTCAGCCAATTCACCATTTCTTTTATTAAGTGTTTCAAAACCAATTTAGTTTGTAAGAATCATAACTATTTTTTAGCTTATCAAAAAAATATAAGTATATAGGCTTGAAAAATAAAAAATGCACATGATTCATCGATGAGTCTTATAGAGTCCAAAAAGAGTTTTCCAAAAAAATACTTTTCTAGGGTTTAGTTAATTATGTAAATGATTAATAACCCTAATGCTTTGATATTATAATTAAGTGTTTAAAGGTCGGACCTCTAAACCTTATGAGTAATTTATGGATATCTAGGATTTGGAGAGGTATGTGTGTCTTGTCAGTTTCAATTGGGAATCAATGACTAGGAATCCCTAATATGGTCCCTTCAAACATCAATCCTAAATTGAATTCTATACTCATCTATTTTCAAATTTCTCACATCTTTAATTCTGATTTGCTTTCTTTCTTCTTAGTCATTGATATTTATGGGATTTTTATTTATGGGTCTTATGACCCCAATTGTCATATATTGGATGTTCTTGTCCCTTTTGCACATTGATATCGATACGACTAAATTTATTATCTTGCATAATCTATTACGTATGTGATATTTGGACTAGTAATATCTATTATTAGTTTAAACCATATTTAAGGAATCAAGATTTTATTCCTCCTACCGGGTACTAGGTTGTTTCCCCCTACCACATGTAATATATATAGGCACTAAGGATATGTTCCTCCTACTAGAAACTATGATTTTATCCCCCTTATCACATGTCATATATCTAGGAATTAAGCTTTTATTCCTCCTACCATGCATTGGGGTTTTATCAACCTATTATCTTTAATATATTTGGCACTGAGGTATTAATCCTCCTCTTGTGTCTTTGGATGATGGTGCCCCTGGCCCTAATTTAGATCACTATAGTCTTTTTCATAGTCTACATTCACTTCACATGTGTTGTTATTTGTGAAACGTTAGAAGGTAATATAATTTGTATTCATGAATTACTTCTCTAAGTTGAAGATGCCTCAATATTTTTTACTCGTTCTTTGGTTAGTTATTTTAATGATTACTTTATCTTCATCTTATATAATTTATATAAGTCTCTTTTATCGAGAGGACCCATTTACTGGTACTTATATCCTTATGATGACTAACTATACTAGTTGATGCACATATACAATGTTTCTAAACATACATTTTTTCTTTCTTTTCTGAGTGTTGTTCCAAACCCCGTCAGGGTTTGAGAATCCTACAGATCAGGTTTTTGAGGAGCCAATTGAGAAGAAATTCATGGAAAGAATTATGAGATGCATTGTTTCCCTCTACAAAAGATTTCTCTAGTTTTAGTAGTTCTTAATAATTTCCCTTTTTTGTCCTAGTGACCAAGTTGATGGACAATGCATTAATGTTATAGTTGTTTAGTTTACTTTCCACTTCTATAAGTCTATCTACTCATTCGTTCGTACAATTTTGGGAATATATATGCACCCCTTTCCTTCAGCTAGTTTCCAATGCATGTTTTGGTTTTCTTAGTTTATTTTTTAAAATAGAAGTAAGGAGTGGACCCACTTTCAGTTCCCACTCCTTGCACTGACTCCTCTATACGAATCTTGTCCTAAAATGACCAATTTGGGCATTTACACTAGTTTTGGAACAGTGAGGTCATATGATAGAATTGTTGGACCAATTTTTCATGGTGCTTCCTTAAATTTTCTTATAAGAAGATACTTGAGCAATTAAAAGTGTTGTTGAGCCCCCACTTCTATATGGCCTTTATATGGTAGAAATGGTGGAATTATGGCTTTATATGTGGATGATGAGTTTGATTTATTGAGGTTTGATTGCTCTTAATGCTTTACTTTGACTGGGACTTAGTACATGATCTGAATCCTACCTTCTTGGTCATTGAATGACAAGTAATTGTCTTAGTTACCATTAAAACCCTCATCTAGGTAGTGTCATGTGATCGTATAACTATCTCTATGTTTGAAAGTGAGGATAGTTAACTATATATCCTTATAGAAGTCCCACAAATATGAGAAGGTACTTGGAGTTGTATTTGTTGAATATACATGATTTATGAAGTGTCCTAAAGCCCTAAAATCATTTTTTAGTCTGGTTGAGGTTATATCTCCTATTGTGAATGACATTCCTACCATTATGATCGATACTTATGTGATGTGATTATTAAGAGGTAGAAATATGTATGTGACATGATAGGTGTTGTGACATGAGTACCTATGATGGACCTAATTTGTTATGCATGTTGCAGGCCAATGAGCCCCTACTTTTCATACTTACACCAAACAAGGCCTGGTAGGATCATAACGTGACCAAATAATCTAAAGGTCCTCCTTGGTGGGATAGAGGAGTTTACAAGCAATATAGAGTAGTTTTGAAAATACATCCCAACTACCCAGGGCTTAAAAGTAAAATATGTAAACAAGCTACATAGATATACCTATATATTATCTTACCAATTTCACTTTTTAATGCTTTTACTTATCTGGTGTTTCTTATGCACATTACATGCCTTTAGTTGTCTTTACTACTAAAGTATGTTTTTAGAATATGATACACATCATAAAAACTATGAAAAAAACATATTTTGTATACTTGCATACTTATAATAGTCTATATATGCTTTATCTTTACTTGGGACTTTGGTTTTACTTTAGTGGTTCTTCGACCATTTTAGGTTCTCAGTACCCTTACCAGAGATTAAGTAGTCATGATCCACTTTCTCCAACATAACAGTGAGAAGAAGGTGAGAGCCTAGCTATTTTCTGGTGTTTAGAGTCATCCTTGTGTACTCGGGTTTAGGATTAGTATTTTCACATTTCTTTTATATATGACTCAGTTTTTGGCTAGCATTCCATGTACTTAATTAATATATGAAAAGGAGCATATTTTGTATAAACATTTTGGCTCATATAAAATATGTGAAATTTTGTATAGTGTCCTATGTATCAATGAATATCATGGACTTACATGTGATCATATATGTAAATGATTTTAGAACTTATAGTTTGCCTTTTCATTTCCTTCTTCATTATGATGTTATGTAGGATTGGTTCCATGTTTGTTTTCAAGTTTTCTAGCTAAGATTCCATCCTAGAGCATGCGTGTTGTAGTGTAGGTACCTATGATTGGGTTATTCTTGACTTTGTAACAATGTTTTATGACCCAAAATCACATTTGTCTATCAAATATATATAGTTTGGATTGTTTCCAGGTATCTCTTTAATTTGTGATATTGCCTAGGAATCAAGGATGTTGTATCTCTTTATTACTTGAAAATTCATTTGGGATTAGCAATTTTACTCCATAAAAATATTACGCAGTATTTCAACTTTTGGTGGACTACATTCGTAAGACTGAAATAAGTGAGATTACTTGTTCCCATGAAACACATACAAAATAAGTAATTGATTGTCCTTACCCAAAATAATCCAGTGCCTATTTATACCATACTAGTTTGTGGCCCTCAATTTCCAGTGAAAATTTAACCAAATCAAAATTTCTTTCCTCTAAGGAACCTAGATTTCGTCAATTTTATGGCAATTTTATTCAACAATCTAACTTGAGGGTCTTCAACTGTACATTTCAGTGCAGATTGGATACAAAACATGTCACTAAGTTTGACATCTTCAAAAACATTTAGTTCATTACTATGAAAAGTATGTTTTCCGAGCCATCATCATAATTCTATAATTGGGCCAAATAGAGTCACTTTTATTTTTCATACATAACATAAAATAGACTTTGTGTAACTCAAGTTTTACCATATGATGCTCATATTGCATTACAATCCATATTTTTTCTTTTTTGTATTTAAAACTTATAATCACTTCATTTCACAAGTGGATCCTAAAATATTTCACAAGTGGGTCCTAAACTATATAAGTTCTATCAAGCAAGTGTTATGTGTTGACCATGAAAGATGAGCTCAATCAATTACTTATAAAAAACAACTAAAGTTTGACATTTTTGTTTTGGGGCAAAAAAGCGTCCAGATGAACCATTGGCCTCCCTCTCTCATATATTAGACATTTGAACATAAACTAAATGGGAGATAAAAGAGGATTAAGCGGGATGTTAGAAAACTCAGGGTGACATTCCAACCAAAAATTAGGTAAGAAAACTTACATATCCAAATGCATGCCACAATAAAATAAAGAACCATATAAAGTGGATTAAATTTGAATAGAGTGAGTGAGAATACTAAAAATGAGTGCATATTAATTTTCATCCACTAGTAGTAAACATTAAACTAGAGTTGCCCTTAAGACCAAGTAAAGTAAAATAAAAATGGTTACCCAAGGTTACATTAAGTTTAGTCCCATATTTTGATTATGACCTAAGGATTCCATGGATGAAGAGTGAAATATTTATCCCCCACTACCACAAATTGTAGCAAAGGTCAAATGCCCAAGGGGGTACTAAATCGACAAATACTTGTTAGGTGGTTTGAATTGGGATCCTTTCATTAGAGAACACTTTAATTCAACAACCACACTATCCCTCGCCAGTGAACTAATCACTACATGTTATGGTGACTAATGGATATATTTAAGCTTTTTCATAAGTATGGACCGATAAATGCATATTTATCCAATTTATTTGCATAATTTAGATCTTTCTTTAGGAACATTTTTGTTGATTATGTCCCAGTTTTAAAGTTAATTGTCTTAATTTATCTATTCCTTCTTTAATTGGAGTTTTTACTAGATTTGGCTGAATTTTGTAGGGAAATGATCAAATAAATCCAAATACCAAAAACTATAGAACATACTATTGGAAGATATTTGCACAATTTCCAGTAGTACCTGATACATATATATATATATATATATATATATATATATATATATATATATATATGTATGTATGTATGTATATTTTTGTGTGTATGTATATGTATCTGTATATCCCATGCCAAAATCGATATTGCATATAAAATCCAAATATGTTAAAATATGTTAGAAAGGGAATTTAATTACCTATATGAGAAGTATATTTTTGGACTACTTTGGAACTTGTGACATGATTGAAATTTGAAATTCCTATAACAAAAATATACAGCAAAAAGAGTCAAAGAAGTTAATGAGCTATCAAAATACTTAAAGGAAGTCAATTCAATAAAATTTCTCCAATCTCTATTTGAGGAAATCAATTAATGTTGTCGAATATTCTCCCTTGTCCAGGCACAAAGGAAAGTTGGCCAATGATATGGTTTTGTGTGGAGGAAAGAATATAACTATAGACCTTTGACCAAGAATAAATATATCAAGGCATTCAAGATAAATGTTGGGCATCATTTACTATAAATACAAGGCAACCTCTGTTCTTCAAAGTATGATTGAGACCCCCGCCTATCATCTTAGAACTCTGCCCAAGAGAACATAATAAGTAAATAAGAGACAAAGTTTGTAAAGTGTTGTTAACAACATGATATATATTCTTTGTATCCTTCTTCTTGCTTCTATAAGTGATACGAAGTAGTCCTTCCATTGTTGCAACATGGGGAGTAGCCACATGAGCCATTAACTTGTCTTATCTAACTTTGATTTTGTTAAATATATAAAATATGTGGCTTCATTTGTTTAACAACGTGGTTTATGAACTGATGTTTTGTACTCCATGACCGTTATTATCCATGATGATGAGAACTTGGTTTTATGGACCAGAACATTGAGCAAGGCTCATGATTTTCTTAATGAGACCTCAGATGGAAACTTATTGGACAATTGAATAGTGAGCCACACAACACCGAGATTACATGTATGGGGATAGCTTGGTCCATGACATCTATCTCCAAAATGAATAGATCTATATGATCCTAATCTAAATCTATTTCAAAAGGAATTACAAATGGCTAAAATCATTACAAAGGTGTGTGGTTGTAAAACTTGTACTTCTAGCAATTCCCATCCATTTAATTAAAATCCAATCTTAATCAATTTTCCTTTCTAAAAATTTACTTTTATTTTGTTCTAGTTCTTTTGCTAATGTAGTTTACTTATGCAAATTTAAATTCTTGTTTTAGTTTTCATACTTTTTCAATTTGGAATTTTCATTCGGTTCTTTACAATTAGTTTGGATTAACAATTAATAATGTCATTCTTTGGGACGGATACCTTTTCATACTCAAATCCGCTAGCTTGTTTCATAAGTGACTTGTTTTCCATTAAAAGATTAAACTCTAGGATTCCTTCCTAGTGGATTTGGTGTGTTCATGAAGACACATCAAATCTTGGCGTTATTATCGGGGATGGCAATGGAGTTTTCTTCAAACCCTCGTTTCTTTGTATAATGATGCTTTTTTCTCTTCTACTTTATTTTTG
The DNA here is from genome assembly GCA_963693085.1 of Alisma plantago-aquatica. Taxonomy (NCBI): domain Eukaryota; kingdom Viridiplantae; phylum Streptophyta; class Magnoliopsida; order Alismatales; family Alismataceae; genus Alisma; species Alisma plantago-aquatica. The sequence goes on from OY856412.1 coordinate 124,365,073, forward strand.
TCATTTTAGTTGATTTTGTAATTTTTTATTGTTTTTTATTTTCTTTTTTGATTTAATAATTTAAGTTTTGTTCTATAATTTCTTAGTTTATTTTTATAATTTTTATTTTTTTCATAATTATTTTTAGATTGAATTTGTTATCCTATCATAGACTTTGTCTAACTTTTGTTTTTATTTTCCAAAAAAAAAAGTGAGTACCTCACACCACAGAATGTTGTGATGTGAGAGATGTGGCTCCTCCTATCATGATATATGGAAGTGCCCTAAGATGTCTCTACACAAAGTAAATATGTGAGGCCTCTATCTTGCACATAATTTTAGATCCCACCGGGAGAAATTTGAAGTGTCACACCTCATAAGTGAGGATGAGGACAACTAGAAAATGGAACAGACCTTAGCCGCATAGAAATCAGCCATCACGGCCATACAAAAAGTTGATGCTATAGTTGGGCAAGAAGATTGAGACACCACAACATTCCAGATTCAATGCAAGGTGGATCAAGCATTTAAAGCTTCATGCAGAGTCTAAGGATGCCAGGAAGGAGGAATTCAAGGTAACCGAGGCAACAACTACATGGGGTGTTGATCAACACTATAAGACTGAGAGTGAGTGGATGGTTTCCTTTAGGGAGAAATCACAATACACGAGACCATAGGGAAAAAGGGTTAATGTTTGGTTGGTACAAAGAATTTCCCAACATCCTAAGGCTCTATCACCCTTCCTTATTGTAGGCCCGGATCTAGACATTTATAATGATAAAGCAACTTTGGTTGAGCCTATCCTATATAATGTACCATCACCTTCCCATCATGTCCTAGTGTATCCTTTTAAAGAAGGGATCCCTCATCAAGAGCACTACACTCCACATCAAATACCCTTTATTCCATATTAGGTTGAACCTGATGAGGTGATTCTAGTTCCATAAGAAATTTACATGCCTCTGTTACATTGTCATGTGGTTCCTTCTGAGCCCATTGAGTTGGAAACATGCTTTATGAAGGAATAAGATCCACATTTAGGCATTTCAAAGGACCCCCTATGTCTCCTATCAACCTTAATGATGATGAAGTGATAGATGAAGAGGACACATAGCCACATGCAAAGTTGCACACCGATAAGACAATTCCTCCCATGTAGACACCATGTCTACTACAAACAGATACAGGTAATGAGGATAAACCCAAGCATAATCCTCTACTTCATCCACCACAACTGACATTTCATAGATTGGACTAATCTTATACCACCTTCTCCTTTAAAAAAGGTGATCCACCATGGGTCTTTCAGGATACTTAACCCAAAAGACACCAACCAGTATAATCATGTTTGTGGTCCACACACACCGACAACACTTCCTCCACTAATGAAGGAAGATTTGTGGATCCTACTAGAGGGACCGTGAGGTGAAAAGCAACATCATTTTACTCGATTGGAAAGTCCCTTTGAGCTTCCACGGCCACCCAATCACTAGGTGCACCATGAAGTTCCTCTACTCGAAGCTCCAGCCTTAACATCCCCTTCGGTTGGAAATTTTTGAGCTACCAAGGCCGCTTAGTGATCTCATAAAAATTCTTCCCTCCATTCTGAATTTAAGTTTTTCTCGGGAGAGAAAAATTTTAAGTTTGGGGTGGATGTGGATGGTATGTACCTGTTCCCCCATCTTTATCTTTCCCTTTTATCAATTAAGACAATTAACCCACAAACTTTAGTTGGGGGAACAGTTATGTAGTCTAGCTTTTAAATTTTTAAAATTTTCCTTTAGTTGAGGCCTATATCTAGTTCGCAAATTTCTTTCATTTGCATGTATTCAATATGCCTCCTTGATTGAAGTGAGTTTCTTTCAACAATTTCAAAACATGGCCTTTGTTAGAAATCATATATCACTTAAGACCTTATTTAGCTATTCCTTATAAGAGTTGGAAAGACTTAATGGATAGATAGGAATAAACAAAATATGTCTTCATCCTATTTGTGTAATAACTTGTAAAGTTTATGTATATTTGCTTGTTATAGAATGGTTTGGACTAATGTTACAATACTCCCAAGGCACTAACATTCTAAAACATGATAATGTAAAAGATCAGCCTCTTCTACACATCTTCTACCACCTTCTTATCTATCAATCTGCCAAAATAAAAAGAAATCAAAAGGCCAAAAAAGGAGTCAAACTCCTAGTTTGGGTGGAACACACTTCCCCCTCTACCTCTTCTTCCATACCCCTCATAATTTAATAGGGGTGTACCACCAAGAAAAGCTATCAAAAAGCACATAAAAATGTGAACAATATAATTGCAATAACAAGAAGTAAAAATCTCAAGTCAAATAGAGGAGAGATCGCCTTCTCGATACCTCCCTTCACTCTATTTTCTACCTAGGAGACTCTTTCATACCCCAAATTCACTAATAAGTAAATTCTGGTCTTATGTAAAACCTCATAAGAATATGCGGGAGTACCAATAACAGAAGGGATATAATATATATTTCTTTGCAAGTCTTGAAATAGAAGCAAGTTTTGAAGCAAATTTGAGTGAATAATGTGCAAAAATTGTATTCCGTTGTTCTAGGAAATCATGGTCGCTTGACCATAAAATGAGGTAAGGAAACAATAGTGTTATGCAAGTGAGGAGGGTAACATGTTAATATTAATTGGCGGAAGTCTATGATTTTGTGTTGTTGGGGGACGAGATTCAAGTTTGGGGTATTTGGTAAATGAATAATTATCCATTTTATTTATATTTTTAGATCTCTCTTTAGGGGAATTTTGTTTGTTATGTCCTATTTTCTGAGTTAATTGACTTAATTTGTCAATTTATTCATCCTATTGTCAAGAAGTTTCAATCTTGTTACCTCTCGCTCATACAACATCAACATTACCACTTGGGTGCCACTACATTGGTTTTTAATTGTCTTCATTTAGCTTTTCCTTCTTTATTTGGAGTTCTTATTATATTTAGTTGATTTGTACAGAAATGAACAAATCAATCCAAAGCTCAAAAACTCCCAAAAATACTCTTCGATGTATATATATATATATATATATATATATATATATATATATATATATTATATATATATATATTATATATATATCCTACAACAAAATCTCTATATCTTTTGTATATGAAATCCGAATTTAATGTTCAAATATGAGTTGGAAAGTGAATTTAATTGCCTATAGGAAAAATATATTTTTGGAATACTTTGAAATTTATAACGGAACAAAATTTGATGAAAATTCTTGTAACAAAAATCTAAAGCAAAGAGAGTCAGAAAAGTTAAGGAGCAGTAAAAGTAATTAAAGGAAGGCAATTAAATAAATTTCTCCATCCTCTATTTGGGGAAAGAAATTAATGTTGTCAAACAGTCTCCCTTGACCAAGCACAAACAAAAGTAAAGAGAATTAATATTGAAATGGAAGGTAGACATGGAAAAAATTGGTCCAGTATAGTTTTTGGATGACAAATTTAATGAGGCAAACATATCAAAAACCAAAAAATTACAAAATGGCATTCATAGAAGCATGGGCAACAAATTGAGTTGCCAGTCCTTTCTGGATGGAGAATCATATAGATCTAAAAGCAAAATTACAAGAAGAAGAATATGGTAGCATGAGGTTCCTATTGGTGACTTATTGAAGGAGTCGTAGAGGAGAGGTCATGTCATCAGCAAGAACTCCAAAGGTATCAAAAGAGAAAGGCAAAAAATGATGATGATTTGCCATACAAGCTACATTGTGTTGGTGTACCTTTTGTGCAGTGGTGTTGCAAGCTTCCTGACTTTCTTTAAAGTTACTTGAAAGAATGACTGGTAGAGGAGAGACTCTAGTGAGGTCAACACATGTGTGTTTTTCACCTGTCCAATCAAATAACAAGATGTCAGTAGGACGTTGAGAGTGGATACCATTGGGTCGTGTGCCAAGAAAGGTCACATGATCCTCTTGAAGGGCTTTTAACTCAGCTCAAGAGATAAGGTCAAAAAGAGTAGCAAAAACTAAGTCATTTTTAAACTTATATCCAGGTCTTCACGATAATGAACATCATGATCACCGAAGGCATCAAAGTCAATAGTGTTGAAAAGCAAGAAACACTCATCTCCTGGGTACAAGGAAATCATAAGACGATAATGAAGTGTTGATTGATACTCAATAAGTGATTTGGATAAACCAACTATTGGGAAATAGGGCACATATATAGGCAACATAAACAAATATTTGACAGCCATATTCTCCTTAAACCAGCAGATCACGTCAATAACTATATAATGGAAAGGATGGTTTTGAGGATATATCTGGTCTTGGAGTACGTCCAGTGACATATTTCTTATCATTCTAGATGGGCAACTATTGTCTAGTTTCTCTTAGTCGGTGTTTGTGCAGCTCCTAGTCTTCACCATACATAGAAGACTGGAACAACATCTGTAGTGGATCCTACAGTCTCACCATAGACTGTAGGTTGACGTTGTCCTTCAACTTGTAGACAATGGCCTCCTGCCTCTAGAGTAATCCACATGAACCACTAGGAACCAAATGTTGTGCTACTAGAGCCAACATGAAGGATTTGCCCTCTCTTGTCGACGTACTAGTTGCCGACATGCTCTTCCATAACAACGGATCTCAGTTATTCTCTCCCTTACTATCCATTCTTTTATGGGGTAGGACTTTCTTGGGCTCTCTACTGGTTATCACAACCAGAGAGGACAACAATTGTCAGAGCAACTGATTTCAATTGTGTGTGTAGGGAAGCCCTCACCACCCCTCTATTTATAGCAAAGGCCACGGTCAGGGTTCTCAATTAGTGTGGGAGTAGAGGGGTTAGGAATCATGAATGCTCTAGAACCTATAAACTATGAGATGGTTGTCTCACATATCAAAATGGTCATCTCTTGAGAGAGAATGTCATCTTGTGCAGTTTCCTATTGGATCAAATTGGAAATTCGAATCCAATTAATGCACAACACGACATCAGTAATAATCCTTGATGCAATCGAATTTCCCCACGAACCAGGAATCTTGCTCATGCTAGTTGGTCATCTCGTGACCACAAACCAGTAATCTCACTCATACAAGATGGTCGTCTCATGACCACAAATCAGTTGTCTCACTCATGCGAGATGGTCGCCTTATCTCGCTCACGCGAGACGGTTGCCTCATGACCATCATGGGAGACGATTGTCTTGCTCATGCAAGATGATTGTCTCGTACCCCAGTTCTAGCAAAACTCAGTCAATTCAGTTTCTAATCAACCTGACACTCCAAAAAGTCAGTCCAACACTTTAACTTGATGATTCTGAGTCCATTCATATGATCTATTATTTAATTGAATACCTAAAAAACCTACCGATTTTATAAATCCTATTGGGAAATAGGACACAGATATAGGCAGCAGAAAAAAAAAAATTACAGCCATATTAATCCCCATAAACCAGAGGATCGCATCAACAATTATATAATGGAAAGGATGGTTTCGAGGGTATACTTGGTCCTGGAGCAAGTCCAGTGACATATTCCTCATTATTGTAGTTGTGCAACTGTTGTCTAGCTGCTCTTGGACGGTGTCTATGTAGCTCCTGATCTTTATCATGGACAGAAGAGTGGAACAACATCTGTAGTGGCTCCTACGGTCTCACAATGGACTGTAGGTGGACATTGTCCTCCAAGTAGAAGACAATAGCCTCTTGCCTCTAGAGTAGTCCACATAGACCACTGGGAACTCCATGTTGCGCTACCAGAGCCAACAGGAAGGAGTTGTCCTCTCATATCAATATAGTAGTTGCTGAGATGCTCTCCCACAACAAATGATCTCAATTGTTCTCTCCCTCACTATCCCTCCCTTTATTGGGTAGGATTTTCTTGAGCTCTCTATTAGTGACCACAACTAGACATGACAAAAAAATTTAGAGCAATTGATTCTCAATTATGTGTGTTGGGAATCCCTTAGTACCCCTCTATTTATAGTAGAGGCTAGGGCCAGGGTTCCTGATTGGTGTTTGAGTAGAAGGGTCCAGAATCATGAATGTTCTGGAACCTACGAATTGTAAGATGGTCATCTCGCATAGCCAAATGGTTGTCTCATGAGAAAGATAGTCATCTCGTGTAGTTTCCAATTATGAATCAAACTGGCAATTCAAATCTAATTAATGCACAACATGACATCAACACTAATCCTTGATGCAATCAAGCTTCCCCAAAAACTGAGCATCTTGCTCATGCGAGATAGTCATTTCATGACCACGAATCGGTCATCATTCTCACATGAGTCGATCATCTCACAACCACAAACCGGTCATCTTGTTCATGCGATATGGTTGTCTCATGCCCCAGTTCTGGAAGAACTCAGCCAATTCAATTTTTAATCAACCTGACACTCCAAATAGTCAATCCAACACTTGAACTTGATGATTCTGAGTCCAGTCAGTTGATCTATTATTTAATTGAATACCTAAACACATTTAGCATTCAATCAAAACATTATTTGTGAATATACTCCTTTAATTCAAGTGTATCCTATGTGTGTGACCCTATAGGTCCAATATTACTTTGGCAGTGAATGTCCATAACAAACTTATGACATCACAAGCAAAGAGTGGTGCCTAGTCACACATCATTGCTACCCAAGTAATTTGGAAAGTTGGAGAACAACTTCAACCTACAATCTATGATTAGTGTTACAGTGATCATACAGTTCCTTTGTCTCTAATATATGGATTGAACTCGAGACATGGAATCATCATCCTCTCAACATTCAATCCATGTTCCTTGAACTAGAGTAGATTGTTTGAGATACATATGAGTTCACATATCACATCTTGAACCACATCAGTATGGATATACATTTCTCAGTCTTGCTTATCAAGAGGCCTTGGATATCAAACTCCTATAGGAGGGACAAATCACGTCTACATCACTCACACTCAGTCCCCATGTGTCAAAGCTACCCAATCATCACCTTTATGGCAACCTATATTTCAGGGCTATGTTTGATGATGTCAAAGTATACCCAATGATAAGTGATGAGTGTAGTGACTTCAGGTCTAAGAACCACAATCACCACTATCACTATGAGAGATGATTCGGACTACCATTCCATGGTCTCCATGTATCACTCTCATGGTGGGTATGTCTGATACATTGTTGTCTAACATGTACCTGTGTGCTTGACTTGATTTCATATATCATGACTAATGAGACTATGTCATCAGTCAACACACACTCTAGTCTTATGTATTATTGTTGTCTATTTTTCTTCCACAGTAAATCTGACTAGGGACATAATAAGAATGTATGTACTCTTAGCATCCATATGATCTCATTGTTCAAGTTACATACTTGAATACATATGTCAACAAGTAACATCATTCTATAGACATCTAGTTATGTTTGTGTCATCATCTCATGACTGAGACAAACAAAATAGATGGAGTTACCTTCTATGATTATCAAATCAGGTATCTAACGCCATACTCTAATCATCATATGATTGGCTCTCTAGGCATATATACCAACAGACTCCCACTTGCACTTAGAGCCAATCACCCATGAATCATATTTGAAGTTATCTTTAACATGTCCATCATGTTTTTTTGTGCAAGCACTTTTATACTGGGTTAAGCAACATTTGCTTCAAGTTAGTATTTTGCAATTTTCACATCTCTTTACTGTATGACATCTCATATGAGATGGAAGTGTCATAGTATGCTATCTGAGATTCCTTGCCTATCATATAGATTCATTTCTATCATAGTATTTCTACCGAGTCATCAGTGGTTGGAACCTCTCACAAGTTCACCCATATGAACTTCATACAGTATCCTCTGTTGTTCTCATAACACAGAGATCTCAACTTCTATTGTATATTTAAACAACTATCTCTTATTGGGAACCTTTTCCAGCTTACAGTTCTTGTTTTAAGGTAAAACACAATTTATATTGCAATTATTTAACTATCACTTCGGAAGCTTGCATCGGTGTAACCCTTTACACCCAACTATTCCTTATTACCATAACCGAGGAACTGATCCTTTTTATGCTTCTCAAGCACTTAAGGATGTTCTTCATTGTATTCTAGTGACTCTCACCGGCATCTGACATATACCTTCTTGTCATTTCCAATACATACAAGATTACTAGATAGGTATATATATCTTCTCATCATGTCTAATACATATGAGATTAATGGATATCCTCTCATCATGTCCAATACATATGAGATAAATGGATATCCTCTCATTGTATACAATACATATGGGATAACAAGATGAGTGCATACATGATAGATCCTAAGAAACTAACTCCATGGAACATGGACAAGTCTTCTCTCATTGAGTCTTATATGATGAACCCTTCAACATCATGTCAATGTATGTTCTCTTAGGTTAGTAAGCTTTCCAAATCTATCTATATAGATCTCAATCCTATCACATAGGATGCTTTGTCTAAGCCCTTCATAGAGAAGGTACTTTCCTTGCCAAGTTTTAATATGAGGATGTTATTCCCCATCATTATATGGAATATAAAATATGATCCCACTAAATCTTTTGCAATCACAAATTTCATCTTCATTCTGAATCAAGTCAAATGCTTTGACTGTCTTGTCAAATAGAAGATTCTACCTCTGAGATGCTTGCTTCAATCCAAAGATTGACCTTTGTAGCTTACTGACTTTATTTGCATTATTGGATTTATAAAACTTTAGGGTGTTTCATGTAGACATCCTTGTTATTATTCTAATTATGGAATGTGGTTTTAACATCTATATGCCAAATCTCACAATCATACTAAGATGCAAATGCAAGCATGATCTGGATGGATTTAACCTTGGTAATTGGTGAAAGACTTCATCATGTTCAACATATTGAACTTGTTTGAAACTCTTTGCAACCAAACTACCCTTCCATGTTGGTCTACTTTCAAATACCCAAATACACCCCATTAGTTTTACCCCTTTAGGTGGATACATCAAGGTCATACCTTGATAGTTTACATGGACTCCATCTTGGATCTAATGGCCTTCAAGCCATGCTTCATATTTTAGTTCCTCAATAGATTCTAGGTAGATTGTTGGTCATCATATATGATAAACTCATTGCCTTTCTGATTTATAAGATATCACATATCTTTCAAACCCAAGGCATGTTCTACTAGAACTATAAGGTTTTGTATTTACATAAGGAACTTGAGACTCTACAACAATTTGTGATTCTCTTTTATCCTATTGTACCTCTTTTAGGTTCAATTTTAATTTGTTCATCTCAAACATTTTGAGTTATACTTTTACTCCCACTTATTCCTTTGGAATTAAGTTTCTCATAAGGATTACATCCATCCAGATCAACAAAAAACATTGTTGTAGGATTGGGATAAGAATACTATTTGACAAAATAATATTTATGTGATTTGTGGACAAAAACCTTTAAAGAAACAATTTTCTTATATATGCATTCATCCCTAATCACTTTAAAAGACACATCGGGACCCCTCCAATGTCATATCTCATATGGTGTCTTTTGAACCATTTTAGACGGTATATTATTTTAGTGTAGAGAATGTGTTAAAAGGAAATGGAAGATTAGCTGGACTTATTGATAATAGAACCATGACCTAACTATATGTTATTCCTTCTTTATGACACATCATTATGTTTCAGATGGAGTTCGTTGTGATACACTATCACATATCTCCAAAAGGTCCTCAAACTCTTAGTTTAATATATTTCAACATCGATCACATCAAAGTATCTTGACCTTTATCAAGTTAGTTACGTGCTTCATGATGATCTCCTTGAACACTTCATGAGATTTATATTTGTATTTTATTAAATACAATTTTCCATATATGATGATCAAATCAGTAAATATAGTGAGGTACTAGTAACTACCTTTAGTTCATTCTAAAAGGTTTGTTGTACATCAGCATGTACTAGGCCTAATAGAATACTTGTTCTCCCACTAATCTAGTGGAGACAATTTTTTCATATTGTTTAATAAATAAGACTTGCATGTCTCTATTGGTTCAATTACCAAAAGAGTCTAGATATCAATTTAATGGTTTCTAGAAATCATTTCTCATTGATGTTCTCTATATGACAATGCTATAAGCATTCATTGTTTGAGTCATCAGGTCATTCAATATATGTGTCATACACATTTGTCTCTACAACTATAAAGAATAGTTTGTGAGACATAGGGCATTTCCATAAAAGATCATATATTTTAAAGTGAAACATATTGTTCTTGTCACACAAGACATATGATGTTTTCATCAATGGTATGTACATAACAACAATTCTCTAATTCTATTATGTGCCCATGAATGACAACTTTCAACTGTAGAGGAAGCAACTCTTGCTCCGTACAGATTCTATCTTACTTCTTCTCAGATTTTGAAGTAGAAATCTCTATCTCCAACTTCTTCTTGATATCCTCTATAAAGAGGATAGTTCTTTCCAATGTCCAGACAGGTGACAATGATGGAACTTTCTTTCCTCAATCCATTAAGTGAAAAGGACAGATTCCTTTTACACTTTCCCTTCTCCATTACTTGAGTGCAGAAGAATTGGACTTTAGCTTAGCCTCAGAACACTTCTTGGCCTTGCCTTTTCCCTATAACTCACTTCCTCTAATTAGCATTATGGATTTGTCATTTCTTCTTTCATGTTTTGGCATCAATATGCCAAACATCTAATAAATTGATTATATGATTCATAAAATGATTTGTAGAATCATACCCGTGGTCAACTCTTGACCTAATCGAAATCCCATTTTCTCCACATGCCCAATCATATTGAGAAAATAGGGCTTTACTAATCTCCCTTTGTCAGTTTGCACTCATACAATGCTTTGGAGACATTATACTTTGTTTGCTTTACATGATCCTTAAGATGTTTTTCCATCTAGAGAATGTACATGTTATCATATTGTTCATGCAACTCATATTTTATATAGCAAAGCATAAGGCACTCAATGTCTATGGCATCTTTGGCATGCTTCCAATAAGCATCCATTTGCCCTTTAGGTGCATTTGGAATGGGTTCCTCTAACTCTGGTCTTTTAAGAACAAAGAGCTTTCACTCATGATTGAGAAAACTTCCCAAAGTCCTAAACCAGATGTTCAAATTTTATCTCATTTTGTCCTTGTAAAGGACTTATAACAATATGAACGTGTTTGTGTTAGACATTAGTTTCTACAAAGAAATATTGCAACTTTTTCATAACATTTTTTATTTGGTTTGATTTGATCAATTTGACGATATCAATTAGGTCTTCAATTAATTTCCCTTGTACTATTTTGTTCAAATTGATAGCCCTCGTGTATTAATTTAGAATAGTACAGCATACAATCTTCTAGTGAGCCAAGATCCATATTTCATCAAATCATGAGTCAGCTTTGGATGATCGCCCAAAACTTGATTATTTAGGTAGACAAGGTTTATCAATTGCATCTCATGCAACTCTTGGATAGTTGATATGTGCAACTCCTTGCCATAATCATATGCATGCCTTTGGGCCTAGACACCCTAAGAATCACCAGTTAAGCCTAACCCAAAAGCCGACACGGTAATAATGTACCCTTCCTTGGAGGCACCTACATTACTAACATCACACTTCCACGAGATAGATGGCACATCATGCATTGGCATAACCTACACTTTACCGATCAAGATTTTCATGTGTGCCACTTTTGGAAAGCATCTAAGGCTTAATATTTTAATTGAGGGGTTTTGTATTTATAAATACATATTCTTAGTTATGATGTTATGTAGGATTTGTTCCATGTTTGTTTTCAAGTTTTCCAGCTAAGATTCCATCCTAGAGCTTGGGTGTTGTAGTGTAGGTACCTATGATTGAGTTATCGTTGACTTTATATCAATGGTTTATGACCCAAAATCACATTTTTCTATCAAATATATATAGTTTGGATTGTTTCCAGCTATCTCTTAAATTTGTGATATTGACTAGGAATCAAGAAAGTTGTATCTCTTTATTACTTGAAAATTCATTTGGGATTAAAAAATTTACTCCATAAAAATGTTACATAATATTTCAAACTTTTGGTGGACTACATTCATAAGACTGAATGCATAACATCTCTCTAAGTGAGACTACTTGATCCCATGAAACACATACAAAATAAGTAATTGATTGTCCTTACCCAAAATAATCCAATGTCTATTTATATCATACTAGTTTGTGGCCCTCAATTTCCAGTGAAAATTCAACCAAAACACAATTGCTTACTCTAAGGAACCTAGATTTCATTTACTTATGGCAATTTTATTCAACAGTCTAACTTGAGGGTCTTCAACTGTACATTTCACTACAGTTTGGATACAAAATATGTCACTAAATTTGACATCTTCAAAAATATTTAGTTCATTACTGTGAAAACTATGTTTTCAAAGCCATCATCATAATTCTATAATTAGGCCAAATAGAGTCACTTTTATTTCTAATACATAAAATGGCATAGACTTTGTGTGAGTCAAGTTTTACCATATGATGTGCATATTGTATTACAAGCCATATTTTTTCATTCTTGTATTTTTAGACTTATAATAACTTTCATTTCACAAGTGGATCCTAAAACTAGATAAGTTCTATCAAGAAAATGTTATGTGTTGACCATGCAAGATGGGCTCAACCAATTATTTATCAAAAACAACTAAAGTTTGACATTTTTGTTTTGGGACAAAAAAAACATCTAGAAAAACCATTGGCATCCACCTCTCAGATGTTAGACATTTGAACATAAACTAACCACCTCTCAGATGTTATACATTTGAACATAAACTAAATGGGAGATAAAAGGGGATTAAGTGGGATGTTAGAAAACTTGGGATGTACATTCCAACCCAAAATTGGGTAAGCAGCCTTTCATATCCAAATGCATGCCACAATAAGATAAAGAACCATATAAAGTGTATAGAATTAGAATAGAGTGAGTGAGAATAATAAAAATGAGTACGTACTCATTTTTTTTACACTAATAGTAAAATGTATATGTATATACCGCCCAAAATGTATATGTATATACCGCCCAAAATTACTATATCTTCTGCATATGAAATCCAAATATGTTAAAATATGTTAGAAAGGGAATTTAATTACCTACATGAGAAGTATATTTTTGGACTGCTTTGATACCTATGATAGGATTGAGATTTAAAATTTTTATAACAAAAATATACAACAAAAGGAGTCAAAGAAGTTAATGAGCTACCAAAGTACTTAAAGGAAGACAATTCAATAAATTGTTCTCCAGTCTCTATTTGAGGAAAGCAATTAATGTTATTGTATATTATTCCTTGACCAGGCACAAAGGAAAGTTGTCTAATGATATGGTTTTGTGTGGAAGAAAGAATACAACTATAGACCTTTGACGAAGAATAAAGCTATCAAGGCATTCAAATCAAATGTTGGGCATCATTTACTATAATACAAGGCAGCCTCCATTCTTCAAGGCATGATTGAGATCCTCCACCTATCATCTTAGAACTCCACCAAGAGAATAGAATAAGGAAAGAAAAGACAAAGTCTACAAAGTATTGTTAACAACATGATATTTATTCTTTGTATCCTTGTTCTTGCTTCTATGAGTGATATAAAGTACTCCTTCCATTGTTGCAAAATGGGGAGTAGCCACATGAGCCATTAACTTGTCTTATCTAACTTTGATTCTGTTAAATAAATAAAATATGTGGCTTCATTTGTTTAACAACGTGGATTATGAATTGATGTTTTGTACTTCATGACTGTTATGATCCATGATGATGAGTGTTTGGTTTTATGGACCAGAACATCGAGCAAGGCTCACAAGTTTCTTGATGAGACCTCAGACAGAAACTTATTTGACAGTTGAACAGGGTCCCACACAACACTGAGATCACAGGTATGTGGATATCTTGATCCATGACATCTATCTCCAAAAGGAATATATCTATATGATCCTAATCAAAATCTATTTCAAAAGGAATTATAAATGGCTAAAATCATTACGAAGGTGCTTGGTTGTAAAACTTGGACTTCTAGAAATTCCCTTCCATTTAATTAAAATCAAATCTTAATCAATTTTCCTTTTGTAAATAATTACTTCTCTTTTGTTCTAGTTCTTTTTCTAATTTAGTTTACTTATGCAAATTTACATTCTTGGATTTTAATCATACTTTTCAAACTGGAATTTTCATTCGGTTCTTTACAATTTGTTTGGATTAACCCTTAATAATGTCCTTCTTTGGGACGAATACCTTTTCATACTCAAATCCACTAGCTTGTTTCATAAGTGGGTTGTTTGCCATTAAAAGAATAAACTCTAGGATTCCTTCCTAGTGGATTTGGTGTGTTCATGACGACACATCAAATCATGGCTTTGTTTCTGGGGATGTCAATGGAGTTTTCTTCAAACCCCCATTTCTTTGAATAATTAGGATTTTTTCTCTTCTAGTTTGTTTTTGTAATTTTAGTTGGCTTTGTAATTTTTAGTCTTGCTTTTTAATTTCCTAGTTGATTTCAAAAAAAATATTTTTTTCTATAATTTCTTAGTTTGTTTTTATAATTTTTTAGTTTTTTTCCATAATTTTATTTTTAGATTAGATTTGTTAACCTGTGTTAGACATTGTCTAACTTTTGTTTTTGTTTTCCAAAAATTAAAAATTAAGTACCTCACACCATAGAATGTGCGATGTGAGAGATGTAGCTCCTCCATCATGATATATGGAAGTTCCCCAAGATGTCTCCACACAAAGTAAATATATGAGGGCTCTATCTCGCACATAATTTTAGATCCCCTGGGGAGAAATGTGAAGTTTCGCAGCTCATAAGTGAGGATGAGGCAAACTAGAAGATGGAGCGGACCTTAGACACACAGAGAGCATCCATCACAGCCACACCAAAAGTTGATGTTATCGCTGGGAAAGAAGCCTGAGACACCACAACATTCCAGTTTCAATGCAAGATGGATCAAGCATTTAAAGCTTCATGCAGAGTCCAAGGATGCCAGACGGGAGGAATTCGATGTACCCTGGGAAGCAGCTACATGGGGCACTGATCAACACTATAAGACTGAGAGTGAGTGGATGGTTGCCTTTAGGGAGAAATCACAATACACGAGAGCATAGGAAAAAAGGGTAAATGCTTGGTTGGTACTAAGAATTTCCCAACATCCTAAGGCTTTGTCACCCTTCCTTATTGTAGGTTTGGATCCAGATGTTTACAATGATCAACCAACTTTGGTTAAGCCTATCCTAGATAATGTACCATCAGCTTCCCATCATGTCTTGGTGTATCCCTTTAAAGAAGGGATCTCTCATTAAGAGCACTACACTCCACCTCAACTACCCTTTGTTCCATATCAGGTTGAACCTGATGAGGTGATTCTAGTTCCATAAGAATTTTTCATGCCTCTGTTACATCATCGTGGGGTACCTTCTGAGCCCATTGAGTTGGGAACGTGCTTAATGAAGGAATCAGATCCACATTTAGGCATTTTAAAGGACCTCTATGTCTCCATCAACCTTAATGATGATGAAGTGATAGATGAAGAGGACACATAGCCGCATGCAAAGTTGCATCAGGATGATAAGATAGTTCCTCACATGTCGACACCATATCTACTACATGCAAATCCAAGTGACGAGGAGAAACCCAAGCTTAATACTCCACTTGATCCACCACAGCTAACATTTCAAGTAGTGGATTAATCTTATACGACCTTCTCCTTTGAAAAAGGTGATCAACCACGGGTCTTTGGGTAGACTTAACCCTAAAGACACCAATGAGTACAATCATGTTCATGGTCCACACACATCGACAACACTTCCTCCGCTAAAGAATGAAGATTCCTAGATCCTACTAGAGGGACCACAGGGTGAAAAGCAACATCATTTTATTCGACTAGAAAGTCCCTTTGACCTTCCACAACCACCCAATCACATGTTGAACCATGAAGTTCCTCTATTCAAATCTCTAGTCTCAACAACCCCTTCGGTTGGAAATTTTTGAGCTATCATGGCTACTTAGTGATCTCATAGAAATTCTTCCCTCCATTCCAAATTTAAGTTTTTCTCGAACAAGCAAAATTTTAAGTTTGGGATGGAGGTGGGTGGTATGTACCCATTCCACCAACTCTATCTTTCACTTTTAGCAATTTCCATTAAGTTATGTAGTTTATCTTTAAAATTTTCAAAATTTCCTTTTAGTTAAGGCCTATATATAGCTGGTCAGTTTCTTTCATATGCATGTATTCAATATGCCTCGTTGATTGAAGTGAGTTTCTTGCAACAATTTCAAAACATGGCCTTTGGTACAAATGTCACCTAAGACCTTATTTAGCTATTCCTTGTAAAAGTTGGCAAGACTTAATGGATAGATAGGAATAAAAAAAATTATTCTTCCTATTTGTGTAATAACTTGTGAATTTTATATATTTTTACTTATTATAGAATGGTTTGGACTAATTTTATAATACTCCCAAGGCACTAAGATTCTAAAAATGATAATACAAAAGATCTTCCTCTTCTAAACTTGTTCTACCACCTTCTTATCTATCAATCTATCAAAAGAAAAAGAAATCAAGAGGCCAAAAAATGTGTCAAACTCCAAGTTTAGGGTGGCACACACATCCCCCTCTACCGCTTCTTCCATACCCCTCATAATTTAATAGGGGTGTACCACCAAAAAAAGATATCCAAGTGCACAAAAATGTGAACAATGTAATTACAACAAAAAAAAAAGTAAAAATATCAAGTCAAATAGAGGAGAGATCACCTTCTTCCATACCTCCCTTCACTCCATTTTATACCTAGGTGACTCTTCCATACCCCAAATTCAGCAATAAGCAAATTCTGGTCTTATGTAAAATCTCATAAGAATATGCGGGAGTACCAATAACAGAAGGGATATAGTATCTATTTCTTTGCAAGTCTTGAAACACAAGCAAGTCTTGAAGCAAATTAGAGTGTAGAATGTGTAAAATTTGTATTTTGTGGTTCCAGGAAATCATGGTCGCTTGACCATAAAAGGTGGTAAGGAAACATATAGTGTTATGCAAGTGAGGAGGGTAACATGTTAGTATTAGTTGGAGGATGTCTATGATTTTGTGTTTCTCAAGGATGAGATTCAAGTTTGGGGTATTTGGTAAATGCATATTTATCCATTTTATTTATATTTTTAGATCTTTCTTTAGAATAATTTTGTTTGTTATGTACTAGTTTCGGAGTTAATTGTCTTAATTTGGCAATTCATTCATCCTGTTGTCGAGAAGTTTCGATCTTGTGACCTCTCAGTCATACAACATCAACTTTATCACTTGGGTGCCACTGCATTGGTTGTTAATTGTCTTCATTAAGCTTTTCCTTCTTTATTTGGAGTTCTTACTAGATTTGGCTGACTTTTGTACGAAAATGGACAAATTGATACAAAGCTCAAAAACTCCCAAAAATACTCTTGAAAGATATTTGCACAATTTCTCACAATATCTTATATATATACATATCCTGCAACAAAATCTCTATATCTTTTGTATATGAAATCCAAATTTAATGTTCAAATTTGAGTTGGAAGGTGAATTTAATTACCTACAGGAAAAATATATATTTGGACTACTTTGACATTTATAATAGATCAAAATTTTCTCAAAATTCCTGTAACAAAAATCTATAGTAAAGAGAGACAAAGAAGTTAATTAGCAGTCAAGTAATAAATGGAAGGAAATTCAATAAATTTCTCAATTCTCTATTTGGGGAAAGAAATTAATGTTGTCAAACAAAAGTAAAGAGAATTAATATTGAAATTGAAGGTAGACATGCAACAAATTGGTCCACTAGAGTTTTTGGATGACAAACTTCATACTTAAGGCAAGCATATCAAAAACCAAAAAAATTACAAAAATGCATTCACAGAAGCATGTGCAACAAATTGAGTTGCCAGTCCTTTCAGGATGACAAATCATATAGATCTAAATACAAAATTACAAGAAGAAGAAGATGTTAGCATGAGGTTCCTATTGGTGATGTGTTGAAGGAGTCGTAGAGGAAAGGTGGTTTCATCAGCAAGAACTCTGAAAGTATCAAAAGAGAAAGGCAAAAAAATGATTATGATTTGCCATACAAGCTACATTGTGATGTTGTACCTTTTTTGTAGTGGTGTTGCTAGCTTCCTGGATTTCTTTAAAGTTACTTGAAAGAATGACTGATAGAGGAGAGACTCTAGTGAGGTCAACACATGTGTATTTTTCACCTATCCAATCAAATAACAAGATGTCATCAGGACGTTGAGAGTGGATACCATTAGGTCGTGTACCAAGAAAGGCCACAAGAGCCTCTTTAAGGACTTTTAACTCAGCTCAAGAGGCAAGGTCTACAAGAGTAGTACAAACTAAGTCATTTTTAAACTTATATCTAGGTCTTCACATCATGATCTCCGAAGGCATAAAGGTCAACAGTGTTGCAAAGAGGGCAACATTCATCACTTGGGTACAAGGAAATCATAAGCTGATAATGAAGTATGGATTGATACTGAATAAGTGATTTGGATAAACCAAGATCATCAATTAGAATGAAAAGTAGGAAGTCTTGTGCATGGTCGGCATGGAGAGAAGTGAGGACAGCTAGTTGTCATTGAGAGAGGCCACTTGTAGTAAATTGTTGGACAACAATTTTGTAGTAAGCATTTGCTAAAATAGACTAGGTCTTTGGAGTGGAAGAAGGTATGTGTGATAATTGGGTTTGGTGTTATGTGTGGTAACAAAAGAGGATCATGTAGGCATGAATCCAACCTCTCATAGGATATGGTCTCGGAGTTCTTGAGTATGGATATGAGAGGAAACATAACCAAACTTACTGACATCTTGGGAAGATTTAATTCCCAACCCTCTGAGGTACATAGGAAGCATGCCCAAGCAATGTAGATCACCAAAGCCTGGACCATTGCCAACCATAGTACGTTGTAGTCATTGACAAAGCCCATGATCAAAATCACCCAATGCAAAGTTGATAGATGTTGGGAGGTGTCGTACAAAGAGAAAACAATAACTTGGGCATCCCAGCACATTATCAGAGAAGAACGATTTCACATTGTGGGTCCTGAATCAAAGCCAAGTGATCCATAATGGAAAATATTTAGCCACACGTTCCTTGAGAAGCTCCAAGAAAAAACCTAGATCTGTGTAAACATGACCTCCTAAAATCTTCACTCCACATGTAGGATTAGATATGTTAGTAGGGAACATATCGGACTCTGGGTCTCATCTTGGATCATATGAAGGACAAAATATTTCATCTTGGATAATATGAAGGACAAAATATCTCCATCTTCTTAATATTGATATGAAGACTAAAGTCTGGGCCTTGTTCTTGAATAATACATAGCACATTGGAGACTTTGACAGTGTCCCCAATGAGGGTGCCATTATCAAGATACAAAGAAAGATGGTCAATACAGAATTCAACATTCAATTGTAAAATAAGAGGATGGAGAGCCAATGAAAAGAAATTGGCCCCAGAGGATCACCTTGTTGGACCCTAGTCATGGAGAGAAGAGGCTCACTATGATCCATGTAGAGAGGAGATGGTGAGGTATAATAGAATTTAAATCAACATGCAATAGTTGGACAATGAAGATGAGCCTCCTTAAATATGGTGGATCTATCAACCATATTAAAAGCATTGATAAAGTCAACAAGCACCATCATAAGAGTGGTAAAATGATGTTGGTCATGGACAATGCAAGTGACATTGTGTAGAAAGGATTCAACACTCACAAGAATACCAACACTAAATTGATGATTGTAAGATAACTGAAAATATTAGGCAGGACAACCTTCTTTGCAACCTTGGAAGCAAGGTGATGCCAAATCATCCCAATCATGATAGGTTGAATTCTATTGTCTGGTTTGAGAAGGGGGTCAAAGGGGCACCGACAACATAGGGATCTAGGAGGTAGGACAACAACTATTAAGCCAAAGATTGGCCATAGTTGACACTACATTTAGAAAGTCATCTTTAACGGTCGTTGTTGCACCATGAATAGTGTCAAGAAGGTGTTGTATATGCAGACCATCATGTACACAAGTTGTCCATTTCTAGAAGGATAAGATTGCCTCTTCAACCATAGTACAAGAAAAAAAAAAGGGAGATCAAGAAATATCTGACATAGACTGCACCATAAGAGGAGGTCTTTGGGGTGTTTTACTTCAAGCTCCAAATGAGTGTGGGGTTCGAGGGGGCAATGCCACTAGAGGAGAAAACTCGAATGCCAGCTGAAAATTGTCCATCATTGATCTTTGTCTTGGAACAAGAAACTTTGGATTTAACAGATTGTGTGCGCACAAAAGCACAATGGTAGTTCTAGATCCAAGTAAGGAGTTGTAAGATACTGTCAGATCCTAAATTCCATGTTTCTAGGGCCTTAAGGATCATAAGTTGTTTGAGTAAGGTGTGCTTTTGTGTTGAGTGTTCTTGGACAGACTCAAGAGAAAAGCAGTAGAGAACACATACCATGAGTAGAAAAAGACCATATGAGATGTTAAATTTGGCGAATCATGAACACACCACAAAATTTCACAAGTTAGGGATCATTGGATGCGGAATCCAAAAAAGAATGTGTGGGTGAAAAAAATCTTGAAGAATCGTGGAGAGACGACTGAGAAATTTGAGAAATAAGAATCAATAGGGTGACACCTGTTTCTCAATTTGGTGAGGGGAAGGGGATAAGCCGGTGACTGTCTGATCAGAAAATGAACGACCCAGTTCAACATGCGCCAAAATTGAATAAAACCAACTGCGTGACAGATAAATGAAATCCTAAATCGAATTGGAATAAAGTATGAATGCAATTATTTCTCTTTTTCTATTTCCTCTTTTAAGGGTACAAATGAATTCAAAATTAAGTGAAAATTGACACGTAGCCTATTTTTGATATAAGGAATCCAAAATACAATTAGTTTTGCCTTTTGGGAACTTTTAATGTGTTAAATAAATCAAATCTTATTTTCTCTTTCCTCAAGCATTAATGACTTTATGATTCTACAAATTTTATGAAACTTCGCCCATAAATCATATTTAATGTGTTGGATACAAATTTGCCATCAATTTTACATACAATTATTTAATATTTTGAAGGTTCTACGCACTTTCTCTCCCAGTTTCACCTTTTAATCAAATATCTTCCAAATTGGATGAAAATTCACCCAAACGTTATATTTATAATGTAGATTAAGAATCCAAGATTATTTTCTTCTTTTGGAGCCATTTAATATTTTATTTGATATTTTGGGGAAAACTTAGATCTTCTCTTTCCAAAATAAATTAAATTAATTATTATTATGTGAATAATGTGAAACTTGACTCCCAAGGCAATTGGGATCCAAGGAACATGATTCTTAACTTAGATTACACTTTTGGGATTTATTTTAATGAGATATGTCATATGTCCCATTAGTGGCCCATTACCCAAAACTATTCATCCAATTATGTTCTTTAACTTCTTATTACCATCCAAATGAGTCACATGTGATTATTAAGCATGAATTATCATGTATTACATTATATACTTTAGGTGACACATTTCATGTTCCATTATTGGCATAAGTCTAATGTGAGAGCAGTAGGTTACATTAGGGTGATCTATACATGCATTAGCTCATTAAGATCATACTAAACCTCACTTAGATCTATCCTCAACCTTGTTTGGCTAAGTCTAGAAAGATCAAACTTCTAGGGTAGGGTTTGAGATCTGGTATGTTACAGAACTCCACCCCTTAAAAGGATTTCATTCTCGAAATCTACTAATCCAAACATCAACAACTGCTCTCCACCCCTTAAAAGGTTCAACCTAACAACTCAACTAAACAACATTTGGGATTACCCACATATCTTTTAGTTGTAAAAGTTTTAGAGAATTATGTTTCTCATGTATCCAACTAATAGTCACACCATCTAGGGTTGAGTTCTCGTGTCTCTGATCTAACAACCCTAAGATCTAAAAAGTCATAGGGTACAAAGGGTAGGTACACTACACCTTAACATTATCTCACATATTCCTAGTCACTTCTTCAAAACTAGGGTCAGGATTCTATGTCAACTAATTCTAGGGCTTCTCCAGAAAACTTCACACATCTCTTTATTGTGACTTTGTTCAGGAAATCATCGAGAAAATCTGGGAATTTTTTTGTATATATAGTAGTATAATGAAAATAATTTTTATTGGTGAAAAACTTTGTGATGTAAAACAAACATGCTGACAAAAATCAATACAAAAACCAAGTCACAATATATCCATAACAAAAACTCTTCATCCTACTACCTCCTCAACATAAGTGCATCCTCAAGTCAAACCTCATAGAATCATGAGATACAAATCATAATCAATCTATATGTTAGGGTAAGATCTCCTAATCCTCATCACATGTTTATTATAGATCAATTCTAGGGTAAACATCTCACCTAGGGAGCAACTATGCTAGTCAAGGGTTCTAATAAAGGAAAAATTAAAATAGTCAGATTCCAACTACCATGGGCTCTGATACCATGCTGTAAGGAGTGGGATCCCAGAGGGGAACCACTCCCTACTAAGAATTTGAAGAATAAAACCTCCAGTCCAAACACACCTAATAGATATGTTGGAGTGGGTGTAAAATTTTCATATCTTATTAATGGTATTCAAAACAACCAAAGTGTAGCAACGAAAGTATAATATTGACTATATTCAATTTATCATAAGGTTACAAAAGAACATCATAATTTCCCACAAAGGTTTTATATAAAAGGGTACAACATAAGGATCTAAGTAGAGGGAAACCTAAACTAGAACAACTTTGTCTCCAAGCTTTAACTCCTTAAGCTAGGTCCATATCTTTATGCCATGTCCTCCACGTTCTTCACCTAGGGTTGGAAGCATACCCCAACAAGAGAGAAGAAAAGGAAACATCAGCAAAGGTTGGTATGTGCATACTAAAAAGGAATTTGAGCAATATTAAGAAATAAGGACATCAAATAAATAGAAGCTTCTCATAGAAAAGAAAGGTACCACGCAACTGGGTATCAAGAGAAATGAATCACAAAAGGAGATACTTGCCATTAAAACAAATAAAAGATTGTGCCTTATATACATACATACACTACCATGGTGGGAAATGAAGCAAAATAAGAGAAAGTAGGGCAAACACCCCACACTCTTCATCAATATCCTACATGCATGTGAGATAAGCATAGCCCTAGAAAAATATAAATACAAAGTCAGCTAAGTCTCACAAACTTGAAACCTGATAGAGATTGTCACATAACCCAACTCCCAATATATAAATGTGGATCAAACCTCATAAATTTGAAACCCAGGTATGGGGCACATAACCTCCATCCCAAAATAATAACATGGGAACATTACCCAAAAACCAATGCAATTACACTACTCTAGTGCTACTGATTCACATAGTATGTTTAATGTAGAGGCAAGTAGAAAGTATATCCATATTATATAAACTAGTCACCACATAAATGACCAACATATACATCCACCTCATACGTGGGCAAAAGACATCACATGTCATCATATGAAAATAGTCCAAGAGAATATCCATGATCACAAGATCAGTGACTAATAAGATAGTTGATATGAACCATGATTTCCAAAAGAAAAGATATTGTGTATAGGCTAATGTCCATAGGACCAAGAGATTGATAAAGTAGGTGAATTTCTCAATAAGAATAATAGAGGATGCAAACATACCTTAAACTAGGGTCCTAGAAACACTCTTCACCAATCTAGTTGTTTCCAAGATCAACTTTGCCTAATTACAAATTATTTACATGTATTAAGGTTTTTCATATGCACTAACGTAAATAAAACCCATATTTTGGAATTTTTAAACAAAACGTTGATTTAGACTCTAAAAACATCAACATTGATCTTATTAGGTTCTCATGATTAAGAAAACATATATTTTTTCTATTTTGGAGTAATGAGGTTAAAAGTGCATTTGTGGTGATTTTTATGCATTAATTTCATTTTTAGAAAACACCTTATGATAAAACTCAAAGCTAAGCTTCGAGAGCATTTTTATTAGAAAGAACACATTTTTCCAATTCCAAAACACATTTTTACTTAATTTTTGGACAAACGAGGAAAAGTTATAATTTTTATAAAACTGGCCAATAAAAAATTGACACATCATCAACTGAGTGAGAGAGAGGGGGCCGATGAGGTAACTTGGCCCAATCAAAGGTGGCCAAGTCACATGGTCAACAGTCTATTTGGCTCGCCCCAAAACAAATAAAACATGAGGAAATTACTATTATGCCCATTGTGAGAAAAGCAAAGAAAGAAGATGAACGAGGATAAAAGAGTAAAAACACAGGGGGAATTCTTCCCCTTCCCCCAGTTCACGCCATGGCCGCCCGAGCAGCTGGCTAGAGCTTGACCGAAAATTGGGGGATTTTGCAAGACATGATAATGTGTTAGAGTCAAAGCAAAGAAAGAAGGAAGAGGGTCTCACGAACTCACCGGTCGAGGCAATTTGATGGTTGGCTCCACTGAGGTTCATAAAGATGTGTCGCAAATGCAAAACCAAAACATGATCATCAAGAGGCAAGGAAAGAACGTGTGGGGAAATTGAGATATGAGGAGAGTTCCTTTGGAGCAGAGGATGGCTCGGGTAGAGCTTTTTATAGTTGGGGTGCGAGACTCGAAGAACAAGCAAGAGTTTCGCAAGGCTTGGAGATGCTAAATTGGGTGAATCGTGAACACACCAAAAAAGTTCACAAGTTAGGATGGTTGGATGCAGAATCCAAAAAGGAATGTGTGGGCAAAGAAATATCAAAGAATAGTTGAGAGACGACTGAGAAATCCGAGAAATAGGAACTAATAGGGCCACACTTGTTTCCCGATTTGGCAAGATAAAGGGGATAAGACGACAATCGTCTGATCAAAGAATGAACAACCCAGATCCACACATGCCAAAATTGAATAAAACCAACCGTGTGACAGATAAATGAAATCTTAAATCGAATTGGAATAAAGTGTGAATGCATTTATTTCCCTTTTTCTCTTTCCTCTTTTGAGGGTACAAACGAATCCCAAATTAAGTGAAAATTGACACTTTGCCTATTTTTGATATGAGGAATCTGAATATGCAATTAGTTTTGCCTTTTGGGAACTTTTAATGTGTTAAATAAATCAAATATTATTTTCTCTTTCCTCATGCATTAATGACTTTAATATTATCTAAATTTTATGAAACTTCACCCACAAGTCATATTTAATGTGTTGAATATGAATTTTCTATCAATTTTACATGTTGGAGTTATTTGTGCAATTATTTAATATTTTGAAGGTTCTACACACTTTCTCTCTCCTAATTTCACCTATTATATAACATCTTCCAAATTGGATGAAAATTCACACAAAGGTTATATTTATTATTTAGATTATGAATCCAAGATTATTTTCCTCTTTTGGAGTCATTTGATATTTTATTTGATATTTTGGGGAAAACTTAGATCTTCTCTTTCCAAAATAAATTAAATTAATTATTATTATGTGAATAATGTGAAACTTGACTCTCAAGGCAATTGGTACCCAAGGAACACAATTCTTAACTTAGATTCCACTTTTGAGATTTCTTTTAATGAGATATGTCATATGGACCATTAACCAAAACTATTCATCCAATTAAGTTCTTTAACTTCTTATTACCATCCAAATGAGTCATATTTGATTATTAAGCATGAATTATCATGTATTCCATTATATACTTTAGGTGACACATTTTATGTTCCATTATTGGCATAAGTCTAATGTGAGAACATTAGGTTACATTAGGGTGATCTATACATGCATTAGCTCATTAAGATCATACTAAACCTCACATGGATCTATCCTCAACCTTGTTTGGCTAAGCCCAAAAAGATTGAACTTCTAGGGTAGGGTTTGAGATCTTGTATGTTATAATGTCCTCTCTGGATGAAAACTATAAAACAACAAAGAAAAGCAATGAAATATGAAAATAGTAAGCCTCAGATATAATGCCCAAATGTTAAGTACATGGAAGTCTACAAAAATATACATAGATGGGCACTCTATAGACTAAGAACTAAACATCAAGGTCATCTATGTCAAGGTCCTCATCATCATTGGGCTGATAGTCTCCATCGCCATCAGAAGGTGCATCAGGGATAGTAGGTGTGCCCTCACCACCATCTCCATCATTGTCAGAGCCATCATCCCCATCCTTGTCATTATCCTCATCCTCGTTACCATCATCGACATCATCAACCATCTCTATGTCCTCCTTAAAAATGAAAGAGTGAGGACCAAGACATCAACAATTTTGCTCTTCCCAGGAGATGTCACACTCACCACAATGCCTTAGATTGCTCATAATTAGGTATAGAAGCCCAATAGAAGTCAACAAGAATGGCACCATAAGGGCTAATAGGAAGTACAAGCAGTTGAGAGGCAACAGGGGTAGGTTCACCATCATAGGTAGGGGGTATGTCAGAAGTAGCAGGCTGGTAAGCCTGGTAGAAGTGACTATATGCATAAGAGGCATAGTCAGAGGCAGGGTAGGGTTGGTAGGTTGGCAAGGATTGGTGCAAGACAAGTTCATGTTTGACATTATCTGAACTACATCCTAGTGGAGGTTCCCTTGCACCTGTAGGTTGTATGCATGTTGGTGCATCATGTATCCCATGAGGGTTTTGTTGGACACCAAAAAGGAGGCATGGTCAGGTCTAGGAGGAGGCTAGGTAGAGGTTGAAGCACAAGGAGTATAGGAGGTGGGGTGAAAGGATTTCTTTACCATGGTGTCACTAATATAAACTCCTTTTTGTCTGACTTTGTAACTAAGGTCTGGATTGACCAGTGTGATCTTAAAAGACACCACAAATTTGGTTTGGTAGGATGGGTGGGAGTCTCTAGTATTATTCTGTGTCAAAGAAAGTCATGTGGTGGAGAATGTATCTTTCCCATTTGACATGAATATTTTATATAAGACAAGACACTGTCACAACTGAGTTTTCTACAATATCCATTTGATTCTTTCATATGGATGTTGCAGTTAACTAGGAGAGCAGCCAAGCATGTCTTAATATCTAGAGAAGAAGATAGAAGGATGTCTTTCTTCCTATATGTGGGCTTCTTAAGAGTTTTGTGAATATCAGAAAGAGATAACTCAGGGTCAAAGATCTTATAAAATACTTCTAGGTCAATGAGGTCTTAGAAGGTAGGATAGGGAGTCATTTAATTTGGTGAGGAGAAAGATATAAAATTATTTCAAATATTTCTTAGAGATAGTAACATTGACTCACCCTATAATGGATGACAAAACAACTTGGGTGTTAGGAGGAGGCATCAAGGTGGTGTAGTTCCAGTTTAGATCTGTGTAGAACTCATGCACTGACTTCTTGATCAAGAGGGAGTTATTATAAGTCCAAAATTCATAGAAAAGAGCATCAAGGTGTTGGTTTGAAAAGAGTGTCTTGACCTCTTTCAATAGCTAATTTCTAGGAATCAACAAGGGCCAAAAAGGATAAGGGTTCCTAGGCAATAGCTCCCTATACTGATTTACTACTTGATTAACTTAAAAGGAGGTACCATCTTATGAAATATGCCTAATGACTACAGAAGAACAAGGTACACCTCAAGGACATGTTCTCTTTCACCTATTGGGTTCCATGTAGAGAAAATTAGCTGAAGATGGATTAAAACAAGGAAGAGAACTCAAGAAGCAGGCCACCCAAGCTAGGTTAGAGGTAGGGGAAGGTCAAAATGGGGTTGGATAGGGCTAGGAATGGGGACTGGGTGACCTAGGGTTCAAGCATGAATGGAAGGGGTGAAGAATTGGTTGAGTTTTATCTAGTTGAGAGGGAGAAAATTAGCCGATAGGCTATATATATTTCTGTGCAATAGTTTCTCATTCGAGTTTGAGATTTGTGAAACTCAACCTACATTCCTGTGTGTTTAATCCTTGAGTCTATTGTCAGTCAAGTTTCACTAGTGCAAGCTCGTCTGACAATAAAGCTTGTTTGAAAGATGTTAAATTTAATTCTAGGCCAGTAGATAGCCAAATAAATTTATTTTTCTAGCCTATTATATATTTTGAACATAGTAATGCACTTTCAACTCATCATTGGCTACTATTTCGTGGTATAACGAGAGTTTGCAAAAATAGCCAAAACAAGCAAAATAAGGCATTAAAACTAGGAATATGTAGCACTAGCAAGCATAAGGTGAGCAATTTATGAGAAAGAATACATAGGTAATAGAACATCTAGTTGGAAGGCATACCATTATCATCAAGAGAAGTAATAAGCAATTTTGATCAAATGAAAGAGAATTTTTCTCTAGATAGATGTTTGGTAAAAATGTTTACAAGTTGGTTTTCCATGTCCACATGTGTGATATAGATATCTTTCTTGGCAATGTGGTCATAAAGGAAGTGACAATGGATCTCTATATGTTTGGCTCTACTATGCAATATAGGATTGTAAGAAAGATTGATTGTAATAGTATTATCACAAAATATAGGAGAAGCATTGTAATGAACATTAAAGTCTTAGAGCATTTACTTCATCCATAGGACTTGGGGACATCAAATCCCCACTGCAATGTACTCAACCTCGGTAGTTGAAAGAGCTACAATGCCTTGTTTCTTAGAGAACCAAGAAACTAAGGATGGTCCAAGGAGGAAGCAAGTGCCACTTGTGCACTTTCTATCAATTAAGCACCAAACATAATCTACATCACTATAAATAGTAAGAGTAAAGTTCCTTGACTTGGGATACCATAGTCTAAAATTTTGAGTTTTAGCTAGGTACTTTAGTATCCTCTTAACCACTATAAGATGATATTTTCTAGGGTTTATTGAAATCTACCACACAAGCTAACACTAACCATAATATCAGGTCCATACACCGTTAAATATAACAAGCTACCAATTATACCTCTACAGAGCTTCTCATCTACTTTCTCACCTTCCCCATCTCTATCAAGTTTGGCGGTGTTTGACATGGGAGTGTCCATCGGCTTGGCGTTCTCCATCCAAAGTGCTTCAAGATTTCACTTGTATACTTGCCTTTGTTGATGAAGTTTCCTTCCTTTGTTTGTTTTATTTGGAATCCAAGGAAGAAAGTAAGCTCCCCCATCATGCTCATCTCAAATTCACTCTGCATACGAGAACTAAACTCCTTGAAAAGATCAAGATCAAATCTGCCAAATATGATATCATCAACATATATTTGAATAATAAAAAATCTACTAGAAGTGTGTTTGAGAAAGAGGGTAGAATCAACTTTTCCCATGACGTAGCCATTGTCTAGCAAAAATTTCCTAATTTCTCATACCAAGCTCTAGGGGCTTGTTTGAGTACATAAAGAGCTTTTTGTAGCAAATAAACATGGTTAGAAAGCTTGTGATGTTCAAATCTGGGAGGTTGAGATACATAGACTTCCTCCTCTATTCTACCATTTAGAAACACACTTTTAACATCCATTTGGTATAACAAGAAATTTTTATATCTAGCAAAGGCAAGTAACATTCTTATAGATTCAAGTCTAACAACAAGAGCATAAGTTTCATCAAAGTCAATACCTTTTGGTTGATTGTAGCCTTGAGCAACTAACCTTGATTTGTTTCTTACCATTTGTTGCATTCATCTAGCTTGTTACAGTAGAACCATTTGGTGCCAATGATCTTTCTATCATTTAGTCTTGGCACTAAGGTCCACACTTTGTTCTTCTTGAACTTCTCTAACTTCTCTTGCATTGATAGGATCAATTCATCATATTTAAGAGCTTCTTTGACATTCTTTGACTCAAGTTGTGTGATGAAGGCGTTGTCAGCTTGTTCTATTGAGTGCATCCCACATCTTCACCCTTTCAAAAGGATTGTCTATTATGAGCTCTTTAGGATGATCTTTAGCAAACTGGGAGTTGGATCCTTCTTTTCTTCTTCTTTCTCTTCTTCATCTACTACCACCTCTTTTCCTTTGTCAATGACATTGAGCTCTTTTAATCTAGGAATCACCTCATCCACAACATCACCATTTATAATATTCTAGGAAATAGAGGGGTTATTTTCAAAAAAGTTAACATTGATAGATTCTTCAACTTTAGACAACTCAATGTTAAATACTCTATATGCTCTACTAGTAGTGCTCTGCGTGCTCTACTAGTAATCTTATAGCAAGAAAGAAAGGCTTATATGATTTCATATAAAACTTAATGAGAGAATCCTTGGTGGTTAAAACAAACCAAGGACAACCAAAAGTATGAAATAAATCTATAGAGGGCTTTCTACCGCACCATAACTCAGGGGGGTTTCTTGAAGGAATGATGAGTGAAAATCCAGTTTTTCACAAAACATGAAGTGCTAACGGCTTAGGCCAAAAACTTCTTTGGAGTGTCATACTCTAGAAGCATGGCCCTAGCCATTTCCTATAAAGACCTATTCTTTCTCTCTACAATCCCATTTTTTTGAGGTGTACAAGGGGAAGAAAAGTGGTTTGAATAACCAAATTCTTCACAAAACCATCCAAACATGTCATTTCAAATTCTCCCTCATGGTCACTACAGATAGAGACATTTGGAAAGAAGCTTTGTTTTCAACTCGTTTGCAAAAAGTAGAGAAAACATTGAGAGAATCACTTTTTGAAACTAGGAAGAAAGTCTAAGTAAAACAAGAAAAATCATCGACAATCATGAGGCAATACTTGTACCATGAAGAGATTGAGTTCTCATTGGTCCAAATAGATCAATCTGAAGAATTTCCATATCTCTCTTGGTATTAAGGACTTGTTTGTATTTAAAGGAGGATTTGGTTTACTTTCCTTGTGTACAAGGTTGTCATTCCTCATCCTTATCAAAGTCCAATTTAGTAAGTCCTTTGACCAATTCCTTTTTTCTCAACTTCTTTAGATGATGCATATTTACATGACCAACCTATGGTTCCACAAAGATATATCACTTTTATTATCAATAAGGCATCCACCAAGAATAGTCTTAAGAGAATCCAGAACAATAACATACAGATTTGCATTTCTAGTTTCCATATATATGACATTTTAGGAGAGGGAATCTAGAAGTAAGCATTCAAGAGAAGTAAATAACACAAGATATCCATTGTTATATAATTGACTATCACTGATAAGATTGTGATGTAGGCCATCCACAAGAACAATATTCTTTATGCATAGTGAATCACCCACATCACCCTCACCTAAAACTTTACCTTTGTTGTTATCGCCAAAAGTCATTGATCCTCCTTTCTTCTTCGTGAAATTGTTGATGTGGCTTATCTCACATGTCATGTGTTTGGAGCAACCACTATCAACAATCAATTTTCCTTTTACCTACAAGAAATGAAGATGTTGGTTCCCAATTCAAACCTTGGGATCTAGAGTTATCTTGGGGGCCGATTTCATCTTTGGGTTTGTCCCCTTCTCTTTGTAAGGACAATAAGTAGAATAATAATTGTTACTCTTGCAATGTGCACAAAACATAGGGTACTTAGAGCCAGATGACTCTCCATGGAAAATAGGAGGTTCCTTGCTCATTTTCATACCCTTGCCCTTGATTTTAGGAGCTCCCTCATATCCCAAGCTACTTTTACCATTTTGTTTGTTAGAGTTATCTAGGATTTCATTGAGGGACTTTTTTCCTTTAAGGAACATTTGCAAGGAGGTTGTAAGCTTGTGGTTATCATCACCAAGAGTGATAATGGGTAGAAGGAAAGATAGCTAGATCATCTTGATCATGAAGCAAGTCAGACTCCAAACGGAGGGCTTTAGTCAAGTAAGAGTCTCTCTCAAGAGTTATACTAGCTACTTCTTTACTACGTAATATATGTCTAGAAGAAAGATCATTGACTTTAGAAAGAAATCTAGCATTTTTAGATCTAAGCATAGTAAGCTCATCAAGATAGATTCTATTTTCATCCTTAATACCATCACAAGCATGTCTAAGATCATCAAAATTGGCAACAAGCTTATCATTTTCAGTTCTAATCAAAATAAGCTCATTAAGGCAATTTTGGTTTACATATTTAAGACTATTCATGTTCTTAAGATGAATATCATTCTTTACCTCAACTCCATTGTATTTAAACTCAATTTTAAGAGATTGACCTTGAAAATAATGTATACTATCAATATGGACTTTTTCATTTTTCTCAAGGAAATCAAATTTAGCATGCAAGTCATTAATAATTTTCCCTAACCTTTTCTTCTTAGATTTGCATTTGGAATAAGAAGAATGAGAAACATTAAGCATTCCAATGAGGGATTCTTTTGATAATCCATTCAAGCTTACCTCACCTCACTTACCTCACATATGTCTTCACTAGTTGAGTCCATGAGAGCAAGGTGGCATTCTCCCTCATTGGAGTTGGATTCACTATCCCATGTGGCATGGGCTGCATCTTTGCCTCTTATTTCCTTCTTGTCCTTCCTACTAAACTTGCTTTTCTTCTTGCAGTCCTCCTTCTTCTTGGAGCTTCTCTTGTGGTAGGACTTCTTTGCTTTGGGGCAATCATTCTTGTAATGTCCCTTTTGGCCACATTCATAACACTTTGGAGTAGAGGACGACAACTTGCCTTTGAAGTGATTCCCATTGGAGTAGTCATCTTTATGATAACTAGGGGCTTCATCTTCACTTGAGGAGGGAATATACTGACAAGAAAGTTGTTGTTGAAGAACAATGGCCTCTACTTGAGAAGGGAATATCCCGACAAGCAAGTTGTTGTTGAATAACAATGGCCTCCACTTGAGATTTGAAGGCATTTTCCTTCATCTTTTTTTATTCCTTCTCTTCAAGCTATTATTTTTATTCTTGCTTTTCAAGTCTAGGCTCATAGGCTTGAAGATTCCCAATGATCTCTTTGGTAGCAATATCACCAAGGCTTCTTGTTTCTTCAATGGAGGTCACCTTAGATTGCCACCTCTTAGGAAGAGACCTAAGGGTCTTGGAGTTGATGGTGCCTTTATCCATGGGTTGGCCCAAAGAAGCAAGTCCATTCACAATGGTGTTGAGTCTTGAGTACATCTCAGCCACTCTCTCTTTCTTTTCCATCTTGAATTTCTCAAGGATACCTTTGAGAATGTAGACCTTAAGCTCCTTGACTTGGTTGGTCCCTTCATAAGTGATGCAAAGTTTGTTTCGTGTCTCATAGGCAGTGTCCCAAGAGGATATTTAGTTGAATTGGGAAGGAGTGAGGGTTGCATCAATGATGCTAATAGAATTTGCATTCAGATGGACCTTCTTCAATGTAGCTTCATCCCAAGTAGCCACATCTCCTATGGGCTCCTTGTAGGGAAGGATTACCACTTTCCACATGTCATAGTTCATCCATGCAAGTAGAACTACATTCTTCTCTTCTAATTAAGGAAGTTTGTGCAATCAAAGATTGGAGGTCTCATGGAGAATCCACCTTCCAAGTTTCGAGAACCTAGAAGGTTGTCGCCCATATTCTCATCTTGTGGGAGATCTAGTCAGAGAAGACAGTGGTTGTGATACCACTTGTTGTATCAATGGGATCTGGAAGGGGGTTGAAAAGAGATTAAACACTTAAAAATATTAGTTAGACCTTCAAATTACTTCAAAGGATAATATTCAAATATGGAATTTTATGTGCAACTAAACATACATAGCAAGGATTAGAGAGATTGAATGAGATCTATAACAAGCTACGTATAGTGGTTCCAAACTACAAACTAGGAGAGTGTACATCCACTACCGAGACAGGTCAACCTCTAGGATTTTGCAACCATTTAATACCTATATTCCATTATGAGACATACAATAATACATTCATTTTGTAGGGAAAGGATACCTAGACTTTCTTTTTAAGGATCATAGGGATCCAATAAACCTTACAAGGTCTTACCTATCCTTTGAGCAAGAGTCTTCAAAATCTACAAGGGCTTACCCACTTTTCCAAGGAGCTAGACACCTTCACCAAGGAGCTCCCCTCTTGCAACAATTCTTCCTCCTTCAAGGAGTTACCCACTCTTCTCAAGGATCTTCAACCTTCATCCTATCCTTCACCAAGGAGATGCTTTCACCAACTTTTCTTGAAGAAAGAGATTGGGAAAGGGAATATTTGAGAGCTTCACAATGATTACCATGAGTAGCTCTCTCACAAATAACCTATCTCACTCAGATTGACATTTTTATTAGTAAGTAAGAGAGAGAAAAGGGGCTCTTAGTAGACAAATTCACTCAACTATAGCTAGGATCATAAGAAATAAAATTGGGATGAAGCCCAAGGGTCCTTATTTATAGTTGGGGATGTCTACTAGACAGTAGAAGCACTTGGGAACAAATCTATTTTTGATGTTTACAACACTCCATGGATAGAAGCACTTTTTATGCACATTTCGTACAGTGTAGTCAGTCAAGTTTCAATGAATCAAACTTGACCGATAGCACTATGCTAAAAACAATTTCAAAGTGTCGTTCGAGTTTATCCTAGATTAAAATCAGCTGACATCTTAAATCTATTTTGGGCAATGCAAGGTATCAGTCGAGTTTGTCTTGAGAAAACTCGACCAATCTTAGAAGCTCCCAAAATCCATCAAGGGTGTCGATCGAGTTTATCAAGGGTGAAACTTGGCTGATAAGAATCCATGTAATGAATTTTGGAAATTGCCATTTGAGCGCTTACACATTCATTTCAATTGCTTTTGATTTATTTTCATGTTAATTACAATTCATACCATCAATAGAAATGATTAAAAAAATTGTAAGGGTTTTAGGGTGTTTTCCACAAAAGTGCATTTGCATTTACTTTGTTTTGTACTGGGTCAAGCTGGGGCTTGATTGAATTGATCCTTTTCATGTGCCTAATACCTAAATCAATCTTAAATAGCCATATTAGATACATATGAATGGAATGGTTAAGTCATCATCAAAATATGGACAATGTATAAATGTTAGGTCAACATAAATACCTAATGTTATCTATGACAAGATATTCACATCTAGGTTTAATAACATATTCAACCATAGCAACAAATATCATTACAAAATTGGAACTTTCATTTTCATTCTAACTTCTCAACTTAATCTCTGTGGGACACTCCCTTTCTAGAGTATTCATGTGGAGAACCCTCTCTCTAGGGTTTTGTCCCTGTAGTGGACATGTCACGACCCCCCATTCCTGGGCCGGTCTATTATGGCCTTCCTTTCCTGGATAGGCCTCAAAATGACCATCCTATCCTGGCTTAATCTTATTGGTGATCATCTTATCCTGGCTTGATCACTTGTCACCATAGTTACTTCACTTACATCCCATATGTATCTCTTACATCCACTAGAGATAGTTGAGCAAGTTATTCATATATAATGTGATAATCATAGTCACTTTAAAGATTGTAGGAATTAAATAAACAACCAATAGTTTATTTGTAACCAATATGGAAAACCTTAGAAATCCTCGGGAATGGGGTAAGTCGAGTAGTCATAG
The DNA here is from genome assembly GCA_963693085.1 of Alisma plantago-aquatica. Taxonomy (NCBI): domain Eukaryota; kingdom Viridiplantae; phylum Streptophyta; class Magnoliopsida; order Alismatales; family Alismataceae; genus Alisma; species Alisma plantago-aquatica. The sequence goes on from OY856412.1 coordinate 124,400,516, forward strand.
GAGTAACCACATACCTTTCTCATGAGTCATTAATTTCCAAGCAACAAGTCAACAAAGCAACCAATCAAGAAATAATCCTGAAATCAAAGCATAATACCCATGTAGTATTGTTTTATTCAAAAACTTTGGGGTCAACTTAGGGTTTCATTAGGGTTTTGGCTTCCTAAACCCTAATTGTCACTTTTCATGCTCTTTCGGTTTAAAAACCCAAATTTCATCATCATGTGAATTTTTAACTCAATGAAACCCTAATTCATCAATTTATGAATTATTATTCTCAATTTAAATCCAAGTTACCCTTTATGTCCCAAAAGGTCAATCTTTGATTATTAAGATCAATCAAACTGTTAATATCATTAAAACCTAGGAAGTTAACAACTTTGGGTACTTTTTGAACTAGAGATAGAATTAGGTCTCGATTATATTTTAATTGCAATCCTCATATTTTTATGAACAAGATTCATGTGCTATATGCCTTTATCAGACCTTCCTATAATTTACTATGATTTTTATAAAATTAATTCATTCCAATTAATGGGGGCTTGCAACCTAGGCAATGAACCATGAGTCCCATCCCGCCAACGCGGCTGGGCCGAGCCTATCGGCGAAAGCCATATTATCAACTTGTGTCGAGTGGTTGAGAAGAGAGGGAGCATGGAAAGAGGGTTAAAAGACATTTATGACCCTTACCTTCTATTCGGAACCGTCAGGGTAGGGTGGTCTTCCCACCGGTATTCGTCTTCTACCTTGCTCCTTTACGAGAAGGCCTAAGATGAGTCAACCTTGTTATTGACTTTTAGCTAATGATCTTTAGAGTGGCAGGTACGGGTGCCAACACCTTCCACTGGTCTCGTCAAACCTGTTGACGGCCTCAATTTTCCAGGGAGTATCTAGAGAGGGAAACAACATAAAAGTTCCTTTGGGTATGTGAAGGAGAAATGAGGGATGAAGGCAAGATTTAGAGAACAATTGGAGTCAAGAGAGTTATTCATGAAGTCTAGTGGAGCCTTGTATGTTCGATTATAATCCTGTAGAGGGATCGATACCCCTATATATAGGTCTGACTCATTGGGTTGATATTGTTGCTTTAGGCAATTTGGGCAAATCTTCTAGACATCTCTAAACTAGGTAAAACCCAGGATATGTTGGTTCACCTTAATCCCTCAAAGACAAAGGACAACTTTCTAAACTCATTCATGCATTGAATGGTGAGGAAATCAGTTTAGAAATCTCTGTCTACCTGCTCCTCCTTTCTTGATTCAGAGCAAGCTAGGAGACGACCGGTCTACTGTTGGATCAAGATCCAACCTCTGTCGATCCACGTGACAAAATAAGTTATCCAAATATAGTTTCAGTGTGAGTTGAATTGTGACATTTAATGCATATATTCCATAATCCTCTCACTCTAAGGATTTTTTAAAAATCCACATATCGCACATCTTTAATCCTTTTTATCCCAAATTTCATGGGAAAGTCTTTAATGACTTTATCTAACGGTGGGTAGGTTTGAGACCAAAACTCGAAAATAAAAGAGACTTTTCTTAATATTCAAATCTTCCTCTTATAAGGATATATTAGGCATGAAAACAACCCTTTTCTCTTTCTATCTTATCTATATTCTTTATTTTTATGACTTTTCAAATTAGGAACCATGTGAAATCGAAATCAAATCATTAGTGGCCATCCATACCACTTTTTAGAGTATTCCACACGATTCTCTCAAGTACATTATTTATCATCTATTATCTTTTGCCTTTTATTAATATTGGATTTTCTTTCTTCTTTTTTATTTGTATTCATTATTAGTCAACATAATTAGTAGAAACCATGAAATCCATTGCAAAGGGTAAATTTTCCAAGCAAACTGTACTTTTAAAACAAAGCATACCAAGTTTTCAGACATATTTGTTATTCAAATAATTGCATTTCTACTAAGTAAAATATAAGAGAAAACTAGGTTATAGCATCCACCTAGTCTTGAATGTGTTCATATGTTTTACTAAACTAGATCATCTTTAATGTATGGATCTCATGTCTTGATGATCCTTGATCTTGGTTTCTATATTATGAGTCTTTTGACCCTAAAATACAAGTAAGCATCTTAAACCTTAAGATATTCTTATAAAATATATGGAATCACGAAATGACATAAAATTTGAACCAAACCTTCATGATGACCTCTAAATTAGTGAAACATAATCAGACATGTAACTAACCAACTTGAAACCTAACTTAGACAAAACCCTAAACATGTGACTAGTAAGGGTTAATAGTGAGAATATAATGCATACATGTAATTTTGTTCAAAATTGGATTTGGCTTATGATCTAAATGGCCGTGGACAAGTAATGAACCTTTGAATCAGATATGAGCTTTAATAATTATATGACTATGACTTTTTTGCGTGCAACTTGATATGTATGTATTCTTGTTTACTTGATCAAATATTGCCATGTAGTAATGTAGAATTGTACATCGATGCTTCATATAGTAGTTGCTATAACTTGAACAAATATATATAGAACTCTGTTATAAAAAAAATTAGATAGGGCTTTTCTCAATGACTTTGGTCATTGAGATCCCTGACATAGAAACATGGTAGCTAATATTTAGCACCCTCACAGATCCTTCTCATAGAAAGTTGGTCGAAGGTCTTATGATGCATTATATTGTTGGTATAATTGGAATAAAATGACATAAAACATAGGTTATCATTTTGATAATTAACTTGTTTATTCTTGTTTGTTACTTTGCAATATTTTCAAATTATGCAAATCTTATGCACACACAAATATACACTCACACACACACACACACATATATATATATATATATATATATATATATATATATATATATATATATAGGTCCTCAAAACTTCTTTTACTATTTTTGTAATTTTTTATTACAAAGCATAGAAAGTAAAAAGAGAAGTATAAAAGACTATCGGCCAAATCCCTATATAAAAGAATAGGGAATATGAACTTTCAGATCTCTGCACATGGGACATTCACAGTAGAGAAAACTATAAAAGAACTTGATATAATATCAACACAAAACCAAGCTTCCAGGAAAAAAGTGACCATAATCTTTAGTAAACACAGAGGATACAAACAATCATCTCCAGCAAATAGGGAAAATTATGAAAGAAAGTGATATAGTATCAATATGAATCCAATCTTCCAGGAAAAAGAGCCAGAATCTTCATTAATCATAGAGGATACTAATAACCATCTATAGTTGCTCCTAAATAACACATATGTCCAGAGAAAACAATCAAACCTCAGTTCAAATCCATCTAACTACCCTACCACAAAAGCCCTTCAAACCAGAAAAGGATAACAACAGAGAACTAAGAGACATAAACCAATCTCAACTAGAAGAGCCATTGAAAGCAATCGAAAGAATGACACCCATAACCACCAAGACAAGTAGGATGAAAGAATCCAAAAACCATAAACATCATCAGAAAATGACATCCCAAGGTCATTTGAGAAACATAGACAACTAGACACTAGCCACATAATATCCTAATGTCCCTCTCGACAGCAGGCCAGAGTTTACACCAAGAACAAGAAATATTATCATGCACTATGTTGTTCCTTTCTCTCCGAGCATAATAGGCAATAAAAGCAAAGGTTGATCTCTCCCAGTTGGTTGTAAGAGATTGAATATCATCCCAACTACATGACCTCTTGGGAATCAAACCCATATAAACAACATTTTCATATAGATTGATACTAAATGGACATTGAAAAGTGAGGTGGACGTTATCTTCATAGTCATTGAAGCAAAGAAAGAAAATTAAAGTTTTCTGAATACCAATTCTTCTTACATAATCAGAGGTTGGGATTTTGTTATGCCTAGCTTTCCATAGATGAATAAGATAGTTCTTAGGTGCTTTGCATTTCCAAATCCACTTCCAAATATGGTCATTATTTCCCTTGGTCCTAATACACTCCCAAATCTTCCTTATGCTAGTATTAGTACACCCATTAAATGTGATGTGATCATGATTACTCAACTGGATATCAACATTAATAATAACTTCAAGAAGATGATTAGAACTTATATTTTTTGGGACAACCCAACCATTATTAGAAAAAAAATCACAGAAACATGAGAATTGTGAGGCAATGCATCTCTGATGATATACTCAAGACCCAACCAATTGCCAAGAAATTTAGATTTTAACCAAGGATCTTTCCACAACATAAAATCATCTCCCTTGCCAATATGAAACCCCATAAATGGAAAAATCTTAGAGTTGACTCTAATTAAATTATTGTACAACCAAGAAAAATTAGGAGATTCTTGGATGAAGCAAATGGTAGTGTTCTTTAAGCATTTATTTGAGATCCATTTAAACTGGAGATAATCCTTCTTTCTTGCAATATCCCAAAAATTTAATATAAGACATGCTTTCATAATATCTTTCCTTTTCCTTATGCCGAGACCCCCTTCATATTTAGGAAGAGTGAAGTACTCCATTTCACCAGATGTAGGTTTCTCTTTTACTCAAATTGCCCCCATAGAAAGTCTTTACACAATTTTTCAATCTCTTCAAGAACAAAACTCAGAATAGGAAAAGAAAAGGCCCAATATAAGTACATAGCTGACAAAATGGAATTAATGAGCTCGAGTCTCCCAGCTACAGAAAGAGACTTCACCTTCCAACTCTCCAATCTAATTTTAACTCTATCAATGAGCATAGTACAATTCTTCTTCTTCAACTTGCCTTTGAACAGGGGAAGACCAAGGTATTTAGAGGAAAAGGAACCCTGAGGGATGCCAACAATCAAAGTGATTTCACTTAATTTGCCTTAGACCTAAAAAGAATGCTACTTTTGTCAGAATTCATAAGAAAACTAGAGGCATTTCCAAAAATATCAAACAACCTTTTAATATTATTGGCATTTTTAGAGTCTGCTCTAGAGAAGATCATTAGATCATCAGCAAAAATAATATTCCAGATGCTCAAGTTCTTGGAAGCAGGGATAGGATCAATCTAGGAATATTTAAAGAAATGTTTCATAAGCTCGAAGAAGCCCTGTATGACAATGAAAAACAAGTAAGGGGCAAGAGGATCACCCTGCCTGATCCCATTTGAGGGAAAGAAAGCTTCAGTAGGTTCTCCATTCACTAGAACTTGATAAGAAGTGGTCCTGAAGATAGTATCAACCCCTTTGATCCAAATAGGAGGGAAATTTATCTGATACATAATAGCAAATAGTAAACTCCAATTAACATAATCACAAGCCTTAGAAATATCTGCTTGAATATAGATAAACTCATTTGAAGTCTTCTGGAAATCACTGATGATCTCATTAGCCAAGAGGATGGCATCCTTGATAGACCTACCTTTCACAAAGGCCGGTTGATTAAAGTCAATAAGAGAAGAAAGAAAACTTTGGATTCTATTTGCAAGGATTTTTGATATAATTTTATAGAACACATCACATAAGGCAACAGGACACAAGTTTGTTAAAGATGCAATATATTCATTTTTAGGAATGAGGGAAATAAAGGTTCTATTTGTTTCTGTGAGAAGATCTCCTCTTGAAAAGAACTCTACTATAGCTTCAAATACATCGTCACCAATAATACTCCATGTTTCTTTGAAGAATAACCCATTAAAACCATCAGGCCCTAGAGCCTTCTCAATATTAAGATCACTAACAATATCATCTACTTCTTCCCTAGATATCAGAGCTATTAATTTAATTCTATACTCAATAGAAAGAGTTGAGCCAAACCATTCATATTCCCAAAAATCTGAGGAAGAGTGCTCTTGGTTAAACAGTCCAGAGTAAAAATTTAGAACTTCCTTTTTAATACAATAAAGATCAATAATGCAAACATCATTATTAACAAGGTGGTTAATCTTATTTCTCACCCTACAAATCTTTAGATAAGAGTAAAAGAAACTAGAGTTTGAATTCCCCTTAAGCCACTGCACATGAGATCTCTACTTGAGGAAAAATTCTTCAATGTCAGAGGCAGTCCTTTCTTCCTTAATCAAATTCAGAGAAGTGTCTCTGAGATTGATACCATGAGGATTAAGATCTATTAACTCTTGAGAAGCCTCGACATTAAAGCAAGAAGACCTAGCATTATCAAATATATCTCCAAAAAAGAGATGGTTCCATTTCCTGAGTTCAATTCTGAGAAAAGAAAACTTCTTGTAAAGTCTGAACATAGAAAAACCATCAACATTATGATTCCAAGATTCCATCAATACAAACATGAAAATAACACTCTTTGTCCACCCATTGATAAAACAAAAAGGAGTTCTCATAATTCTCTACTTCCCAATCGATAACACTATCCTTTTGTGATCACTAATGATGTTAGAAATAACAGAACCAGAAAAATTCTCATAGACAGACAGAAAAGGTGGATTATAAAGAATTTTATTAATCTTAGAAGTTATGAAATCTTTCCCTGGTTGATGATTATCCCAGGTGAAATAGGGGCCAAAAAGATCTGATTCAATTAAGCCATTGTTAAGAACGCAATCATTAAATTCTTGCATGGATCTATTTGAAGGAGGTAATTTACCAATTTTTTTGCAATCTTTCCTAACACAATTAAATCACCCATCAGAATCCATGGTTCAACAACAAAAGGAGCAAGGATATCTAGCTCACACCAACAGATCTGTCACTATCTTAATTGTGGCCATATATCACAGTCAAGAGAAAAAATTCATTGTTGACTAAAACCTTCATGTGAACAAATTGGTCAGTTTTAGAAATCTTGATAATAGAAATAGGAGCACTCTTCTACAAGACAAAAACCTTGCCCAAAGCATGACTTTTGCTATTAGAAACCCATTTGAAATTAGGAAAATGTTTATCCATACATTTCTACACTTTAGGATATCTCAACTTAGTTTCAATAAGAATAAAAATATCACTACCCGACCTTCTTATTTCATCTTGGACACTTTAAATTTTTTTCTAATTCCTCTTATATTCCAAGATGAAATACTGAGATTAGGACTCATTTAATATTCTTGATAGTTATGTTGTCAGCCTCAGTAGGAAAAACATTAGCACCAGAAGTCACATTTTGATTCTCATTCTCACTGATAACCTCTACACCTCCATGTATGTTGTGCGTAGGTGAAAAACCAAACGAAGCAACTCTATAAAAAATACTAGCATCATTAGTTTAAGTTGGACATTCAGGTGGAGATTTCTAAACCAACCTCCTTTTAAGTTATCAAGTATCAGTAGAGTTAGAAGAAAAAGAACTCTGCATGGAGTTAGGAGATAGGGATGAGAACACTGGGATTGGTGTGGGAGGGGCAGACCGTAATCCTTTAGCCTTAGCCACTAGAGCAACATTATGTTCAACCTCAATAGGATTCAGGCCAATAAGAGTATCTTGTTCAGTATACTTCTCTTCTAGAACAGTAGGAATATAGTGAATGTCACTATATTTCATATTTTTAGGACACTGGGTTTCATCATGGCCAATATAACTGCATTTCGTACAAAGATAGATATCCATTCATACACTATGTTAAGCTCACAGCAGTCACCTTCGTCAATGATAAGGGAAACATTCTTCGGTAACTTTGAGTCCAAACTTAACAGTAACTGAATTCTCACATATTCAATACTAGATGTAGATTTAGTAGGTTCATCCGTACAAATCAGCACACCAATAATAGAACCAATCCTCTCAAACATTCTGTTATCCCAGAGATCTAAGGGTAGACCATAAACTCTTATCCATACTGGAACGTCCTTCAGTTTAAGTCTCTTGATATGATCACCCTGCTTCCACTTAAGGAGAACCATCAGTCTATTCTTAACAAACCAGTTACGAGAAAGTGCAGTACCAAAATCTAAAGCATCTGATAATCTAGTCAGAAACATTCCATCACCCGCATTGATAATATCTAAAGATCCAGCAGGATTCAAGATCCAATGCAAATAGTTTTAAAGAGTAGAAAGATGGAGTTTAAAATTGATGATATATCCAACAAGCATCTTCCATCTGGAAGCATTCTCTTTCTGTTCATATTTAAGAAAAAGGATCTTACCATCGATTAGATCAACATACTTCTTCTTCAATGGAAGAGGACTAATAGAAGTACCCGAGCACCGTAGTCTAACCAACTTTTTGAACCTGGAGAGAAAGGAGAGCCTTCACTATCTTCATAGTGCCTCACTCCTTCACCTTTCCTCCATATCATATTAGGTTGGAGAGATGGTGACTGGTGGTGGGGAATCACATTTTTGTTTGCATGACCAGTTTCCTCCATCATGCTCCTATAGCACGACCAGTCATTCCTAAGATATATATAGCACAACATATATATATACATATACATATAATATATCTTTCATGTACTCAACATCTTATGTGTTGACCTGCTTGGTTTCATGTATGTTTTAGGTTTAGAAATGTCTAGGAAGTTGATGGCTTGGTGGGATGTGTCCAGGTGTACTTGTTGTAAGATTCTAGCTAATGTACATGTCCATATTGGTGTAAAATTGTACTCTCAATTTATAATTGGAATCTAATAATAAAGAATGTTGTTATTGATATTACTTAACATATGTTGAGATTATGTTGGTTCATTTATCTTGTTATATGTTCATGTATGTTAAGGTTTTACACTTCCACATTTGCACTTTGATAATACCATGTTAGGGATAGACACTTGGTCCTATCACCATTGACTTTCTATTCATTTGGAGTTAGGATTTGGGTAATAAATGTTTTTCTAACAATAATACTTCCCTTCAAAAGATAGATCATATGCTTGATATTATATCCATGACTGAACACCTTCTCCAAGTTAGTCAACCACAAGTTTGTATCTATCGAATTAGTTGCAATGCCCCTCCAAGCACATATATAAGTCAACGGAAGCAAACCCTATGTTGTCCATAACATGGGTCACTTGTCTCGGAGGAACATCAGAAAACATGATAACCATTGCAATAAGATAAATGAAATACCATGCATTAACTCAAAAATAGATTCATACATAGCTCTTTGAAAGGAAAAACATAAATTGTCTCATCTTGATCTCAAGCCTAATACATGTAGACTAAGAAAATCTAAAACATTAACTAAAAATTAAACTAGATCATCTATTTAATGGTAGATGGCACCCCACCAAGCTAAAGTCTCCTTGATGTTAGTTACACTTGAAGGCTCACTTCAATTCCCTCTTTCTCCTTGATCTAGGGACATCTCATCCCACGACCATGTGAAATAAAGAAACAACGTAAGTAAGTGGCACTATGCATGTTATAGGAACTGAAAAGTAAGCATATATACTTGAATTGAAATAAACATTACATGTCTTAACATTAAGAATTATCAATACACTTTATCTTGCATTACATCAATGAATTAAGAACATTACTATATGCATTATCTCCATCACAGCCCACGTTGGGCACATCATGCTCAGAAAGCCCATCATTTCTAGGAAGCCCATAATGACCATAAAGGTCCATCATTGCGAGAAACATATAATAAGTTACTTAATTCTCTTAATTTAATCATTATCATCATTGTTCTTATCTTGCCATCAATGCAAATTGTCCTCATCCAATAATTGCACCAAAGTGTTCATCACGCCGGTTAAAGCTCATCTTAGTTGCACCAAAGTGCTCATCAATGCCGTAAAGACAAAATAACATAAAGAGGAACAATTCACAACTCAAGTGTATTATCTTAATCATGATGTGATTTCTCCCTCTTAATCTTGACATTAACATTACATGATTTACATGATTCTTTCTTCAATTTCTTAACCATTACATGAGCATATAATAAAACTAATGAGCATTAGTGATAAGCATAGGACTTTATGATTATAGCAAACAACATGCAATAATAATAACTGAGACATCGTCATTATCTTAATTGCATTTATGAACTTGGAAAGTTAAACCATAATCCAAAATCATACATAATAAGCAATTCATCCAAGATATATATGCATAGTGGCATGACCCACTTACCTGGAGAAAGGTAATTCCTAACTTAGTTCCTCTGTCCTTGAGTCGATTCTATGTTCCTAAAATTACATGATTTCTATTCATTATCTTCATTAGTACCTCCTAAACCTTAATTTGAGTCTTCTAGGAAAACATGGTCAGAGAAATTTGAATTAGGGTTAGGAAACCTACAAATTGTGTTCCTCATTAAAAAAAACTTTCCAAAACATATTTTATCATATTTTTCTGATAAGTCATTGATTTACTATGAATGTACAAAGAATGAACCAATCACAATGTCGAGAAATCAATAATTAAACTCAGAAGGACAAACATCACTTGTGGGGCCCTACCAAGTTGGTCTAATCGCATGCGGCCAAGCTGGCCAGGGACTAAAGACGGGATCACACATGTAGATCAACCTTTAATAAGTCAAAATTACGATTTTTCCCAAGAGGCATCGTGACAACTAAATACTGATACAGGGGCAAAATAGAGAAAAATACTATCTTTCTTCTTCGATCAAACTAGTCAAAGAGCAAAGCTTTTTCCCATCTGCTCGAGAGCCTGCCAAACTCGAAAACCGTAACCCAAGCTCATCTTGGATGAGAAAACTTCATCTAATACTAGACCCATAAACTTTGTTGAGATCATGTGGTCACCAAGGCCACTGGTTCAAGGTTGGGGGCGATCGGGGGAACGAAATTGTGACCCCGTCATAGCCGATCCCTGGAGCGGAGGTTCAAAGAATGAAAAAGTCACACACATAGAACAAATATGGGATCTGGGAACCTCTCAACATCAAAAATCAGATATGAACACAGGGGAACCAAGCAAGAAGATAGGTCTGTAGATGGATATTGCTCGCGTTAGGAAAACGTGAAAAAAGGGGGAAACTGAAAACATACCACAAATTTGAGGTAGTGGAAGTTTTGGGAGGTAGTTTGGGCATAGTGGATGTTAAGGGAGGCTATTAAAACCTCCTTCTAAAGGCACGGTGGTCGGAGGAGGCTCTGACATTGTTGGAGCTTTTGCGACATGAGGATTCAACATATTCCCTTGTCCATGGGGTAGGAGAGGGAAAATAGGATACTGGTACATATTCGAGGGGCGTCGAGCATGGTGTATCGGGGCGTATATATATAAGACGTTCCCTAACATATCTGTGAATCCCAGTGCAAGCAAGAAACTGGGGAGATGGCGCAATCTCGGTCGTCTAGGGATTCTAGGGCTTGAAAGCCAAGCAAACCTAGAGTCAACTGATTCGGGAAGATTTGTGGATCGTGAAAAAGAGTCATGTTTGTAGAGGGGGTTAGCAGAGATGAAGATCAAGGGAGATAGAAAAAAGGGGATGTGGAGTCCAGATAGAACTGGAGTCAGGTGAAGGGGATAAGTCCCTGACTCACAATGCCCAGGTCTAAGAGTCCAAACCGGACTCTGCAAAGGGGCCGTGACATCACTTAAATTTCAAACTATAGGCTAACATGATTTAAATATTTTCCACAAAATGATTTAAATAAAAAGCCTTTATCTTTCATTGATCAATTGGGATAATTATAGGTATCCAATTTAGATGAAACTTTCCACAAAGACCAATTAAAACATCTAGATCACAATTCCTGACTTAGATTTAACTTTTGAGACCACCTTGAATTAGTTTCTATATAATTAGGGTTTATCTTAATATTAATTACCAAACATCATCTTAGGTAGGAATATTTGGGAATTAGAATCTATATATCATTATCTTACCTGAGTTATGATAGTTTACCCTAATTAAGTACATTGTACCTATTACCTTGTACTTATCAATACTAACATCAACATTCATTAATTAGGGTCATATTCAATTCCTTATTTTATCAAAAAGGTTAGCCCATATCATTTAGGCTCATACACAATTCATGGTGACGAGTCTACACTAAGGAGAGAGAAAGAACATTAAACTTCAATGTTAAAAGATACCAAATTAACTATCATCATAAAAAGAGTTAACATTTCTTAATGTATTGGTCTATGCTTTAAACATTATATTTGGGTCTAAAATCACGCTAGGTTCTCCATGAAATTTAAAAAAAAGATTGGGTTTCTGATGACAGATTCATTCATAAGTTTAAATTTTGAGAATGTTATAATTCTACCCACCTTAAATAAATTTTGTCCATGAAATTTTCTCATACTACCCACCTTAGGGTTTTACATATTCTATGTACAATACTTTCTAATATCATCTTAAAGTCTCATCCTCATGGTAAAATACTATTAACATGTGGGTATATTACTAATGAACCTATTTCACATCATCATTGATATGAAAAAAAACTTTCTACTCCTTTTTGGGGATTCTGATTCTACCCTAGATCTAACTTATCCATGTCAAATTATTCACCCTTTGTATCCATACTTGGTCTTGCTATGTATATGATTAGGTTTAGGTGATTATACGCCTCACACTTCTAATGTCAACTCTTATTTTCTTTGTCACCTTTGGATACATGTTGGCCACTCATGTATTCAGAGGTGACATGCCATATCATACTTATCTCAGCACCTCCTTCATGCACATGTCCCATACCACATGCACTTGAAAGGACAAGGCAAGCATGACTATTCACATTACATTCTCTCTACAAAACCCCATGAGTCTGTGTCCCATACCACAAACACGTGGGAATAAGAGAGAGCATGATATGTACAATTCTAGAGTTAACACAAAAATCCAAAACGTCTAGGCACATAACCCTAACCCTCATCTAACGTATGTCTTCTGACTAGACCTCTATTTTGGTTTCACATATCTTCATCTTAATCTTCTATACCTAGGGTTAGAACAATGTGAATCTTTAGCTTAGTGGCCATCTACTTGTTGCTCTGATACCATATTGTAACACCCCTCTAAGCACATATATAAGTCAGTGAAAGCAAACCCTATGTTGTCCATAACATGGGTCACTTGGCTCAGAGGAACATCACAAAACATGATAATCATTGTAATAAGATAAATGAAACACTATGCATTAACTCAAAAATAGATTCATATATAGTTCTTTGAAAGGGAAAACATAAATTGTCTCATCTTGATCTCAAGCCTAATACATATAGACCAAGCAAATCTAAAACACGAACTAAAAATTAAACTAGATCATCTATTGAATGGTAGATGGCACCCCACCAAGCTAAAGTCTCCTTGATGTCAGTTACACTTGAAGGCTCGCTTCAATTCCCTCTTGCTCCTTGATTTAGGGACATCTCATCCCACGTCCATGCGAAACAAAGCAACAACGTAAGTAAGCGGACCTATGCATGTTATAAGAACTTAAAAGTAAGCATATATACTTGAACTAAAATAAACATGACATGTCTTAACATTAAGAATTATCATTACACTTTATCTTGCATTAAATCAATGAATTAAGAACATTACTATATGCATTCTCTCCATCACTGTCCAGGTGGGGCACATCATGCTCAGAAAGCCCATCATTGCTAGGGAGCCCATAATAACCATAAAGGTCCATCATTGTGAGAAACATATAATAAGTTACTTAATTCTCTTAATTTAATCATTAGCATCATTGTTCTTATCTTTCCATCAATGTAAATTGTCCTCATCCAATCATTGCACCAAAGTGCTCATCAGGCCGGTTAAGGCTCATCCTAGTTGCACTAAAGTGCTCATCAATGCCATGAAGACAAAATAACATAAAGAGGAACAATTCACAACTTCAGTGTATTATCATAATCATCATGGGATTTCTCCCTCTTAATCTTGACATTAACATTACATGATTTACATGATTCTTTCTTCAATTTCTTAACCATTACATGAGCATATCATTAAACTAATGAGCATTGTCGATAAGCATAAGTCTTTATAATTATAGAAAATAACATACAATAATAAAATCTGAGGCATAATCATTGTCTTAATTGCATTTATGAACTTGGAAACTTAAAGCATAATCCTAAATCATACATAACAATCAATTCATCTAAGATATATATGCATAGTGGCATGACCTACTTACCTGGAGCAAGGTAAATCCTAACTTAGTTCCTCTATCCTTGAGTCGATTCTATGTTCCTGAAATTACATGATTTCTATTAATTATCTTCATTAGTACATCCTAAATCCTAATTTGAGTCTTCTACGAAACATGGCCGGAGACAATTGAATTAGGATTTGGAAACCTAAAAATCATGTTCCTCGTTGAAAAACCTTTCCAAAACATATTTTATCATATTTTTTTATAAGTCGTTGATTTACTGTGAATTTACAAAGAATGAACCAATCACAATGTCGAGAAATCAATAATAAAACTCAAAAGGACAAACATCACTGGCGGGGCCCTGCCAAGCTAGTCCAATCGCACACGGCCAAGCTGACCAGGGACGGAAGACCGGATCACACACGCAGGTCAACCTTGAATAAGTCAAAACTACGATTTTACCCAAGAGGCAGCAGGCAAAACAGAGAAAAATACTATCTTTCTTCTTCGATCAAACTACTCAAAGAGCAAAGCTTTTTCCCATCTGCTCGAGAGCCTACCAAACTCGAAAACTGTAACCAAGCTCATCTTGGATGAGAAAACTTCATCTAATACTCGACCCATCGACTTCGTCGAGATCATGCGGTCACCAAGGCCGCTGGTTCAAGGTCTGGGGCGATTGAGGGAATGAAATCGTGACCCCACCATAGCCGATCCCTGGAGCGGAGGCTCAAAGCTCAAAAAGTCACACACACAGAACAAACCTGGGATCTGGGAACCTCTCAGCATCAAAAAGAGGAGATAAACACAGGGGAACCAAGCAAGAAGACAGATCTGTAGATGGGTATTGCTCACGTTAGGAAAAGGTGAAAAAAGGGGGAAACTGAAAACATACCTCCTTCCGAAGGCGCGGTGGTCGGAGGCGGCTCTGACATTGCTGGAGCTTTTGCGACATGAGGATTAAACACGTTCCCTTGTGTACGGGGCAGGAGTGGGAAAATGGGAGACTGGTTCAGATTCGAGGGGCGTCGAGGATGGTGTATCGGGGCGTATATATACAAGATGCGCCCTGACATAGCCGTGAGTCCCAGTGCAAGAAAGAAACAGGGAAGATGGCACAGTCCCCTCGTCTAGGGATTCTAGGGCTTGAAGCCAAGCAAACCTGGGGTCTTCTGATTCGGGAAGATTCATGGATCATGAAAAAGAGCCTTGTTCGTACAGGGGATTAGCAGAGATGAAGATCAAGGGGAGATAGAATAAAAGGGGCTGTGGAGTCCAGATAGAACTGGAGTCGGGTGAAGGGGATAAGTCCCTGACTCACGACACTCTAGTCCGAGAGTCCGACCCAGACTCTGCAAAGAGGCCGCTCACTTAAATTACAAACTATAGGCTAACATTATTTAAATATTAAGTTCCACAAAATGATTTAAATAAAAAGCCTTTATCTTTCACTTATCAATTGGGATAATTATAGGTATCCAATTTAGACAAAACTTTGCACATAGACCAATTAAAACATGTAGATCACGATTCCTGACTTAGATTTAACTTTTGAGACCACCTTGAATTAGTTTATATACAATTAGGGTTTACCATAATTATCTTAATATTAATTACCAAACATCATCTTAGGTATCAATATCTGGGAATTAGAATCTATATATCATTATCTTACCTGAATTATGATATTTTACCCTAATTAAGTTCATTGTACCTATTATCTTGTACTTATCAATATTAACATCAACATTCATTAATTAGGGTTATATTCAATTCCTTATTTTATCAAAAAGGTTAGCCCATATCATTTAGGCTCATACACAATTCATGGTGATGAACCTACACTAAGGAAAGAGAAAGAACATTAAACTTCAATGTTAAAAGATACCAAATTAACTATCATCATAAAAAGAATAAACATATATTGGTATATGCTTTAAACATTATATATGGGTCTAAAATCACACTAGGTTCCCCATGAAATAAAAAAATTGGGTTTCTGATGATGTCCTATGGCCCTATCACTCTAAGTAACCTAGGCTCCTCTCCTTTGTCATAAGTGGTAGAAAACTACTCTTCTCTTGATCTTTACATTTTTATACCATATATATCATTATAAACAATGATTGATACAAAGAATACATAAGCATGAAGAAGATGTCCTATGGCCCCATCACTCTAAGTAACCTAGGCTCTAAAACCACCATATTGTGGCACCCAACCTAAGGATTTGAATAAAGTGAGAAAATGAAAAATAAAATGCCAATCAAATTCTACTTAGCATCATAAACCAAGAAGACAAACCATGGTTATATAAAAATTCCAAAATCATTTACATGTATGATAATAAAAAAGCCCATTATATTCAAATTGAAATACACAAAACTATACAACATATCACATATGTGACCAAAGTCACCGCCTATTTATATATAAGATCTTCCTCTTCATATTTAGAATATAACCTAATGCACAATGTATGTAAGCCAAAAATGTGTCATAAATACAAAACGTCTACCCTGCCCAGAACCAAATATCAGACTCTAGACACTACAAAAAGGTTAGACTCCCACATTCTTCTCATTTTTGATAGAACAAGGTGGCTCCTCATTGTTGAACCTACGGGATGGGTGCCAACATCTGAAAAAGATGGGAAACCACAAGATTAAGACCATGTCACGGTGAGATATGGACACCAAGTACTCTAGGTACGCAAGTCTATTAAATATGTTAAATTTGGAATTCATATGATAATCAACAACTTCTACATAACATCCCTGACTGGTATAGACAACATAAAGTAAATACATATAATGCATATGTTTTTTTGCTCAAGCAACCGTGGTACTCTGTTTATTCCTCATGGTAAGAGATGGTGGGTCCCAAAACACCACACCAGGTAAAAAAACAAGTTCAGAAAAATATATACAAGCAGGGGATAGCGACCTACTGAGGGCTAACCCTAGGGAATCAAAAGACAACAAAGAAAAACAACCGGGTAGAAAAATCATACAGAACCACCTCAAAACAGTAGGGACAAAACTCTACAGAAGGATATGCAGCATAGACCAACATACAAACCCTTGAACCGGACAAGAACAACAAGTAGCATCATAAAAGATCAAGCAAAAGGCTGACAAGCTACCTAATCCAAACCTTCAAGCTCTAGAATCCATATGCACCAATCTATTCATACAAAAGATTGAAATCCCAGCAAATCCTGATCCAGATCTTTTCTTCATCAGGAGACCAATTATCAAAAACAATCCTATTCTGAAGCTGCCATATATGATAGATGGAGATCGAGAAGAAAGTGGCCATTTTCCTGTTAGAGCAGCTCCAAATAACTCACAAATCAATAGGCTCAGTGGGCATATAACCATCCTCAACACCTTTCCTCCAAATAGCTCGGGCAAAAGCACATTCCAGAAACAAATTGCCCAGCCGACTCTTCATTCTTCTTGCAAAACATACAGATCGAAGGTAAGTGATAACCCCTACTCTTCAGCCAACTCACCACAGGCAAGTAATTAAGACCCAGCTTCCAACACAGAACTTTATAATTTTTAGGAATTTTAAGCTTCCAAATGTGCTTGGCCCAAACAAGATTCGGCCATTTAATCCTGATACAATTCCATACATCTCTAATATTTATCACCATATTACCATTAAAAATAATCCGATTAGGCTTATCAGAAGTAGTAACATTATCATTCAAGAACTTCAGAAGAGGACCCAACCTCCTATTCATAGGTATCTTCCCTTTCTATCCTACATGATATCTTCAATCTTAATCAAGTTGCCCATACCTAGCATCAAGCACATTCTTTTTTCCACACACTCATTAAGGAACTTGGAGCCCTTCAACCAGGGGTTGCCCCAGAGAAGGATTTTATCTCCTTTACCGACCTGAAACGAGACAAGCTCTAAGACAGCCTTTCTAATCTTCATAAGATTTTTCCAGATCCAGGAGTGGTTAGGTCTACATGTGTGATTCAAAATCGATTTTTTCCTTAAATATTTGCCATGAACCCACTTCACCCATAGGTTGTCTTTATCACTAGCAATATTCTAGAAATTGATAATCAGACCAGCTTTATTAATAACTTCCATGCTTCTAATACCCAATACTCCTTCATTTTTAGGTCTGTAGATAGTATCCCAACTAACATGATGCATAACTCTCTTCTCCTCCTTATCACCCCAAATAAAACTCCTACAGATCCTATCCACTTCATCAATTACAGAAGCTGGTAAAGGAAAAACAACAATCCAGTAAATGCTAGAGGCAGAAAGAGTAGACCTAACCAATTCTACTCTCCCTACAAAGGACAAGATATTAGTTTTCTAGCTATCTAGTTTATTCTTCAACTTATCAATCAGAGGACAGCACATGTTCTTGGTAAGTTTCCCCACAAACAGAGGCACTCCAAGATAGGTAGAGGGGAGAGAACCTTCTTTGATATCGATATAATCAACAAACTCTTAATTCAAAGCATTCTTACTGAAGTAAATAATGCTCTTGTTTGAGTTAATGTTCATCCCTGACACTCTCCCAAAGTCAATCAAAACATGCCTCAAACATCTTACATTAGCATAATCTACAATACCATAAATCATGAGATCATCTGCAAATATAGTATGGGATACATACAGATCCTTCATGGCCCTCAGGGGTTTAAAGAAACCTTGAGATATATTGAAGTCCATAATTGATGTAAAACCTTGCACATAGAGAACAAACAAAAGAGGAGCAAGGGGGTCTCGTTGCCTCAACCCATTCTGGGGTTTAATCACATCCGAAGGGTCTCCATTGACAAGGACTTGATAGGTATTCAAATTTAGAATAGTAGAAATCCATGAGATCTAGCAGGCTAGAAAGTTCATAAATCTCAAAATATCCAAAAGATAGCCCCACTTAACAGAGTCATAGGCTTTCATGATATCCGCTTTGACACAAAACTTACCAACTCCATTAGGACTAGATAAATCACTAATGAGTTCATTAGAGAGTAAGACAACTTCAGAAATCCTACGATTCTTCACAAAAGTAGTTTGACACTTACTAATAACATCGGGGAGGATAAGGCTCAACCTATTAGCAAGGATTTTAGAGATGATATTGAAAATGAAGTTACAAAGAGATATGGGCCTCCAGTCCTTTAAAGAAACAACTCCCTTTATTTTAGGAATTAGAGTAATAAACGTTCTATTAACTTCTTTAACTAGCCGACCCTTTTCAAAAAATCCATAACAGCTCGAGAGACACCATCCCCAATGATAGTCCAAGTCTTTTTATAGAAGTGGGCATTGAAACCATCAGGCCCAAGCGCCTTATTATCATTTGAGTCCTTAATGACTCCATCAATCTCATCCCTAGTAACTCTTTTCATAAGAATGTTAACATGTTCTTGAGAAATCTTCGACAGGGGCCACTTGTCATCCCAACATGCATCTAATCAACTTGTTTACAAAACAGATCATTATAGAAGTCCATAATATGCCTATTAATATCATTTTGATCAGAAATTGGGATATCATTGATGAGAAGAGATTGAATATTATTTCTTTGTCTTCTGGTATGTAAAGAAGAATAGAAAAACTTTGTATTCTTGTTACCCAATTTCAACAATTGGATTGTAGATTTTTGCATAAGAAGGTTTTCCTCCAGGTCAAGGGCTTTAAGTGCAAACTTCCTAGCATTCGTAGCATTATTTCTGAGATTTATATCCAAAGGGTGTAGATCTGCATCTTCCTCAGCCTTGAGAGCATCACCTTCCAATCTTCTAGCATCATCACTCGAATTACCAACATGCTTTTTGTGGCATCCAACTTACAAAACACAAGATTAACTAAGCGGAAACGAATCATTTGCAGCGGATTACTGAAAATCACTAAAAGTTAAAACTTTTTGCAAAGAGATCCACACATAGGAAATCTTTTTCTTCAAGAACCAAAGTGTAACATTTACATTCTATTTCAAAATAAAAGTCTTGCACTATCTCTTCTCGAGATTCACAACATCATCTGTCTCAAGACATAATATATAGACAACATATAACTTTGAGACATCAATCCAAAATCTCAGATCGATTCATTAAAACACTAACTATAAATTTCGAGGACCTAAGAGTACAGAGACGACACATAGGACTACTATCTAGAAAAAACTTGGCAGCCAGTGCCTCCACCTGAGTCATCACGGTTGTCCTAATATTGCTGCTACTTTTCTCTTGCTATTGGGTTCCTGCTTCTTCTTCTGCAATTACCTAAAAACATTGGATCCCACGGGGGTGAGACAATTGTAAATTGTCCCAACGGGAGATATAACCCTCTGCCAAAACATTATTATAGTAGTTTATTATGATTAAAACTGAACATGAGTTCTTATATAATAACAGCAGTATTAATCATTGAATGAACAGAGTAAAGTAATTTCCTTTCCTAAGGAGAGCATTGTATCTACTCATGGTAGATTCATATTTCACAAATCTACTTGCATTGCATGTAAAGAGATATGAATAACATTTATCAACTAGTGTTGCATAAAAGAAGTATAACATCAGCCAATGAATTTCTATATTCAATCCTTAAGCAAACATGCTAGACGGCTGATTACATTTTACAATCACACTTATGCCCTGAGGAGATGAGGTATACCGCTCATGCTCCAACCAACCATTGCGAAGTCGAAATCAATACCATACAAGGTCAAAGGTATAGCCGGCTACCAACACCTCCCATATCTTGGTCAGCACAAGATTACATGCAGGACATCTTGTGTCTTTGCTATATATATAGATTTCCAGGGTATACTGGCAACTTCACTATTAGAGTTACAGTGGCGTGTTGTACTCTCTTCGCGATCGTGAGATCTGATGTTTATCTCCATCGATATGGCATTAACATTATTGGGAGATGTGTACTGCATCTGTCTCAATCATCAGGGGATTCATGATACATCCACCCTGGTACAAGTAATGAAGGATTGAGAGGTTTGTTGTTTACCTTTCATCAATTCCCTCATTAGGACATCAGGATACAGTCACCCATTGCCCCCACATATTCAAAATATGTGTTCTGGGTTTTGCCGCGGAGCACCCGTTACACCATCCCTATTGCAGACGATGATGGCTCTATGGTCAGGGCTCTACATGATATTATTTCACTTAATTAATTAAGTACATTAGCATATTCTTTTAGAATAAGTCAAGTTCTCAAACATAACTTATTCAGACAAATGCTATAAGGAAACATGTACTATTTTCACCAATCACTTTCTCAGTCCTTAAAGGACATTGGGATCTTAGTCCCTCATTTCATTTCTTTTAGAAGTTCCCATCCCTCAACTACATCATTATCATACTTATCAGCTTTGGGTATTCATACCCTCAATTCTTCACTATCACTGTTACCACTTGTTAGGTAACCATTACCTCCAGGTCCTAAGACCGAGGTATGCATAATAATTGTTACACAAGTATCTCACATGGCTCTCAAAGCCTATTAAATGTTTTGTCGCCTTTCACTAGGCAACAACTTACTCATGGAACTCATAAGGTTCATGCACATTTTGTTACTTTTACTAAGCAACAACAACATTAGGCACATAAGGCCATACAACATGTTAATTATATGAAAGTCATAGCTCATATCTGGCTATGTTCATCATCTCATGATGTCTACATGATTAATAGACATGATAACAGTCATGTAAGTCATTTGTCACATCATATGAAATATTAGTAACACCATCATCCTTTATCAGGATTAGGGTTATCTGTCAATTAGGGTTTTTCATTCTCTTTACCCAAAAATTAGGGTTATTGTTTTCCATCTTACATTGATTAGGGCTTCATGCTCACATTATTAGTTCAACTCTAATATGTTGCTCCCTTCCTCTAGGAGCATTCAAGACATCATAAGTATTTTCTTATGATTACCATTCTTATCATATATCATTAATGATCATCAATTCAAAGCATGAGTTCATTTCTCATCCTTGTCATGATGTAATTACATTATACGCATTGATTAGCTTACCCCATTCTCAAGGTATATTGGTCAACATTTATCAAAGTACATTGAGTTCATTACATCTTTATTGTAACAATTTCATAACACACATTTCATGTGTTTCTTAACCAAGAGTATTGGATTAAAGGTTCGTCAAGGTAAGTCTATAATGAAATGAAGAATGTGATAACTATCATATCGGAATGTATCACTTTCTTTTCATTTCCATATTCTTAAGTTAATCAACTAACTTTGTATTAAGGTATTTCCCTCTTAATACTTTATCCACTAACTTGTTACTTTCATCATATGGTGCATGGGTCACACATTAGAATTGTCCAATTGTCTTTAATGATATGGACTTATCCAACTGATAGACATTGTTGATATAGGATAAACCATTATCAACTATTTTCGGTATTTCAACTCTTAGGATGTTATCCACATCATTATTTAGTATAGCATAAATCATTCCTAAAAGTTTCATGTCCTCATCATTGTAAGGTGTATATGCTATTACTCATGTATAGAGATGGTTGTACAAAGATCTAGGCATCATCTTGTCTCTTAGATCCTTATTCATTAAATCACCACATTATCATTCGCATGGTTCATCAACCCTATCCTTCATGTTTATAACATATTCATCTTATTTAATTATTTTAGCCACACCTCTCTTTGGTGTACTGGCTATTAAACCATCTCTAGGGTTTCATATATCATCACATGACATCACCCTGAATTGAGTCTTAGACCATATCATAACATCAGGGTTCCACATAACATCACTTAAAACTAGGGTTTCATATTCAATAAACCATAATTAGACTTATTGTTCATCCCAATTGGGATTTTTCATGACATCACCCCTAATTAGGGTTTCTCATGTCATCACCCTCCATTAGGGTTTCTATTCATATCACATCACCCTAGATTAGGGTTTACTATTCATTCCAAGTAGGAGTGATCATCAAAGTACCCTGGATTAGGGTTTATCATACCATCACTATGAATTAAGATCATACCATCATCATGTAGTAAGATTACTTCCATTAATATCCTCAATTAGGGTTATGATTCATTGACGCAAATTTACCGTGCGTAGAAACGCAAGTGAACGCGTCGAGCAGTACAGGCCTTTGTGAGGCCTGAGTCGAACTCAGGGATACATGCTATCATCGGGGACTCCTACTAACTACTCGCGATCAGCTAAGCCAATTAACAAGTTGAGAGTTGTTGTTAAAATTAAAAGAAAAATAAAAACAAAACAAGACAAGCAATCGATTAAATGTTGGTTTAATCAATTCAAAGGAGATCTTTAGGGTTACAGTTTCACCGCGGGTTTTCATTGTATTAAATTCTATATAGCTACTCAATTTTATCTCTTTATCCGGGTAGTGGCCTGAAATCAGAATTGCCCACTGTCGTGGTACAATTCACTACCTATGTCTAGGTCGGTTCCATCGTCGTAGTAACCTATACTCTAAACTAGGTGCATTATAAACGACCTCTCGGTATCCACCATTAATCTTACACCGCCTTGTTCAAGGGGTTTGTCAATTAATGTAAATTCCGTCTCTTTTCAACCGTTAATTCTTCTTTCAAAGCAATTAAGGGCATTAGGTTATTATTCTGGTGATCAAGCATAATAATATATTGGAGAACACGAAACTATACCACGGATTTAAGAGATAAGATATGAATTACTATTATAAAATCGTCATACAATGAATCCTCAGGCTACTCACAGTCCTAAAGATAAAGGGGATTATCCCCGCATGTTCATCTCAGAGTACAATGTAGTGAAGAAAAGGAGAAACATGAGAAAAACAAAATTGAGTGGTGAAACCCCTGAACGGAGAAGGTCCAATCGATCCTTGGCGTGGAATCCACATTCTGCTGCCTTTCGGTGGTGGAATTCGTCTTCTTCGACGTTCGGATCGGCTGGGGCGTGCTCTCTTGCTCCGTTCTTCTCTCCTCGCTCTCTGGGATGTGTGCAGCGGCTAACGACGTGATCCTCTGGTCAAGAGCGTCGTCCTTAGGTTTATTTCCCGAGTTAAGTCACCAATTACTCACAGCCGTCCGATTGAGATCATTCTAAAGCAAACTCATATCTGACGGTGTCGATACCATCGACGCGGGTCGATGGTATCGACCTAGCGCGGCATCGATTGTTCTTCTTTTCTTCCGTAATTGCGACTGATGTCATCTCGATACCATCGACGCGAGTCGATGGTATCGACGAACCTATAGCGACGGTTTTGTCATTTTATGTCGCTGTAGCTCCTCCCGTCGATAGTATCGACCATCGTGTCGATAGTATCGACTCCTTCCTCACCAGCAGCCTGATGGTATCTCGATACCATCGACATCCCCATCGATAGTATCGACCTTGTTCTGGTCCTTGCGGTTGGCAGCCTGTAGTCCGATCGATGGTATCGACGGCAGAAGATACTTGTTTTTCCTGAAATTAACACACGGAACCACATATATCCACACAAAATATATTTTTTCGATAATTAATACTAAAAATGCTTAAATAAAGGGAATTTGACATAAAGAAGTAGCATAGAACAAAATGAATGAATTATGCAACATTAACCATGAAAATGACTAATAAATGCATAAAACACATATCAAACAAGTCTATAAATGCGACTCAAAATCATCGCATCAAACTTCCCTAAGCTTGAACATTGCTTGCCCTCGAGCAACTATTTCTTAGAATAGAATTGCCAGAGTCAACTAAAGAACAAAGCATCACAACAGACATCCCATATGATTCCCACCGGACATTCACATACCGGCCCTCACTAACCACAGAATGATAATTACCCTGAAGGCGACAGTAATCATCCATAAAAGATGTTGACCTCAAAACTGATGAACACTATCACATAAGGCAGTTAACATAATAAAATTCACCGGTCCAGGCTTGGTGCATCTTGTGATCTTCAATACTACGTTGTTGGCCCTAACTACCATCTACATGGAAGCAGTTCTCCTGATATTCATTAGTGAGGAGAAATTCACGGTGGCCTACCAATCCGAGCAACGAGTGGATGAAATGGGTGGCTCATGGAAGAAGTGGAAGTATCATACGATTGAAACATGCATAAAAGAAAAATGCCCTAAATGATGCAAATGCACATGAGAAATGCCCTAATGCCTAAGATTAGGTGGAATGATGAATGCACTAACCATCCATCTCAAAATGAGATGGATATCTAATTAAGCTACATCATGTACTCGTTCATCTTAAAATGTAGGTGAGATTATGTTCCTTTCTCCTTCTTATTCCACTTGCTTCTAAATAACTTTCTTTTTTTCAGATTTTTTTTCAGATTTTTTTCTCTCTTTTTTTTCAAGCCCTTATATCCATAATTGGCAATGAATAATTTATAAGGCTTACTTTTTCTGCATAACTCAAACATTTGAATTATTTAGAAGGTATGGAACATTTTAATTCACCATTACAGAATAAATGAGGTACATGACATACTTCATGCATAGAAGTTATGAATGCAACTAAATGACATGCACCTAAGGGTAATGTGCATGTATAACTATTCTAATCTTTTCTTCATTTTTCATGCAAAACATATGAAGGTGATTACAATGCAAGTCCTATCTACATGCCATGCAATCAAAAAGAGTTAAAATCGTACTTTACTTCCAATTCTTGGTGGATTGTGAAAAGCAATGGGGTGGAAAGATCACAAGATTAGTTGACTGAACCTTTGAAAAATACTATGTGTCCCTCCTTACTGACCTGTGTAGTATTTAAGAGGTTTCTCTCTCTTACTTCAAATTAGAGTCTCATTACCATTTGGTCAGTTAAGGCTCAACAACCAATTTTCGTCCACTTTCATGAATCATTAGGGATACACAATTGTGAATTTCTGTTTTAAAGTTGACAAAACCAATCATTTTCTAAGTTAAGTGATCAAGGTTAAACACATTCAAGCTTGTGAACACTCAAAACAAAACAAAAAATTTAGTTTCCCTCAATTCCCCATGCACATGCAACTAAGATGACACAAGATTAAAGACATCCACGATTACACTAGATAGATTGTGGATCCTACAACAAACTAAAATTGCAAGAAACAAATGACAAGCAACAAAACAATAAAACTAAAACAGAGAAAATAAAGATAGAATTGTTCCAACTACCCCCCTAAGCTTGAAATCAACTATGGCCTCATAGTAAAAAACAAACTCAAAGGTTGGAACAGTGATACCAGTTTACTCTTGTGGTAGAGGCGGGTACTGTGGAGCCGTAGGGTCCCAAGAAGGATACTCCCCTGGAAGCTTGGATCAAACTGGGCCCTTGGTGGAGGTTGTGGATAACCTCCAAAATAATTTTGGCTCCAATAGTGGTCGTAGAAGGGCTCCTGCTGCATCTCCATCCGATACAACTGATCATGTATCTGTTGTTGATTTTTGAGGAGAACACGCTCGTTCTCGAACATCGCCCTTTGGTTGTCCGGTATCCGGTTCGTAGTGTCTTGAATACCGGTATACATTGTCATGTGCTGCTGCTGCGTTTGCTGGATGTCTTGCATCATAGTGTACATGCCCTGCATAGAATAGGCATCCTCGCTTGGCTGCGAGGGCGGTGGTGGCGGCGGCGTAGGCTGTGATGATGAAAATGCACCCGGATGCATCCGAGGACGCTTCCGTGGTGCCACTCATGCTCGAAGAGGTGCGAATGCCTCCTCTTCCTCCTCAGCCTCGTCGTCATTTCCGTCGTCGCCACCGTCGTTTCCGCCTTCTTCATCGGAGTCGGCGATGGCTATGATTGGCC
Source organism: Alisma plantago-aquatica (assembly GCA_963693085.1). Lineage (NCBI taxonomy): Eukaryota > Viridiplantae > Streptophyta > Magnoliopsida > Alismatales > Alismataceae > Alisma > Alisma plantago-aquatica. Next base: position 124,427,305 of record OY856412.1, read on the forward strand.
ACCGGAAGTGTTGCGCCCCTTCGATGTTGAAGACCGGATCAGGCAACGAGCACTCCTGATAGGCGTGGTTGACGTGGCAATGCGCATACGCCAAACCATCTCGAAGAAGTAGGAGATTGGACCGGTGCAAATGTTTCAAGTTAACCTTGCTCCTAGTAGATAGAGGAGTGAGGGTCTGGAAATTCAAGCTGAGGTATGAAGCCAGCTTGGTGATGAGCCCGCCGAAGTGAATCGGCGCTTTCCTCGTACTCCTCTTCACCGCCAATACTCTCTGCATAAAGAAGGCACCCCAATTGCACTCTTGACGCTTCAGGAGCTTATACAGAAAGAATAAGTCCGTCTCCTGAAACTTGCTGAGGGCCAAGTCACCCCGAGCAAATAGTGTCAAACTGAGCATCCGGTGCAATATCCGGACGAAAGGGTGCTCGAAGTCAGCTACCGCAACATTATGGTAGCTAATAGACTTCCCCGGCGGCACCGTAACCAGCTCGGCGAAGATGACATCATAGTCGGTGCGGTTTTCCGGGCGCCGGTAGTCGTTTGGCGAGTGGTGCCAGTTGAAGATCTTGTTAAATTGTCAGAGCGTCAGGGTGTAGTCGATGTTGAAAAGTCAGAACGACACCCGGCCTTTGATCCACTCGCGGTCGGTGGCAATAACGTTGTTGGGCACGACGCAGACGCCCAACGACGCCATGAACTCTGCCACCAATTCCTTGTACATGGGCCAGTCGCCGAAGAACGGCTGGCCATTTGCATGAAATTCCAGCTCGTCAGGTCTTTGGTTTGTGTGGCGTGCCTGTCCTTTCAGAACGTAGGCCAAGTTGGCCTCGAACCCTAAGTCGCGAATCATGTTCCGTTCGACATAACGGGTTGGCTCTATCTTCCTCTTTAAGATCTCCTCATAAATCTTCTTCACCTCCGCGGATGAATGAATCAGCCATGGGCGTGAAACCGACATGGGAGGAGGTGGCACGAACTCCGGGATATCCGCCGGATTCACACGTGAAGACGACACACCAGCTCCATGCACCATGTTTGCGAGAGAAAGAGGATTAGAAAGGAGCTCGGTGAAGATTGGAGAATCGAATCTCCGCTCGATGAAGAACTAGCTCGGTGTTGCTCGTCGACGGGCCTGCACATCTCTAGAACTCGCTCGGTACAAGTGGAGGAAGATTGCACTGAAGGTGTGATGTCATCTGACGCAACTACTCCCCATATATAGCCGTGGCCGGCGTTACTGTCTGCCCGTCGATACCATCGACGCGAGTCGTTGGTATCGACTCGGGTAGCATGATCCGTACCTCCGCTAGTATCGACGGTCGTCGATGGCTGGATCCGTGGGGCCCGGATTGTTGACGCGTCGATACTATCGACGCAGGTCGATAGTATCGACTCATCCCCCGGATCGACTTCTTTGTTTGTTGCGATGTCGTTGATCTTTCTCGCGGATCGTTGACGTGGCACGTCGATACTATCGACGCGGGTCGATAGTATCAACTCTCTGATTAGGGCGAATCCTCGCGAGGCCCGGCCGGCACCTTTTTCACTTGAATGTGTCGATACCATCGACACGCCCGTCGATGGTATCGACTTCACTGAGTCGATTTCTTCTGAAAATCTCCAGAGATCTCGATGGTATCGACAGGCATCTCGATACCATCGACCTTGACTTTGCAATATGCCTGTAGGTATGTCGATACCATCGACGAGGCCGTCGATAGTATTGACGCAGTCCGATTTCTACAGTCATCAACCTGTACCATGGTCGATACCATCGACGTAAGGGTCGATGGTATCGACTCTGCCTCAGCCCTACACAAGTAGCAAACAATCACGGTATCTTTTTTACACTAAAACTAAGTAAAAACAAATTAAACTATGAATGTAAATGAACTAATCTAAGGTACCAATGGTTGGGTTGCCTCCCAACAAGCGCCCTTATTTAACGTCTTAGGCTAGACGACTTGAGTCACATCATGCATCCAAAAGTGAAATGCGTTTAACCTCATTCACCTTCCTTGTGTAATCTTCTCCAAAATATAGCTTCAACCTCTGTCCATTCACCAAAAATGTCATCTCACCATCGCGCACCAATATTGCGCCATGTGGCTTGACTTCTTCCACCATAAATGGTCCACTCCACCGGGATTTGAGCTTCCCGGGATGCAACTTCAGCCTTGAATTAAACAGCAACACACAATCTCCCTTCTTGAAGGTGCGCATTTGAATGTGACGATCGTGGATCAACTTAGTGCGCTCCTTGTATATCCGAGAGTTCTCATATGCAGTCATGCGCAACTCGCCCAATTCATTTAATTCAAGCAATCTCTTCTTCCCCGCTTCATCATAGCTCAAATTGAGCTTTCTTAGCGCCTAGTGTGTTTTATGCTCTAACTCCACCGGTAAGTGACAAGCCCGACCATACGCCAACCTAAAAGGCGTGGTGCCTATAGGTGTCTTATATGCCGTCCTATATGCCCACAATGCATCTGGCAGTAAAGCACTCCAATTTTTCCTCGTAGAAGCTACCGTACGCTCCAAAATCTTCTTAATTTCTCGATTAGAGACTTCCACCTATCCTTGAGTTTGCGGGTGATATGGGGTACCTATGTTATGTTTTACCCCATATTTCTTCAACAATGCCGAGAACTTGTGATTCTTAAAGTGTGTACCCCCATCACTGATGATCATTCGGGGCACTCCAAACCTGCATAAGATGTTTTCTTTTACGAATCTGCACACTACAGAAGAATCATTAGTCCTTGTGGGTATTTCTTCTACCCACTTCGACACATAATCAACAACTAAGAGGATATATAAATTCAAATTTGAGGACACAAAGGGTCCCATGAAATCTATACCCCATAAATCAAATACCTCCACCTCTTGAAAGACATTCAGGGGCATCTCTTGTCTCTTTGAGATGTTACCTGCTCTTTGGCAGGAATCACATTGTCTCACAAACTCATAGGCGTATCGGAACAAGGTAGGCCAATATAGGCCACTTTCCAACACTTTGGCAGCCGTACGAGAGCTCATGTGGTGTCTGCCCGTAGGTAGAGTGTGGCAGTGATGAAGAACACTCTCATATTCCTCCTCAGGTACACACCTGCGTAGAACACCATCCCTGCATTGTTTTAAAAGAATGGGGTCATCCCAAAAATAGTATCTTAGAGAATGGAAAAACTTCTTCTTCTCTTGATATGTCCAATCTACTGGGATGATCCTGCAAGCAAGATAATTCACAATATATGAAAACCAAGGATCTTTAGAATTCACTTTCAACAATTGTTCATCCGGAAATGTCTCAGTTATGGGTATGTGTAAATCTTTTTCATCCACCCTCTCTAACCTTGACAAATGATCCGCCACAACATTTTCAATCCCCACCTTATCTTTAATTTTGATATCAAATTCTTGTAGGAGTAAGATCCACCTAATCAATCTAGGTTTGGCATCTTTTTGTCTCCATCAAATATTTAATAGCGGTATGATCAGTCCAAACAACTACTTTTGATCCAACTAAATATTGCCGGAATTTTTCAAAAGCGAAAACCACGACAAGCAATTCTTTTTCAATAGTTGTGTAATTTAATTGAGCATCATTCAAAGTCTTGGATGCATAAAAAATTACGGCGGGTTTATTGTCCACCCGCTGTCCCAACACAGCTCCTACCGCAAAATCCGATGCATCACACATGAGTTCGAACAGCTTAGTCCAATCCGGTGTTTGAACAACCGAGGCGGAAATCAATTTCTCCTTCAGCACGTTGAATGTGTGTAAGCATTTGTCATTGAAATAAAAAACAACATCTTTCTCGAGAAGCTCGGATAGCGGTTTGGCGATTTTAGAAAAATCTTTTATGAACCGACGATAAAACCCAGCGTGTCCTAAGAAACTTCTTACCCCTTTTACCGAATTTGGTGGGGGCAATTTAGAAATTACTTCAATTTTCACCGGATCCACCTCCAAACCTTTGCTAGACACCTTATCTCCTAGCAATATTCCTTCACTCACCATCATATGACATTTCTCCCATTTGAGGACCAAATGTGTGTCCTCACATCTCTGTAATACCTTATCCAAATTATAAAGGCATTCATCAAATGAAGCACCATAAACGGAAAAATCATCCATAAAAATTTCAAGACAGCGTTCTACCATATCAGAAAAAATGGCGAGCATACAACGCTGAAAAGTTGCTGGTGCATTGCATAATCCAAAGGGCATGCGGCGATACGCAAAAGTTCCATAGGGACAAGTGAAAGTAGATTTCTCTTGGTCCTTAGGATCGATTGAAATCTGATTGTATCCCGAATACCCGTCTAGAAAACAGAAATGAGATCATCCGGCTAAGCGCTCTAGAATTTGATCAATGAATGGTAAAGGAAAGTGATCTTTCAGCGTAGCGGCATTAAGACAGCGGTAATCAATACAAACTCTCCACCCGGTTACCAAACGGGTGGTGACAGGTTCATTTAAAATGTTTTGAGTGACAGTAATACCCCCTTTTTAGGGACTACCTGCGTGGGACTTACCCATGTCGAGTCTGAAATCGCATATATGATACATGCGGAGAGAAGCTTAATCAACTCTTTCTTCACCACCTCCATCATGCTCGGATTCAGTCGACGTTGCGGTTGGATCACCGGCTTGGCTCCCTCCTCGAGCTGAATCTTATGCTGACACAAGGTAGGGGAAATCCCCTTTATATCTACAACAGACCACCCAAATGCTCCCCGGTGGTTTTTCAACACTTTCAACAATTGGTCTTCCTCTTCCACACTCAGATATGCAGAAATGATCACAGGTAACTTTTCTTCCTCCGCTAGAAAGGCGTACTTGAGGTGCGGTGGCAGTGGCTTCAACTCTAACTTCGGCGGGCTGATCAATGATGATTGAAGCTGAGGGGGAAGTTCACCTAAATCTTCATAATACCTCGCATAGAAACATGGAAGCATCTGAAGCATCTTGGCACACTCCTTGAGTGATTTTCTTCTCATCCAATCATGAGTGATGTTAACTAAACAAGCCTCCAATGGTAATTCTGGATATACATCAAAAACTGAATTTTCTATAGCATCATCCTCCATAGAGGGAGGAATGTCCTCATTCTCATCATTCGGGAATCCTACAGCCTTGCAAAGGGAAACTACTTTGGTTTGCTCCATGATGTCTACAACCAAAGTCCCTTTGTCCACCTTAGTCATTACATGATCCATATCCAGAAATGGCTTCCCTAGACAAAGTGAGATAGTATTATCAAAATGTTTCATCACGTGGCATTTCTCCTTGGATTTTGGTGAAGTGACGCTAGAAGGCATGACCATATCAAATCGGTCATCGGCTATACCCAAGGTCAACCAGCCTCTCCCCATCTCAAGTATCATGTCGGCTGTAGCTTGGAATGGTCTTCCGAGTAGTAGCTCATTGCCTTGCTCATCTTGCATCTCCATGACGACAAAATCTGCAGGAAATACAAATCTATCCACTTTCACAAGCACATCTTCACAAATCCCATATGGTTTCACTACAGAGTTATCCGCCAATTGAATTGTCATGTTACTTGGCCTTGACTCCTTTAATCCCAACTTTTTTAATGTAGAAAGGGGCATTAAATTGATGCTTGCTCCAGAGTCACATAATGCTTCACCAAATTTGACTTTCCTGATATAGCACGAAATGTTGAAACAACCCGGATCTTGCCTCTTTGGTGGCAATGTGCCCATGATGAAGGCACTCACCTGCTCTTTAAGTACAACTACTTCCGTGTCCGGAATTTTTCTCTTCTTCGTGATGATGTCTTTCAGAAATTTTCCGTAAGATGGAATTTGCTCAATAGCTTCCAATAGAGGGATGTTTACTGAAAGCTTCCTGAAAAACTATCCAAGAACTTTTTGAATTGATCATCTACCTTCCTTGCCTTAGCACTGTTCAAATAAGGGACCGGTACATCTTGTGCCCTTTGATGCGGTGGCACATAGGGTGTCCTTTTCTGAGGTCCCTCCTCCTCTGCAATAGGGTCTTCAGTAGCATCCACAACTGTGTCATCAACTGGTTCTGTGACCGGTACGTGCAGCTCCTCAGTGGCTCTAGCTTCTTTTTCAGCTTGGGGTTTGCTTGCTTCATCGGCCTTGGGATTTAACAATTTCTTGTCACTTCTTAGCAAGATGGCCTTAGCTTGTTGGTTCCCTCCTGGAACATTAGTATTTCCCGGGAAAACTGGATGTGCCGGCTTCTTCAAACTGGCTATCTCCACAGCCATCTATGCCATAGATGTCTCTATTGTCCTCATTTGAGCCCCATGGCTCTGCAGTGTCTGCCCGAATTGGTTCATGAACTCCCCTTGTTGCTTTATTTGCTGGCCAAAAGTAGCCATGAGTTCTTGGTTTTTCTTTATAACTTGATTGAGCAGCTCTGTGCTCTTATCCTCTGCAGCTGATTGGGGTTTAGCATCCGGATCCTACAAGAAGTTGTTAGGATCCTTCCAGGAAAACTTCTTGTCTTTTCTCCATGAATAGTCATTGTTCCTGTAACCTGGCTGCTGCCTCATAAATTTCACTTGAGCCTCGTCCTCGGACTCAGTATCCTCCTTTGAAAGCAATTTCTTTGCGAGAAGATCCATCTTCTCATTTAGTTCCTTTATTGCCTTAGATTCTCCTACTACTCGAACCTGTTCCACAGTGCCTCTATCACCCCATGATTGTTTCTTCGCCATGTTCTTTAAGATCTCCTAGCATCTAGTGTACGTGTTATTCAAGAAGAATCCGAAACTGGCCGAATCTAGGTTGCTTCTATCATGCTCGGAGAGAGCAAAATAGAAGATCTTCACTTGGGTCTCCTTATCCAGCCCATGATGCGGGCATCGCCTGAGCATGATCTGAAATCTCTCTCAGGTCTCAGAATAAGTCTCGCCTGCTTGTTGAGTGAAGTTGTGGATCTTTCTTATCATGTCATTGGTCTTTTCAGGCGGAAAGAACCTCTCGAAGAAGACCTCCACCATGTGGTCCCAAGACTCCACATATTCATCATCTAAATTATGTAGTCATTTGCGTGCAATTCCCGCTAGTGAACTTGGGAAGAGCTTCAAGTAGAGCACGTCTTGTGGAAACATGTCGATTTTTACCATGTCACAATTCTCCACAAACTGACTTTTTTGCGCGACGGGGTCTTCATTTTTTATCCCATGGAAGGCATTAGACTTCACCAAGTTGATCAAAGCTGGATCAATCTTGTAGGTCGGAATATTCAGCGCTTGCTTCTTTATAGGCCCCTTGGAAGCGGACGAGGAAGAAGCCTTGATCTTCTCCCATATTGTCTGTGGTTCGTCCATCTCTTCTTGTTCGTGTTCAGAAAGTATATCCTCCAGCTCGTCTTGATTATGATCGCCCTTATCTTCTGGTCCCGACAGAGGAACCTCTGGTGTGCGACCCGCGTAGTCAGTACTACGCGTCTGCACCATGCACAGTACCTAAAAATAGAAAGATTAAATTTAGTACAATGCTTGACGATTGCAAATATTTAGAAAATAGATTATGAATTTTTTGGAATGATAAAAAAATAAAAATAAAAAAAGTGGCCTAGAGTGGTCGCTCACAACACTCGAAGTGCCAAGAAATTGCCGTATCTTCGGCAACAGCGCCAAAAACTTGACACAAATTTACTGTGTGTAGAAACGCAAGTGAACGCGTCGAGCAGTACATGTCTTTGTGAGGCCCGAGTCGAACTCAGGGATACGTGCAATCGTCGGGGACTCCTACTAACTACTCGCGATCAGCTAAGCCGATTAACAAGTTGAGAGTTGTTGTTAAAATTAAAAGAAAAATAAAAACAAAACAAGACAAGCAATCGATTAAATGTTGGTTTAATCAATTCAAAAGGAGATCTTTAGGGTTATGGTTTCACTACGGGTTTTCATTGTATTAAATTCTATATAGCTACTCAATTTTATCTCTCTATCCGAGTAGTGGCTTGAAATCAGAATTGCCCACTGTCGTGGTACAATTCACTACCTATGTCTAGGTCGGTTCCACCGTCGTAGTAACCTATACCCTAAACTAGGTGCATTATAAACGACCTCTCGGTATCCACCATTAATATTACACCGCCTTGTTCAAGGGATTTGTCAATTAATGTAAATTTCGTCTCTTTTGAACCGTTAATTCTTCTTTCAAAGCAATTAAGGGCATTAGGTTATTATTATGGTGATCAAGCATAACAATATATTGGAGAACACGAAACTATACCATGGATTTAAGAGATAAGATATGAATTACTATTATAAAATCATCATACAATGAATCCCCGGGATACTCCCGGTCCTAAAGATAAAGGGGATTAGCCTCGCATGTTCATCTCAGAGTACAATGAAGTGAAGAAAAGGGGAAACATGAGAAAAACGAAATTGAGTGGTGAAACCCCTGAACGGAGACAGTCCAATCGATCCTTGGCGTGGAATCCACGTTCTTCCGCCTTTCGGTGGTGGAATTCATCTTCTTTGGCATCCAGATCGGCTGGGGCATGCTCTCGTGCTCCGTTCTTCTCTCCTCGCTCTCCGGGATGTGTGCAGCAGCTAATGACGTGATCCTCTGGTCAAGAGCGTCGTCCTTAGGTTTAATTCCCGAGTTAAGTCACCAATTACTCACAGCCATCCGATTGAGATCATTCTGAATCAAACTCATATCTGACGGTGTTGATACCATCGACGCGGGTCGATGGTATTGACCTAGCGCGGCATCGATTGTTCTTCTTTTCTTCCGTAATTGCGACTGATGTCATCTCTATACCATCGCCGCGAGTCGATGGTATCGACGAACCTGTAGCGACGTTTTTGTCGTTTTGTGTCACTATAGCTCCTCCCATCGATAATATCGACCATTGTGTCAATAGTATCGACTCCTTCCTCGCCAGTAGCCTGATGGTATCTCGATACCATCGACATCCCCGTCGATAGTATTGACCTTGTTCTGGTCCTTGCGGCTGGCAGCCTGTGGTCCGATCGATGGTATCGACCACCGTCGATGGTATCGACCACCATCGATGGTATCGACGACAGCAGATACTTGTTTTTCCTGAAATTAACACACGGAACCACATAAATCCACACAAAATATATTTTTTCGATAATTAATACTAAAAATGCTTAAATAAAGGGAATTTGACATAAAGAAGTAGCATAGACCAAAATGAATGAATTATGCAACATTAACCAAGAAAATGACTAATAAATGCATAAAACGCATATCAAAGAAGTCTATAAATGCGACTCAAAATCATCGCATCATTCATTAACCCTCATAATTAGGGTTTCATGATCTCACTATGAAGGATCATACCCTAATTAAACATTCATTTATATAGGAAGTCTACTACTTGATTATCAATCATGTAGGAAATCTTCTCTTTCATCTTCTACAAGATGATGTTTGCTTCAGCCTTGATTAAGCTAAGTCAACTCAATCTTGAAGAAGAATTGACATCATGGGTTATGTCATTATCACCATGATCATTAGGGTTTAGCTACTTGAAGGGTACTAATCACCCTATCTCATTAAAGGTACCATTATTATAAACACCATTGATTTGCATCACGTAATTGACCACTTAAACCATTGACCTTTATTCACTTTAAGTGTTCATACAATTTGATTAATTACTTTCCAAATGATCTTGGTCACTTAGACCTCAAATGGTCTTGACCAATCAGACCTCAAACGGTCTTGGTTGAATACTCAAAACCGTTTAGTAAAGTAGGTGGTGAAGATCGTTTGCCAAAGTTGACTTTTTGAAACCGCATGCACCTAAACAGTTTGGGATCATTTGGTCCCAAATGGTCTTGAGACCGTTTGGACTCAAACGGTCTTGAGACCATTTGGTCCAAACCCCCTCAAAACCGCAAGGACCAAAAAGGGTCTCAACCACTCCAATTAAATTAGGGTTTCCAATGTTGAATCCTTCAACCATTGAATTCATGTAAGCAATCATCAATTGAACCTATCACCATACTTCGATTGAGTTAATTAGGTCAACCTTGAACTGATTTGACCCTCAATTGACCTTCAATTGATCATCAATTAGGGTTTGAATCAATTGGATTAGGGTTTGGAATCGATGATCCTTCAACATTAACCAATGTGATACTAGTTACTTTAAAACTATTGGACCACCATCCAAATTAGACATGACCTGACCCCAAACGGTCTTGAGGTCATTTGGATGACCTCCAAATGGTATTGAGACCGTTTTCCCATGTCAACATCAAAATAAAAGTCAATCAATCAAAGTTTGGATCATTGGATTGATCACCAAATCAACATTTGATAGCACTTTGACTTAGTACCTTTAGATCTTCAAACACCTAACCATAGTCAACCCTAGACCTACAAACGGTCTTGAGTGACCCCCAAACGGTCTTGGGATCATTTGGATGACCTCCAAACGGTCTTGAGACCGTTTTTCCATCATATCATCATTAACCATGTCATTCAATTAGGGTTTGGATCCTAGGATTGGTCACCAAATCAACACTTAATTGTATTTCAATTTGGTATCTTTGGACCTTCAAACACTTGACCATACTTAACCCTAGAACTCCAAACGGTCTTGGGTGACCCCCAAACGGTCTTGAGACCGTTTGGGTGACCCCCAAACGGTCTTGAGACCGTTTGGGTGATCCCCAAATGGTTTTGAAACCGTTTGGGTCAATCAACCCAAAGCATCAACTCATTCAATTGCAAAATCAACACTTAGTTGATAAGGGTTTATACCATATGTTTGAATCTTCAAATACCTAACCATACTCAACATTAGACCTCCAAACGGTCTTGGTTGACCTCCAAACGGTCTTGAGACTGTTTGGGTGATTCCCAAACGGTTTTGAAACCGTTTGGGTCAATCAACCCAAGTTTCAAAGTCAATCACTTATGAAATCAGCACTCAACCCGATTAGGGTTTAGGTGATTAATGGACCTTCAACTCATGAACCAATTGGAGTTAATCAATAATAATTGATGGGTCATTAACCTAGATCATTATGAACAAATCCCCAAATGGTAAACCCTGGTCAACATCACCAAACGGTCTTAAACCGTTTGCTTCTATGCGGTTTAGTGAAACCGTTTCATTCTAAACGGTTTGAAACCGTTTGCTCCCAAACGGTTTGTGAAATCGTTTGGACATTTGATTGAAACTGTTTGGTCTAGATATTTAGGGAGGTGTGTGCTTATGATGATTTCATCATCATCAAGCTCTAGACCCACAAAACCTGCTGTGATTTCCATGGAGATTGCATCAATCAACCAAATCAATAATTGTAAACAGAGAAATGATCATTATTTGATGGGGAATTGAATACAATAACAAAGTTAGGGTTTCAAGTTATAAAACCCACCTCCAATTGAGCTAAAAAGCTCCAAGATCATGCCAACAATGGTGGATGAAGCTTTTGCAACTTCCCCTAGGCTCGTCCTCAAGCTTTTGGTTGAAAAGTTTGGCTAGGGTTGAAGAGGAGATCGAATTAAGAAGAAATCAATGATTTACTTTCAATTTCCACCATGGAATCAAGGGGAAAAGAGGTCAAGAATCTTACCAACAGGTTGGGGTCGTCCTCCTCCTGTTACTAAGCTTCTCTTGGGGTCGGTCAAGGCAAAGAAAGAAAGGAAATCCGAAAATAAGTCCTTAAGTGAGTGGAGAAAGGGATATGTATAAGGAAATCCCAAGGAGAGAGAAAATGGGATTATTTCCTTTAATTCCCAAAATAATTTCCACCAAATCCCCCTCCATTTATTGGACACGAATACATCTTCATGTTCTTGCAAAACCTATTCATTATTCAAGAATAAAGGGAAAAGAAATTAAGCACCTTAACCCTTATAATATTAATATCCATTTTTGAGTGGAATTTCTTTTTCTTATAATAATGGTGAGTGGAATTTCACCTCCTTAGGATATGCTCGTGCCTTTTCAAGGCTTAAACTAGTCCACACACATCTGAATCCAACCATTTTAATTTTGTTTGAAGGCCCCTTCAATTATTTTATTTATTTTTGCATTAAATTGAATTAGGGTTCCAATTAGGCTTAAATCTTGATTATTTTAATATCAAGATTCTCTCTCCTCCAACTTAATTCAAATGAGTTGCCCCTCTCATTTTATTTGCTCTAAATGATGTCAAGAAACATTAGGGACCTTATTTAAGTGGTAATTTGCGTATTGAACCTTAGGTTTTGGGTAAATTGCACTTTACACCAAAACTAGGTTTTAATGCACAAACATTGTCCAACAAGCTCTGTCTTAGTGTCCAGGCTTGTGGAAACCATACCACTACATCATATTCATTCTTATGATGTATCTACATCATAGGAACATATTATTATGTAACATTTGTATGTTAGCCCCTTAACTTGGATAATTTGTACTTTAGTCCAAAATAAGCAAACGTTGCTTCAACATTGTTCAAACAGGACCAAAATTGAAACATAAGTTCCTCATGAGCCCTAATTACTTTTCACAAGATAAGATTAATCATATAATCATCTTTCTTTATTAAAACACCTAGGTTTAAAGCATAACCCAGGTCAGGGATGTTACAAATTATCCACCCATCATAAGGATTTCGTCCCTGAAATCCCAGATAAAGGAAAACAGTTATTATTCATGCATCATATCTCATGTACTCACATAACACCTCATTATTATGGAGACACCATAGATATTTGATCAACAAAACTATTTCACACAAATTTATCATGGAATGGTTCACATGGAACACATACTCCCATGTTCCTTAGTTGGTTCAATATTTCTCTTTCAAGATCACCATTATATTCTGTCATCCACTTGAGACTATAAGTCTTATCATACCCTGATTGTGTCATCTCACCTGATAACACCATACTATCTTTCCTTATTACCTGCACTAACTATCTCATTAGTTGTACATTCTCTTATCATAAGGAAAGGTTACTTATCAATTAAGAACTTATCTCAAAGATATCTTCAATTGTTATGTTTATGAAAAACATAAACCCCTAACATGTGATGTTCATACTATTTTACATGATTAATTTGATTTCATAGTTGACCATTCCAGATAGTCAACATGGATCATCTGATATTTCTTCAGATACCAGGATTTCTTACTTGATACATATTACATGTGCTGAAAACACATCACATCTTTATCTTCCTTTCCTCTTAGGACATTACTTGTCACATATATCTTCATCTTGGAGCCAAAGTCCAAGATAAACTGATACCTTTCTAAGTATTCATCACATAAAAATCTTTATATTATACGCATCAAGTGTCCTAAGACCCACTTGATTGCCATGTCCCTGAAAGGAAAGAGAATCAAGGAATCATATTCCTCTTATTATTTCATGTATTTTCATCTATTCATGAATCATTACTCTTTTATCTCATCCTAGGTCCCTTGCCCCCAGCATAGGAATCCATAAGGATGATTACATAACATTATTCCCTTCTTTATTATTATCTAGCATGTTTATGATCATCTCATGATCTCGTCATATTTTTTTTTCATTTCTTCATTATGGAAAAGATCTTTATTATACTTACATCTTTATTGGACAGGGATCATCTCCCTTGGTGGTCCCATTCTTGTCTTATGAGGAATATACTTTTATTTCCTCATACAAACATGCTCATCTGAGATTATCTCAGATTTCTCTTTCTTATGCTTAGGACATGACACATTTATTCATTCCATACTTCTTATTTCATGATACTCATTAGATTGTATCAGAATGACTGCTTGATCAGGGCAATCAAAAAGATAACAATCTAAGAGTCTCCATACTCACTTTATCATCAATAGTTATATACCTGGCCAGGGTATATAAATATTGAGATTAAGTAGTATGCACTTTTATACTATCATATTCCTTCCTTTTCATATTATTACAAGTATAATATTTAACATTATTGAATTTTATCCAGACATCTCTTCAATACCTCATCTTTTTCTCATAGAGGTAAGAGCAACATGAAACATCTACAATGTTTATTATGCAAAATATAAGTCCTCATAGGACTGATCAAGGAAAGTTCAACCAATTACTTTCTCAATTTAATCCAGGAATTCATAAAAAGACATATAAGAATGACATTTATTTTGTCTAACCTGTCATGATTCGTGGATTATTCATTGCCTCAGGCTGATTTTACCTCAGAGGTTGATTCACCATAACATTTCTGGCTGAACAATCTCTTGTCAGATGTCCTACCTGTCTACATTGGTAGAAAATCCTGGGTGCTAGATGTGGTTTAGAGGCTTCTTTACCCTTTCTAGATAGCCATTTCCTTGGTTCACTAGGCCCTGGTTGTACTGACGGTACCAAAAACTTCTTCTTTTTGGAACTACCAGGCCTCTGTTCCCGGATTTGGATAGGCCTTTTCTCAATTCTTCCTTTATATTCCTTTTTTGGACAATTAGGTCTAATATGTCCAGGCTTCCTACACATATGGCAGATCCTAGTTTCAGATTGTATCCTATTTCTTTCATCATTATTCATTGCTCCAACAGGTTGAGGCTGAGCAGGTAACCTATTGGAGTTCATCACTTCGTCAGTAGAGGCTGGTATTGTGGGTTGCATTGCTAATGCACATTCTAATATATGTATCATAGCTATCCTAAATTGCTCAAACATAGCAAGGAAAGTTGGGCTCTCTATCATGGCTAGGTCAAACTGGGGATGTGCAAGTGTATGTTCTTCTCTTCTCTGATCCCCTACATCCCTTCTTGATGCAACATTGCTGCTTTCTGTAGCATACTCTTCATGTGACCCAATCATCTTCAAGTTCTTCTCCTCCTATATGAGTAGAAGACACTATCAGATACACTGAAAGACACTAGAATAGCCTCTACTACCTTAGTCCTATGTCTCTGTAGACTCAGCGAACCTAGATCTCTGATGCCACTAAATTGTGGCATCCAACTTACAAAACACAAGATTAACTAAGCAGAAACGAATCATTTGCAGCGGATTACTGAAAATCACTAAAAATTAAAACTTTTTGCAAAGAGATCCACACATAGGAAATCTTTTTCTTCAAGAACCAAAGTGTAACATTTACATTCTGTTTCAAAATACAAGTCTTGCACTATCTCTTCTTGAGATTCACAACATCAGCTGTCTCAAGACATAATATATAGACAACATATAACTTTGAGACATCAAGCCAAAATCTCGGATCGATTCATTAAAACACTAACTATAAATTCCGAGGACCTGAGAGTACAGAGACGACACATAGGACTACTATCTAGACAAAACTTGGCAGCCAGTGCCTCCACTTGAGTCATCACTGTTGTCCCTGATATTGATGTTGCTTTTCTCTTGCTATTGGGTTCCTGCTTCTTCTTCCGCGATTACCTAAAAACATTGGATCCCACGGGGGTGAGACAATTGTAAATTGTCCCGGCGGGAGATATAACCCTCTGCCAAAACATTGTTATTGTAGTTTATTATAATTAAAACTAAACAAGAGTTCTTATATAATAACAACAATATTAATCATTGAATGAACAGAGTAAAGTAATTTCCTTTCCTAAGGAGAGCATTGTATCTACTCATGGTAGATTCATATTTCACATATCTACTTGCATTGCATGTAAAGAGATATGAATAACATTTATCAACTAGTGTTTCATAAAAGAAGTATAACATCAACCAATGAATTTCCGTATTCAATCCTTAAGCAAACATGCTAGACGGTTGATTACATTTTACAATCACACTTATGCCCTGAGGAGATGAGGTATAATGCTCATGCTCCAACCGATCACTGTGAAGTCAAAATCGGTACCATACAAGGTCAAAGGTAGAGCCGGCTACCAAGACCTCGCATATCTCGGTCAACGCGAGATTACATGCAGGACATCTTGTGTCTCTGCTATATATATAGCTTTCCAGGATATACTGGCAACTTCTCTATTAGAGTTACAGTGGTGTGTTGTACTCTCTTTGTGATCGTGAGATCTCATGTTTATCTCCATCGATCCAGCATTAACATTATTGGGAGATGTGTATTGCATCTGTCCCAATCATCGGGGGATTCGTGATACATCCATCCCGGTACAAGTAATGAAGGATTGAGAGGTTTGTTGTTTACCTTTCATCAATTCCCTCATTAGGACGTCAGGATACAGTCGCCCATTACCCCCACATATTCAAAATATGCGTTCTGGGTTTTGCCGCGGGGCACCCGTTACACCATCACCTATTGCTGACGATGATGGATCTATGGTCAAGGCTCTACATGATATGATTTCACTTAATTAATTAAGTACATTAGCATATTCTTTTAGAATCAGTCAAGTTCTCAAACATAACTTATTCAGACAAATGCTATAAGGAAACATGTACTATTTTCAAGAATCACTTTCTCAGTCCTTAAAGGACATTGGGAACTTAGTCCCTCATTTCATTTCTTTTAGAAGTTCACATCCCTCAACTACATCATTATCATACTTATCAGCTTTGGGTATTCATACCCTCAATTCTTCACTATCACTGTTACCACTTGTTAGGTAACCATTACATCCAGGTCCTCAGACTGAGGTATTCATAATACTTGTTACACAAGTATCGCACATGGCTCTCAAAGCCTATTAAATGTTTTTCTGCCTTTCACTAGGCAACAACTTACTCATGGAAATCACAAGGTTCATGCACATTTTGTTACTTTTACTAAGCAACAACAACATTAGGCACATAAGGCCATACAAAATTTTAATTATATGAAAGTCATAGCTCATATCTGGCTATGTTCATCATCTCATGATGTCTACATGATTAATAGACATGATAACAGTCATGTAAGTCATTTGTCATATCATATGAAATATCAGTAACACCATCATCTTTTATCAGGATTAGGGTTATCGGTCAATTAGGGCTTTTCATTCTCTTTACCCAAAAATTAGGGTTAGTGTTTCCCATCTTACATTGATTAGGGCTTCATGCTCACATTATTAGTTCAACTCTAATATGTTGATCCCTTCCTCTAGGAGCATTCAAGACATCATAAGTATTTTCTTATGATTACTCTTATCATATATCATTAATGATCATCAATTCAAAGCATGAGTTCATTTCTCATCCTTGTCATGATATAATTACATTATACTCATTGATTAGCTTACCCCATTCTCAAGGTATATTGGTCAACATTTATCAAAGTACATTGAGTTCATTACATCTTTATTGTAGCAATTGCATAACACATATTTCATGTGTTTCTTAACCAAGAGTATTGGATTAAAGGTTCATCAAGGTAAGTCTATAATGAAATGCAGAATGTGATATCTATCATATCAGAATGTATCACTTTCTTTTCATTTCCATCTTCTTAAATTAATCAACTAACTTTGTATTAAGGTATTTCCCTCTTAATACTTTATCCACTAACTTGTTACTTTCATCATATGGTGCATGGGTAACACATTAGAATTGTCCAATTGTCTTTAATGATATGGACTTGTCCAACTGATAGACATTGTTGATATAGGATAAACCATTATGAACTATTTTAGGTATTTCAACTCTTAGGATGTTATCCACATCATTATTTAGTATAGCATACATCATTCCTAAAAGTTTCATGTCCTCATC
Organism: Alisma plantago-aquatica; assembly: GCA_963693085.1. Lineage (NCBI taxonomy): Eukaryota > Viridiplantae > Streptophyta > Magnoliopsida > Alismatales > Alismataceae > Alisma > Alisma plantago-aquatica. The sequence continues at coordinate 124,444,942 of OY856412.1, forward strand.
ATTGTAATGTGTATATGCTATTACTCATGTATAGAGATGGTTGTACAAGGATCTAGGCATCATCTTGTCTCTTATATCCTTATTCATTAAATCACCACATTATCATTCACATGGTTCATCAACCCTATCCTTCATGTTTATAAAATATTCATCTTATTTAATTATTTTAGCCACACCTCTCTTTGGTGCACTGTCTATTAAACCATCTCTAGGGTTTCATATATCATCACATGACATCACCCTGAATTGATTCTTAGACCATATCATAACATCAGGGTTCCACATAACATCACTTAAAACTAGGGTTTCATATTCAATAAACCATAATTAGACTTACTGTTCATCCCAATTGGGGTTTCTCATGACATCACCCCCAATTAGGGTTTCTCATGTCATCACCCTCCATTAGGGTTTCTATTCATATCACATCACCCTAGATTAGGGTTTACTATTCATTCCAAGTAGGAGTGATCATCAAAGTACCCAGAATTAGGGTTTATCATACCATCACTATGAATTAAGATCATACCATCATCATGTAGTAAGATTACTTCCATTAATATCCTCAATTATGGTTATGATTCATTAACCCTCATAATTAGGGTTTCATGATCTCACTATGAAGGATCATACCCTAATTAAACATTCATTTATATAGGAAGTCTACTACTTGATTATCAATCATGTAGGAAATCTTCTCTTTCATCTTCTACAAGATGATGTTTGCTTCAGCCTTGATTAAGCTAAGTCAACTCAATCTTGAAGAAGAATTGACATCATGGGTTATGTCATTATCACCATGATCATTAGGGTTTAGCTACTTGAAGGGTACTAATCACCCTATCTCATTAAAGGTACCATTATTATAAACACCATTGATTTACATCATGTAATTGACCACTTAAACCATTAACCTTTATTCACTTTAAGTGTTCATACAATTTGATTAATTACTTTCCAAATGATCTTGGTCACTTAGACCTCAAATGGTCTTGACCAATCATACCTCAAACGGTCTTGGTTGAATACTCAAAACCATTTAGTAAAGTAGGTGGTGAAGACTGTTTTCCAAAGTTGACTTTGTGAAACCGCATGCACCTAAACGGTTTGGGATCGTTTGGTCCCAAACCGTTTGGTCACTTAGACCTCAAATGGTCTAGACCAATCAGACCTCAAACGGTCTTGGTTGAATACTCAAAACTGTTTAGTAAAGTAGGTGGTGAAGACCGTTTGCCAAAGTTGACTTTTTGAAACCGCATGCACCTAAACGGTTTGGGACCGTTTGGACTCAAACGGTCTTGAGACCATTTAGTCCAAACCCCCTTAAAACCGCAAGGACCAAAAAGGGTCTCAACCACTCCAATTAAATTAGGGTTTCCAATGTTGAATCCTTCAACCATTGAATTCATGTAAGCAATCATCAATTGAACCTATCACCATACTTCAATTGAGTTAATTAGGTCAACCTTCAACTGATTTTACCCTCAATTGACCCTCAATTGATCATCAATTAGGGTTTGAATAAATTGGATTAGGGTTTGGAATCGATGATCCTTCAACATTAACCAATGTGAAACTAGTTACTTTAAAACTATTGGACCACCATCCAAATTGGACATGACCTGACCCCAAACAGTCTTGAGGACGTTTGGATGACCTCCAAATGGTCTAGAGACCGTTTTCCCATGTCAACATCAAAATCCAAGTCAATCAATCAAAGTTTGGATCATTGGATTGATCACCAAATCAGCATTTGATTGCACTTCAACTTAGTACCTTTAGATCTTCAAACACCTAACCATAGTCAACCCTAGACCTCCAAACGGTCTTGAGTGACCCCCAAACGGTCTTGGGATCATTTAGATGACCTCCAAATGGTCTTTCGACCGTTTTTCCATCATATCATCATTAACCATGTCATTCAATTAGGGTTTGGATCCTAGGATTGGTCACCAAATCAGCACTTGATTGTATTTCAATTTGGTATCTTTAGACTTTCAAACAGTTGGCCATACTTAACCCTAGACCTCCAAACGGTCTTGGGTGACCCCCAAACGGTCTTGAGACCGTTTGGGTGATACCCAAATGGTTTTGAAACCGTTTGGGTCAATCAACCCAAAGCATCAACTCATTCAATTGCAAAATCAGCACTTAGCCGATTAGGGTTTATACCATATGTTTGAATCTTCAAATACCTAACCATACTCAACCCTAGACCTCCAAACGGTCTTGGTTGAACTCCAAATGGTCTTGAGACCGTTTGGGTGATTCCCAAACGGTTTTGAAACCATTTGGGTCAATCAACCCAAGTTTCAAACTCAATCACTTATGAAATCAGCACTCAACCCGATTAGGGTTTAGGTGATTGATGGACCTTCAACTCATGAACCAATTGGAGTTAATCAATAATAATTGATGGGTCATTAACATAGATCATTATGAACAAATCTCAAAATGGTGAACCCTGGTCAACATCACCAAACGGTCTTAAACCGTTTGCTTCTATGCGGTTTAGTGAAACTGTTTCATTCTAAACGGTTTGAAACTGTTTGCTCCCAAACGGTTTGTGAAATCGTTTGGACATTTGATTTAAACCGTTTGGTCTAGATATTTGGGGAGGTGTGTGCTTATGATGATGTCATCATCATCAAGCTCTAGACCCACGAAATCTGCTGTGATTTCCGTGGAGATTGAATCAATCAACCAAATCAATAATTGTAAATAGAGAAATGATCATTATTTGACGGGGAATTGAATACAATAACAAAGTTAGGGTTTCAAGTTATAAAACCCTCCTCCAATTGAGATCCAAAGCTCCAAGCTCACGCCAAAAATGGTGGATGAAGCTTTTGCATCTTCCCCTAGGCTCGTCCTCAAGCTTTTGGTTGAAAAGTTTGGCTAGGATTGAAGAGGAGATCGAATTAAGAAGAAATCAATGATTTACTTTCAATTTCCACCATGGAATCAAGGGGAAAAGAGGTCAAGAACCTTACCAACAGGTTGGGGTCATCCTCCTCCCGTTCCTGAGCTTCTCTTGGGTTCGGCCAAGGCAAATAAAGAAAGGAAATCCGAAAAAAGTCCTTAAGTGAGTGGAGAAAGGGATATGTATAAGGAAATCCCAAGGAGAGAGAAAATGTGATTATTTCCTTTAATTCCCAAAATAATTTCCACCAAATCCCCCTACATTTCTTGGCCACGAAGCCATCTTCTTGTTCTTGCAAAAACTCTTCATTATCCAAGAATAAATAGAAAAGAAATTAAGCACCTTAGCCCTTATAATATTAATATCCATTTTTGAGTGGAATTTCTTTTTCTTATAATAATGGTGAGTGGAATTTCACCTCCTTAGGATATGCTCGTCCCTTTTCAAGGCTTAAACTCGTCCACACACATCTGAGTCCAACCATTTTAATTTTTTTTAAGGCCCCTTCAATTATTTTATTTATTTTTGCATTAAATTGAATTAGGGTTCCAATTAGGCTTAAATATTGATTATTTTAATATCAAGATTCTCTCTCCTCCAACTTAATTCAAATGAGGCGCCCCTCTCATTTTCCTTGCTCTAAATGATGTCAAGAAACATTAGGGACCTTATTGAAGTGGTAATTTTCATATTGAACCTTAGGTTTTGGGTAAATTGCACTTTACACCAAAACTAGGTTTTAATGCACAAACATTGTCCAACAAGCTCTATCTTAGTGTCCAGGCTTGTGGAAACCTTACCACTACATCATATTCATTCTTATGATGTATCAACATCATAGGAACCTATTATTATGTAACATTTGTATGTTAGCCCCTTAACTTGGGTAATTTGCATTTTAGTCCAAAATAAGCAAACATTGCTTCAACATTGTTCAAACAAGACCAAAATTGAAACATAAGTTCCTCATGAGCCCTAGTTACTTTTCACAAGATAAGATTACACATATAATCATCTTTCTTTATTAAAACACCTAGGGTTAAAGCATAACCCAGGTCAGGGATGTTACACTTTTTGTTCCAGGAAATGAGTTCAACTCTAATACATTTAAGCTTCTTTAGAACTTTAAACATAAGACACCCTTTAATATCCATATCCCAACCCCTTTTCACAGCCTCCATGAAACCTTCACATTCTATCCATGCATTAATAAAGCGGAAAGGAATATTCAGCCTCCCACCCTTACAATTAAGAGAAACCCGAATGATTTTATAGTCACTATGAATAGTAGAAAAAACCTCACCAACATAATTTGGCCATTCTCTAAGAAAGTAATAATTGAAAATAGCTCTGTCAATCCTTGAAGTAGTAAAATTTCTTCCTTCTTGTCTGTTATCCCAAGTAAACCAGGGACCGTTCATTTTTGCTTCATACAGACCACATTAAGCCATAAAAGAGTTAAATTCAATCATTGATTGTTTACTAGGATTGGATCTGCCTAATCTTTCCTCAGAAATCCTAACACATTTGAAATCCCCACAAATAAGCTTGGCTTTATCAATACATGTTTAAATCTCCCTAAGCTCCTTCCAAAGAAAAGATCTCCTCTTGTCTTCATTGAAACCATACACAACAGTAAGAAAGAAATATGACCCTCCCTGGTTGCATAAGCAATGCACCATCTGAGCTGAAGAGGAAATAATGTTGATATCAACATTACAGGGGTCCCAAACCACAATGATTCTACCAAGAGGATGAGACTCATGATTGACAAACCAATTATAATTAAGCCAAATCCTTTGCATGATCCTCCAAATATTTTTCATTCCTGAATACAAAAAATATTAGAATTAACCCTCCCTAGTTCTATGTGGACCCTATGTTGGTGACCTCCTTTATTGAGACCCCTCACATTCCAAGAAGTGACCGAAATGGTGTCATTCATTGGTCCCTACAGGGGCTAGAGGCCTGCTAGCCGCAGTTATCAAACAATCCCCGTCAGTAAGGAAATCTAATCCATGAAACTTGTTAGAAGATGTATCTATCATCCTCACAACAAATGATACATGGGGTTTATTGGTTTTAGTAAGCTTAGGGGGACCCTTTGACTTAGACTTCGCCAATTGAAAACCATCATCAATCGAGATAGACTGAGCCAGTTCCACACCAAGAGGGGAAATCATAGATCTATCCAGAACCCTCTTCAAATCATGGACTTTTCTATATTTAGAATATTCATCAACAGATTGGTCTCCCATACATGCAGAGAGCACTCCAACCTCACATGAGGGGCAACTACAGTTATTAAGCTCAGTTCATTTAGAAATAGGCATAACTATTGTATAATGCATATGGGATACACTAGATCAATAAAAGCATTGCAAAGGTCACAAGAGGTTAGATTTAAACATATAAATTGTATAGATATATTACATAACTTATTATTAAGCTATGGAAGTTGGGATGTACCACCCAACCTACTATAGAGCGGATGCAAAGTTTCCTATCCCATAATGGGAGTCTTAAATTTATTTGGTCTCCTTAAGATCTCAAAATGCCTCTGTCCGTGTGAGAAAGAAAAGTAGGGGCTCATAGTTTTGTAACAACATCTACCCTATCCTAGTACCCAAGTTAACAACATCTATTATAACACATAGGTAGTACTCTCTTTTAATCATCAATATCACATATTCTCTATCACAGTGGCAGGAGATCACTCATATAAATGGGTGAGTTAAGGGAAGAAGGAAACTATATGTAATATGAATTTTCTAGTAAATCACAAACATTCAACATTATATGAGTCCATGTACCCTTCCACAATCCTATGATTTCTGCAGAAACATCCATTTTGTTGTTTAACCATTTTGCCATCCCAATTTCTAAACATGGGGATAGTTATATGGTCATAGGATATTACATGAATTTAGTATTCTAATATTTGATTAATCTAATTACTCATCTTTAATAGATAAAAAAGGAAGAGCTAAGACCATGCTACTAAGAAAAATCAAAGCAAAGAATAACATCAATAATACCCAAATTCAAATTCAACATGCACATATAAATCCATAATTCCACCATTTTGGCCATATAAAGGACCTATCAAAATGAGGGCTCAAAAGCCACTTTTAATTGCTAGAAATTCTTCTTATAATAACAGGGAAACAACAAGCCAATTTCATCCAAAAGTTCCATTGTATTGAGCTCAATATGTCAAAAGTAGTGAAAATGCAAAATCAGCTATTTTAGGACAAGACACATGTAAACCTAAACAATTTCAGTAGCATGGCAGTATCAAGGTTATTTTTATTTTAAAACGTCAAGCAAAATTAAGGAGGATGATAATCCCAAAGTTTCCTATGTTAATGTTACCTTTAAATCATTTAACATGTAGTTTGTGAGATTTCTTAATTGTGCATGTGAATCACATCTCAAGAAATAGTAAATAGATGATATCACTTGTCATATGTGAAGAACATGATCTTCTGTTAGAGCAAGTTCAAACCCTATCTCTAAAGATTATCCATGTAGCATAAAACCGTCCTCTCTTGCCACTCTAACTCTAGCTAGGCCAAAGAAGGAGAAAACAATTCAATTTTAGGGAAAAAGAAACGTATCTTCACAATGGACAACCAAAAGCCTCGATCAAGACGGTAAATATAAGAGACAAAAGAAGAAAAGATGAGAGGAGATGAAACAACATGCCGTCAAAACTAAGCTAGAGGACCATCGTACACGAGATCTCCCTCTAAGAAAATTGTCCTCTAGCTTCAGTAGTGTTCTATAGTTGCAAAATAATGAAAATGAGCCATGACATGGTGGGAGAGGAAATTGCATTTAAACCCATAAATAGTTCACTTTGGGCTCCCCCATGAATCAAAGTAGCTAAAAATCAGCCTGAAACACCACTTCAGCCTCCTCAAACATACATCGGGCCTCTTGCCAGCACACATCGACCTCTAATCCCGCAAGAAGCACCTGCTTCCAGCTCCACGAACATGCATCTGTCTCCAACCTTGCCCAATGCACCCGGTTCGAGCTCCATAAACATTGCCTCTGATGGGCAACGACTCGAAGTGACTGCTTTGCCCTGGGCTCCCTCTCGAAGCGACCATAGCGGCCAACCTTGGGGTCGCATCCAGTCAAAGAGTGACTAAAGTGGCCCACCCGACCGACAACCACAAATATTTCACAGCGAGTGATGCGTTGCATCCCGACCCGGTTCGTTTGGCGGGCCCACCTAAGCGGTCGAAGCAAAGAGCACTAATGCCCAACGACCAAGTCACTTGCATCCATCAATCTCATTCAGAAATGCAAGCCATTAGCTCAAAACATCAACAATTCTATTGAACCAAAAATGCACATGACTTGCTCCATTTTTAAAAGTATAAAGGTGCATAAAAACATCATTTTTAACATCTAATAGTTCAAATTCTATTAGATTAATAAATCATATAATTAGAGAAAATAAAACGTGATTAAGGGAAATCACGGTTCAGAGTCTTACATACACAATGCTTTTGGATCTTAGGAAAGTTCTCCCCATTGGACTTAAAACAGAAAATATCGCTACCGATTGATGAAGCCCCTCGCCGCACCTGCGAGATATAAAAATCTTGCAAACATAATGGGAAAATAACTTCTATTTCTTTTCAGAAGGAAAACATTCTCTATTTGCAGATAGACCCATGGTTTTGCTTGCTCTGAAAACTGTGACGGAGATCATGTGACGATGTTATTATGCTTTTTAATAATCTCAGACGTGCCATAAAAGGTACGCCTGACTGTAATAATGACTTCCAACCGACAAAACAGCTCTTCAAACTAAAAGAAACTGCATCTATACGGCTCGGTACAGCATAGGGTACCACAACTAATCTTCTACTGACGACCAGAGATCATGATCTTCGAAACGATTCCTTGAGACTCACGTTTGAAGTGTATTGAGCTCGATTACCGTTGTTCAGGAAATTCTACGAACATTCCAGGCAATGCAAAGAAACATCACTTACCACGAATCGTGCAGGTTTCTGTGGGTATTCCGTTGCAAGAGTAGAGTTTTCTATAACATAATATAATATGCTGCCGAAAGTTCTTGGGGCTAGGTTATTCGTACTGCGTGACTCCGTAACGACGTCGCATATATAGAAACAGGAAGATTCCAGTCTCTCGTGGTGGAAATTACTATCTAATGTATTTTCTCTTTCCAAGATGGTATCTCTTGGCACGATCCGAGGTTCCTCGCTTGCACCAACCTGAACTAGTGAACCCAGACAGCTGCTAAAAGATGAACCTAGTTGGCATGCCCCCAATCTCGAGACGAGTGGTACTGTTGTAAGATAAAGAGTAGTTGTACCCTAAAGGTACGATTCAGTTTAAATTCATAAATCCAAAACTATTTGCAAACTAGTCCTTCAATTAAATTCCATTGTTATCACGTTGTTCATGCTCAGATACCTTGATATAATTTAGTCCGATATGAACTTTTGTTGCCTAAATACATTGATCATATATAGCATCTTAGCAGTAAACATACTTTGTTAACTCATAGCTGTCGAGATCTCTCTTTTGATCAAATATAAATTCCAGCAATTCGAGAGAAGTCCTCATCCTAAACTCAGATTAAGAAGCAAAACACTTTGTTCTCTACAAACACGATTAACACAGAACACAAAAAGTACATGTAATTTTTTTCTTTTCTTCATAAAGCCTCATTAATCAATGCCACATCAAAGAACAACATGTTCAGTCATCACAAGTCATATTCAACTCTATCAAACCAGAATTAAGATCTTAGTGCTCATATGCAGTTCAGTTTACAACAACTACATGTACATGAAAGAACAAATCCTACCTACAATCCAACCCCGGAAAGAGATAGTACATGGATATTCTAATCTAGATTATTATGTTTACCTCTTCTTTGTCACGATCTCTCTAATGGACATCATTATACCTAAAAGTATTTGAAACAACCTCATGAGCCTCATATAGAGCCCCAGTGAGTGGATACCTCCCACTCAAGCTGAGTATGTGCATCAATATCATATCAAGTATAATGAACTTAAAAGAAACTGACATATATTAAAAAGTTTAACAAATAGTTCTAGGAAATACTCAAATCCAGTTTATTAGAATAATCTAATCAATCGGATAAGGTGATTACCTAGACCAAATCTAAATTTAAAATATCTTTTAGAGTAAGTCTATCGACAAATCAGCAAACGTTGCTTAATTCAGAATGACAATTCTTTAGTATGAGTGACAAGTCAAGATTTATATACTTAGAATCAACATACATAACAATAACATCATCTTTGTGACACCCCCACCAGTCAGACCAGGAACACATCTTGCACTCCTGAAGTTGAAGTACACATAAGACATGACTACTAAACATGACTATTCAAGTGACAAGCAAATCCAAATCTTAATTAGAATGGATATTAATTTCATAATGAATTAATTGTCAACATTTAAAAAAACATTTCATACTAGCCAGATAAGAGGAGGCAACATATTATATTTATAAAATAATAACTAATTTCTTCAACAAGAAACATATTCAACAACAATTGATTTATCAAGTAGTCGTAAAAGGAATGTAAAAGATATTCAACTCATGTTCTGCACGGCTTAGAATCTTTTTGTTCGTTTGCATTGAAACTACTTGACTTGTACCTCACTAAGTAGAAGTCTCCATGCCTAATTCTTGTGTCAACGACTCACCATCACTATGTTAGGATTTGATCAGTCACCCTAAGATATCAACAACAAACCCTGGTCCCCTGCATGATTGCCTAAAGAGTCTCATGTCCTCATCTATGGTACACAAGACAAAATAAATATAACAACATATCAAAATATCACATATCATCATATTTCACATGTTTCACAATTTATATTTTATCAGAGTCTATTCCTCATGGACATAGACTATTATATCAGAGGATTTAGAGTTGGAATCACACCAGATGACTCATCTGTAAATTCTAGTGTTTGAACCTTTAAGGTCTAGACCCACACTCTAAAATCCTTCTCATAATACTCCAATTACTACAAGGAAATTAGTTTTATTTCCCCACTATGGCACCCGGGGGAAACTCACGGTGTTCAGGACACCTAACTAGATGTGTCATTATTTCAATTACTATTAATCCCTTTTTACTCATCTTAAAGAAATTTCATATCATCATATATCATATGTGTATATTGTCCTGCAACTAGAATGATATAAAACATATTAGGGTTAATAAGAAAGACAAACATTATATCAAGAATTAAAACAATCTTTGATTTACAACATTCATATTTCATATTCATTTTTGCATCATTTCATATAATTTATCATCAGTGAGCTAAAAGCCTAAAACATCATCTCATCATCAAACATTTACCCTAAATAGGATTCCTCAAATATAATCAATGTGTGTTAATTCAATCTCAACATATTTCTTATCAATTCATTCCACATCACAATTCTCATCAAGTATTGAAAGAGACATTAGACCTATAAACAATATAGGCATATAGACCATCTTATGTCATCCATCATGTTCAAAACACATTTATGATACAATATATACTAATTCCATCCTATTCCAGTAGATGTACTTAAATTTCAAGCATAAATGTGCGTAAAGCACTTAATTGTCATCATCCATTATTTAGCACTCTTTAATTAGGGTTCGAATCAACACATTTTTTATTATCATTTGAAGTCCATTGAGTTAAACCATTCTCAGAGTACAAACATACTAACAAACACTTACAATCTAAAACACCCTGATTTTCTTATCACATGAGAAGAAGCTATTCTTTTTATCAAATGGGGAGTGTTAGTAACATGATATGCATTACAACCATTACAGACCGTGTATGAAATAAATTCTCATATGGTTACATAAAATTGTATAAAAATTATATATATATATATATATATATATATATATATATATATATATCTGTGTGTGTGTGTGTGTGTGTGGTGCTAAACATGTATTCTTTCTTAATATCTCCAATCGTGTAGATGACTCCCCACCAAGAAAACCTCTTAAAACTGTAGATGAATCCTCTATCTTGACATCTTTTCCTGAAGATTAGTACATACGGATATCTCCTCCCCAGACATACACAAAGGGAAACCTAGATTAGAGTAAGTGGCATTGAATTTCTAATAAGATAACATGAATATACTATAACTAAAAGTGAACTAATATATAAAAGTTGTAAACTTTTACTGAATCGATGTGTCTTTACTTTTATTGAATCGATGTGTCTTTTGTTTATATCTTTTATCTGATTTGTGGCCACCATTATACAATAAGTCCTCCTAAATTGGTGTACCTACACCTCTGAATTGGCATTACATGCCAGTGAATGACACTAAGGTGTCTCTGAATTGGTGTGACTACGCCCTGAATTGGTACTGAAGTACCTATCAATTGGAGTGAACACTCCAAGAATTTGTAACATATGCCTCTAAATTGTCCTGGGACTAACTGAATGAGGACTTATCATATAATCTCTGATGTGAAGGTTCTGATAAATTATTTTAAATTTGAACTTACTGAATTTAGAATCTGAACTTATCTCATACCAAAACTAAATATTTATAACAGAACATATAATGAATTCTGAATATAAATCTAAATCTTTTCTCTTAAATTCTGAATTAAATCTAACACCAAATCTAAATCTAAAGTTGTATCTTAATTACTAAATAACTGAGATTGGATCTGAAACTCTTTTTAGGTATGTGGATCTAATTTATGACTACTCACAATGAGTAATCCAAATCTAAAATCTAAAATCTAGATTCTTGTTCTCTGAATTAATCTTAATCTAAACTCTTATTTAATAGATGATTTAATTAAATTCTAAATCAGATATATGACATATGTGTCTAAAGGCTTGATAAAATGAACTGAACTGAATAAATAAATACTAAATATTTGAAAGTAGCTTAAATATAAGAAACATATAATATGATATCCTCACAACATAACTTCATCTAAACAAAGTGTGTTTAATAAAACATTATTGGATGTGAGATAAACATTAATAGCTGAATCTCTGAAAGTAACTTAATCTCTAAGTTACTTTGTCAGAAAGGTGTAGGTTGAAGCATAATAATAATGAAATTCAATGGACATGGCCCACTTACCTCTGTTGCATCAACCTAAGTAACTTCTTGAATCTTTAAGTTAAAACCCTAGCTCCTAAAAATATCATGAACAATTCATGAATACCCATTAACCCCAAACACATACCACTTAGGTCTAATTAGGGTTCATGTCTCACCTAAGATGGGTATGATTGTAGACGTAAATTCTTTGCACATACACATATAAACTTATAAAAAGGTTACCAACATGTTTGATATGTTTAACTGACATGATGGTGATGTTTAGGGAATTTATTGAACATTGTGTTATTGCCTCAGATAAGACTAGGTTTACTATCCCTAATTCAATGATCATCCACATATGTGGGTGAAGCTTGTACCATAAATCATGATTAAAAGAAATATATCATACTAGACATCGTGAAGGGCATGTATACATCTTCTAAGATTTAACGACTCATATTTGTCATACATCATTACTAATTTATCAATATACGCATGCATAACTTTTCATTAAAACTATATTCACTTCATGCACCAAAACTAGTATAAGATCTTTATAGCATTCTAGACTGCACTATATTTCATTTGGTACCTTACATGTCTAAATCCATAATATGAATAAAAGTTATACATTTTGAAAGGAATTACCTTTTTGGGTGATTTGATCCCTTTCTACTTGATCTAAGGGCTGAGACTGCCTTTTCCACTCCTCTTTTGTTCCAGGTGTCCTAGTTGGATCTCTGGATTGATCCGTATTAGATGAAATCCAAAAACCCGAACCCGATTGTCATCCTCATGGCCGTGACACCTCTGTTTGCTCTGTAAAATAGAGTAGCAATGCCCAGGTGGGAAAATAGTATCTAGTCACGAAGCTAGGATCTAGCACTGAGATCTTGGGTGGTGCTAATAGCGCCACCCCCCTTGTGCCTCTCTAGTGCCACATATATCCTTCAATGGTGGCCAAGGAAGGATCGCCCTATGCACTCCTCAAAATCACAAACAAGAGCAAGCCTGCTTCCATGTCTGGCTCTAGAACTAGAAGGCTCATATCCTAAAATTGGCAACCCATCTTCTTCCCCCTAGGCACAAAATTTCCTATCTCGAGTTTATGTCACCTACTTGATGGCTCACCACCCTTTCTCTAGGGTAGCATGATAGGAAAGCAAGTTGTGACCTGTGTTTGTCATTCAAGCCCTTCAATCAGTTGTTCATTGATGAGCTTAGTTCCTATAAGATGAGAGGTTGGTATGTGGATCATCCCACTTGACATCTCAGCCTAAGGATCACCCTCAAGATTGTAGCATGTTGCTCATGCTCTGCCTTCTTGGCCATCGTCATGGTTGTAGATTTCTTATTGATGGCTTGCAACCCAAGACCTTATGGTCGTTCCTACCCTACCTAACTAGGGTTATCAATTATGATAGGTTTTCCACTAATCTCGATATCTAGTTTCTTGTTGGGTTTCTTGCTTAGATTGGGATATTCATCTATTAGGTTGACTAAAAAGTTCCCAACAAGGTAATGCCTCACAACCCCAAATATAGAGTATGACCGTGTGAATATTAATCTTGACATATTATCAGTTCAACCAAACAATTGTTTGGAAAAACCATATATACATAAGAGATGTAGCAGACTGTAAGTCTTGTATCAAATGGATAATAGCATCTAGAGGTTATCACCAGTAGACTTCTTACCATGATCATAATACTCATAGTCAAAGTACCTTTGATTATTTCCAAATATATCATATGACCTCTATATTTACCTTTCCATCATCAAGGCAAGGTCAATTGATGTGAACAAGTTCTTTGAAATTCAATCAACACCATAATCATGTAAACTATAAACTTCACCAAAATTCTTTGACCTCTTATCTATATCATCTAAACATAATACACGTCTTAATTTCATAATTCATGCATTAGATTGGTGAAATATCCAAAATACCTTTCAATATCATATATTGTCCTTAAGATTATTACAATGTCATCAAACACCAAACAAGTCGTATTCTCATCATAGTTGTAAACCCTTACTTTTCTTCTGACCAATAAATCCTCCAATGGTGGTCAATTCACCAAAATGCATTGGGTTCTAAGTATGCACAAAAAGTCCTTCAAAATGGATCAAACATGGAGAACATGGCCCATTTGTCCCAATCTCACCTAATTAGAATTCCTCTTAGCATGATTAATATTCACATAGATACTTACAAAAAGTTGGGGTGTGACAACTATGCCCACCTTTTTTTGGGAATTTCATCCTTGGAATTCGACTAAACTACAAGAGGCTACCCACCTTAGGGTTTCACATACCTTACATACACGAACTCTTGACGATTGTCATAAAGTCTCATAGGAACCTTTAAAGTATGACCTTCTAATGGATATCTAACTATGTCTAACCACAAATCAAACTATCATGTACAAATTACATGGAAATCTGTAGGAGATCTTGATCATAAACAACTATTCTTTCTTTACTCCTAATTCTTTATTTTTTTACATATCTTTTCTGGAAACTTGTACTTTGGTACCTGGGTCTCGTGACATGCTATAAGTTCTTAGGTCACATACCTTGCACATAGGGCATGAGTATGTATTTGAATTGGCTTGCACTAAGGGCATGGGCCGGATGACCTACACTAAGGACCTAGGTCATGTCTCTTGATTTGATGTGCATTAGGGATTGGGTCTAACTCCATAATCTCATTTCATATCATTAAAATTTACCTTATTTGAATCTTAATGCATTCTGACCTAATGGACTTACCATGATCTTAAATCTTAACACGTGGATCCTATCTTGGAAGCATAATCATGACTTAATGCATACAAATCTTATAATCTTATCGTGTAATTAATTCTTAGATTTTAATCATTATAAGAAATCTTATTAACATGTCTCTACTTGTGATCTTAGGTACAATAAGGATATAGCCATAAATGTATAAAAATTTTACTTGCATGCCTTGTTTTAATATCTTAGAAAATTTAATCACATAGATCATTAAGATCTAATTTAATAATCATGCAAATATGATGAGCTTGATAAATACTTATCATGAAATCTTAAAGAATAACTCTTAATGGACTAAATCAGAAATCTTAATCATATTGAGAAATAATAATTACATATCTTTATATGGAAACTAAATCACCAACATCTTAATCTTCACTAATTAACCTTAATTGCATTACTCTAGTTGAGATCATAATATTAAGTAAATTATGGACATCTTGCTGAGTGGTATGAAACATGTAAACACATTAAGTGCAACTATAACTAAATACTCATGGGCATGGACCACTACTTTGGTTTGTGGAATCCCACACTAAAGTCATTAAGAATCCCTTCTTCTCTAATCATATACTACATTGTTAGGTCAAAATGACAATTATTTATCTTATCATGGGGCTCTTAGCTAGATAAGACCAAGGAATTTGTACTCACCATCTTACCATATAACCATTGTTATCCCTAAGAATATCCAAATAAACATTAATCAATCATCTAATCTAATCTCTATCTTATATCAACATCATGTAGAACTCCATATTATTGTTATCTTAACCAAAAATACATTCCATAGCTTATACCACTACATATCAAGTATCATTCATTAAAATAAAAAATTTCATGTATAAATTGAAAAGGTACTACAGATAGTCCTAAGTATCGTCATACTATCCCATAACAAACTTAAACTCAAAGAATAACATGATTCGTATCTTCCTCAGAAACTTCAAATCCAAAAAGGCTAATTGTGATTCTACTTATGACAAATGTCCCTCCTTATAACCAAAATTCAAACACATTGAAATTCCCTAATCCATATCACACCTAGTAAGAAAAGATACAATTTTCTTCAAATCATATATCCAATAAACCAATGGATCTAACCCTTAAAATTATGGTTGTAAAAGTTCACAATGCTTACTTATCATTCCTTATATAAATTCTCACCTATAAATAACAAAATCATGAAATATCATGACTATGACTTATTAACTAGATTTAAGGATGTATTTTCTCATTACTTTATAACTACATGAATTATATGTATGGACATCTACACCTGAAACTGATCTATTCGTATATACAATGTGCTACACATTAACATAAGTTGGTCTCCATCCTATGATTTAAACATAAGTTGATATATCCCCAATACATGATGTTGACGAATACAAGGACCGAGTCCCACCACATAGTTCAATTGTTGAAAGATAAGGTAGAGTCTTACATAAGTTGACATATCCCCACTACAACATAAGTTGGTCTCCATTCTATGATTTAAACATAAGTTAACATGATGTCGATGACTATAAAGACTGATTCCCACCACATAGTTCATCTATGTTTAGTACCTGACTGTGACATGTATTATAAAGTTCTAATAGGTATGCTATTAGGTTTAGGTGGCCATCTACCTCAAAAAATTTCTATCAAAATTTTTTATCACCTCCCGATGCATACCAATAGGTCATACATTTAAAGATGCAATGTCTTATTACATTTATCTCACCTAACAACACACATATCCCATAATGTATGCACTAGAAAGAGTGAGATAAGCTTAATAAGTATATAATTATGCATATAACATCCCCTCTAAAAAACCCCATAAGCTTGTATCCCATACCACAAACATGTGGGGAAAATATAGGATATGATATACCCAAATCCAAAGTTAACATAAACAATCCAAAGCAGCCAGACGCTAACCCTAATATATCTCAACTTCTATCGTCTGACTAAACTTCTAACATGGATTCTACTATCTTTTACTTACTTATTTTACAACTAGGGACACAAATCTATTTTTAGATCTCTAGCCTCACTTGTCTTATAATGGGGAAATCGAAACAAATAATATGAGAATTTTCATGATGGCCATCTACATTATTTTTCTGATACCATTTTGTAACACCCTGATTTTCTTATCACATGAGTGGAAGCGAAATATTTTTTTTGAAATGTGGAGTGTTACTAACATGGTATGCATTACAATAATGATAGATAAGAACCATTACAGATTGTCTATGATTTAAATTCTCATAAAAATAAACATGGTTACATCAAACTGTATAAAAAGCCTATATACATGATGTTAAAACCAGTACTCTATCTTAATATCTCTGATCGTGTAGATGGTGTCCCGTCAAGCAAACCTTTTAAAATTGTAGATAGATCCTCTATCTTGACCTCTATTTCTGAATATTAGGACCTGTAGATATATTGTTCCCGACCATGCACAAAGGGAGACCTAGGTTAGAGTAAGTGGCATTGAATTCCTAATAAGATAAACATGAATATACAATAAATGAAAGCTGAACTAATATCTGAAAGTTGTAAACTTATACTAAATCCATGTGTCTTTTGTTTATGTATTTTATATGATTTGTGGCCACCTTTATATGATAAATCCTCCTGAATGGGCATATCTACACTTCTAAATTGGTACTAAAGTACCTCTGAATTGGCACTACATGCCTATGAATGACACTGAAGTGTCTATGAATTGGCATGACTATGCCCTGAATAGGTACCGAAGTACCTCTGAATTTGAGTAAACACTCCTTTGATTTAGAAAATAGATGCCTCAAAATCATCTTGGGACTAACTGAATGAGGACTTATCATATAATGTCTTACGTTAAGGTTCTGATTAATTATCTTAAATTTAAACTTACTGAATTATGAATCTAAACTTGTCTCATACTAAAAACTGAATATTGATAATCGAACATGTATTGAATTCTGAATTTGAATCTAAATCTTTTCTCTAAATTCTACTATATGTAATTATAGTCTCATTTACGATAAAGAGAACACAATAAAGAAAAGTAAATCTAACTCTGAATCTAAATCTAAAGCTATATTTTAATTACTAAATAACTAAGATTGGATCTGAAACTCTTTTTAGGTATGCAGATCTAATTTATGACTACTCACAATGAGTCATTTAAATCTAAAATCTGAAATCTAAATTTGTTGTTTGAATAAATCATAATCGAAAACTCTTATTTAATAGACGACTTAATTAAGTTTTGTTATTAGATATATGACATGTGTTTAAAGACTTGATAAAATAAACTAAACTGAATAAATAAATACTAAATATTTGAAAGTAGCTCAAATATAAAAAATCTATCATATGATATCCTCACAACATAACTTCATCTGAACAAAATTTGATTACTAAAAAATTATTGGATATGAGCTAAACATTAATAACTAAATGTCTGAAAGTGAAGTGATCTCTAAGTTACTTTGTAGGAAAGGTGTAGGCTGAATCGTAATAATAATAAATTCAATGGACATGGCCCACTTACCTCTGTTGTAGCAACCTAATTAAGTTCCTAAATCTCTAAGTCAAAACACTAGCTCTCAAAAATATCATGAACAATTATTGAATATCCATTAACCCAAAACACATACCTATTAGGTCTAATTAGGGTACATGTCTCACCTTAAATGTGTATGAGTATAGACTTAGATTCATTGAGTATGAGTATAGTCCTTAGATGTGTATGAGTATATACTGATAAAAAGGTTACCAACATGTTTCATACGTTCAACTAACATTATGGTGATGTTTAGGGCATTTATTATACATTATGTGATTGCCTCAAATTAGAGGGTTACTATCCCTAATTCAGTTATCATCCACATAAGTAGGTGGATCTTTTACATAAATCATGATTAAAAGAAATAAATCAATACTAGACATCATGAAGGGCTTGTATACATCTCCTAATATTTAGCAACTCATATTTGTCATACATCATGTCTAATTTATCATGATACTCATGCATCACTTCTCATTAAAACTATATTCACTTCATGTGCCAAAGACAGAATAACATTTTTATAAAATTCTGGACTCTGGTAGCTTTCATTAAGTACCTTACATTTCTAAATCCAGTCTATGAATCAAAAGATATGGATTTTGAAAGGAATTGCTTTTTTTGGTGATTTGATCCCTTCTCGCTTGATCTAAGGGATAAGACCACCCTGTCCACTCCTCTTTTATTCCAGGTGTCCTATTTGGATCTTCAGCTTGATCCATATTAGTTGAAATCTAGTAAATAGAACATGGTCGTCATCCTCGTGGGTGCAACACCTTTGTTTCCTCTGTAACACATAGTAGAGACGCCCTAGTGGGAAAACGGTGGTTGGTCGTGAAGCCGGGATCTAGCAACAAGATCTTGAGTGGTGCTAGAGTTGTTGTACCCCTTGCGCCTCTCTAGAATCACACATATCCTTCAATGGTGGATAAGAAAGGACCACCCTATGCACCCTTCAGAATCACGAACAAGAGCAAGCCCACTTCCTTGTCTGGCTCTCAAAGCGGAAGGTACAAATCATTAAATTGGAAACCCATGTTCTACAGCTTAGGCACAAAATCCCCTATCTCGAGATTATGTCACATGCTTGATGGACAGCCAACCTATCTCCAAGGTAGCATGATAGGAAGGCAAGTTGCAACCGAAATTTTATGTTCAAGCCCTTCCAATGGTTGTATGTTGTCGAATCTAGTTCTTATAGGATGATAGGTTGGTCAGTGGTTCATCCCACTCGAAATCCCAACCTAAGGAGAACCCTCAAGGCTTCAACTTATTGCTCATTCTATGTTTGCTTGGCCATCACCATTTCTATAGATTTCTTGTTGACGGCCTGCAACCCAAGACCTTATGGTCCTTCCCGGCCTAGCTAACTAGGGTTATTAATGATATATATATATATATATATATATATATATATATATATATATATATTATACATATACATACATATATATATATTATATATTATATATATTATATATATATATATCCTGATAAATTTCCACTTACCCCAGTGTCTAGTTTCTAGTTGAGCCTCCTGCTTAGATTGGGATATTTATCTATGAGACCGACTTAAAAGTTTCCAACAAGGTTATGCCTCAAAACCCCAAATATGAAGGAGTATGACCATGTGAATACTAATATTGACACATGATTGGTTCAACCAAATAATTCTTTTGGAAAACCATATATATACAAGAGATGTATCAAACTATAAGTCTTGTGTCACATGGGTAGTAAAATCTAGAGGTTATCTCCAGTAAACTTCTTACCATGATCATAGTGCTTGTAGTCAAAACACTTGTGATTATTTCCAAATATGTCATATTGCATGTATATATACATTTCCATCATCAAGGCAAGGTCAATTGATATGAACATGTTCTTAGAAATTCAATGGACTCCATAACCATGCAAATTATCATCTATTCAACTACAAACTTCACCAAAATTCTTTGACCTCTTATATATATCATCTAAACATAATACACATTTTAATTTCATCCTTCATGCATTAGATTAAAGAAATATCGAAAATACCCTTGAATATCATATCGTGTCCTTAGATTATTACATTGTCATCCAACACCAAACAAGCCTTATTATCATCATAGTTATATTCCTTACTTTTCTTGTGACAAGTAAAGCCATTAATGTTGTTCAATTCACCAAAATGCATTGGGTTCTAAATATGCACAAAAGGCCTTCAAAATGGGATCAAACATGGACAACATGGCCCATTTATTACAATCTCACCTAATTAGAATTCCTCTTAGCATGATTAATTCTCATGTAGATATTTATAAATAGTTGGGGTGTGATACAATCGAAGAACACATTCTTGTAAATCAATTCATGTTCTAGAATGTCATCATGTAATTGATTTGAACTATACTTATATGCATTCCTTAATCCATCATTTGACACCATTATTCATTAGCATTACTTAGGTCATCATTTTAGTGTTAGATTTAGGTTCTTAGATGCATCTAATAGCTTTCATCATTTACCTCTCATTTAATAGTCTCAACTTCTTTCATTTAATGTTCACTAACATGCTTGGAACAAATCATCCTAATTTACTTATTAACAAAGTTTCTCTCTCATCCAAATCCTTTATAGTACAATTTTATTGTGTTCTAGTATATTCCAAGTAAAAAGATAAAAGATTTCTTCATAATTATTATTTTTTATATTTTATTCATTACATATTATCACAATTCACATCACCTTTGTCCATATCTTATTTTGCATCTAGATACATGTACGAAGTCATTTGACTCATACTAGCATTTTGGTAAATAAAATCAATCCTTCTATTCTTTATAAAACTCTCGAATTAGAAAAAACCATGAATTAGGGTTACTTCCTCTTGCCTCTAAATCTCTAGCCAACTTCTTAATTCATTGTTGTGTGTCTTGTATGAAAGACTTACATCCATGATGCTTTTACTTGTTTTTCCATATATTATAGTAAAATAGATGCATTAGGTTTACATTGTCTTAATAAAACTTATCACCTTCAACTGGATTAATAACCCCCACAATTGGGCATAGTTTTACATTCACATGATTATATACGAGTCTGGCTTTATCTCTCATACTCGTCCTAATACTAGATTTCTAGGGTTTTGAGAAGTCATATTAGTACATAGAAGAGAGGGATGGGGCCGCGCTCTGGGGGTGACGGCGGCGCCGGAGGCGAGCACCAAAGAAGGCCAACGAATCCAGGGGGAAGAAGACCTCAACGAAGAAGCCATGTTGTCGAGGAGGTCAGAGTAGCGAGCACGCCTAAGGACTGGTCGTCTGTGTTCAAGAATTCGTTCGGAGACGTCGACACCAGGCTATCGGAAGTGGCTCTAACAGTAGAAGGAGACACCATCATAATCCCACAGGCGGAGGTGGATGAAAACACAGCTCTTTGGTGGAACACGCTTACTGGTTATGTGATTGCTTTCAAACCGCATATCCCAACCTTGCAGGACTACCTTGAAAAGCTTTGGAAGCCATTTGGATCCATGGAGGTTCTGGGGAGGGGGAGTGGAAGCTTCATTATCAAGTTTAGTGAGGACTCAGACCTCACCAATGCTCTAGAAGGTGGTCCCTAGTATGTGAAGGGCAAACCGATGGTTCTCAAGAAGTGGGAGAAAGGAGACCCGCTGGAACAGGACAAGTTCACAGTTGTTCCGGTCTGATTGAAGGTCCACAATCTACCTCTCGAGCTATGGAGCAAAGCTATGATCGCACGTATCGCATCCTACCTGGGAAAGCCGCAGTGTTTGGAACGCCAGACGAAAGCAAAAACCAGAATCGACTCTGCTCGAGTCAATGTGTTGATGAGCGCCAAATCGACCTTTCCCAAGGCTGTCAAGTTGCGGACGGATAAAGGGGTTGGCTATGCTGTTAGCATTGAGTACGAATGGATACCAGTGAAGTGCCCCCATTGTGAGATCTTTGGCCACGAGAAGGCTCTATGCAAGTTTGTTGATCAGGTGAAGCCGGCGGAGCAACAGACTAACGTACAGACAGAGCAAAGCGACGGGCAGGCACGAAGTGCTCGACAGAATTCCCTAGAGAAGACTGATGTGCAGACACAAAAGAACACTGGTGCGTAGACACAACCTGAAGTTAGTGATGTGGCGCGCACGCACTAGGGAGAAGAAACTGCTGTGGGAAGTAAGGGAGACAGCTCGAGGGACCAGAGTGCTTCCAGCGAGAAGGATGGCTTCGAAAGACCGAAGAAGACGGTTAGTCCGAGAAGGACGAGGGGACAGAAAAACACCATTGGGAGAGGAAAGGAAGTTAAAAAATTCCATACCCTTGATGACTCAGTTAATGAAAAAGAACCAACGGCCTCGACTGGTGGTGTACCAGTCAAAGGGTCTAATGGGTGAAGCACCTAGAATCATAGCTTGGAACGTCCGAGGCATCTCCGGATGGGAGAAGCGTGACGTTATCCGAGCTGAATTGCGGAGGGCCAAAGCAGATGTGGCTCTTCTAACTGAGGTTAAAATCAAAAGAAGTAAACTTACTAAAGTAGTACAAAGAACCTGGCCGGAAGCCAAGTGGTTAGATAATTCCATGTGCTGCAAGAAGGTTAGGATTCTGGTTTTATGGGAAAGTGATGATATCAAGATCAGGAAATTAGCTCAATCACGACAGTTCATACATCTCAGCCTGAGCTTTGGGGGTAAAAGCTTAGAGATGACAGCTGTGTACGGTGATAATAATGATAGTAAAAGAGTAGCCCTTTAGGATGATCTGGTGGCCATCATCAGCTCTGTGCGAGTAGCCTGGATCATCACCGGAGATTTCAATGATGTTAGGAAGGTGGAGGAAAGGAAAGGAAGAGCTTCACCATCAGCTAAGTCGATGAGTGATTTTAATGAGACTGTAAGTAAATTAAATCTGATTGAAGAAGAGGCCAAAGGGTCATTTTTTACTTAGAACAATCAGCAATGTGGGACAGACAATATAAGAAGTAAAATCGACAGGACTCTCCTCGACAGCTAAGGTTTTGGATATTTCCCTAAACTATGGATCGAGATTTTATCGTCTATATACAGTGATCATCACATACATATTATTCATATGGATGATGAAGAATAAAAGCACAACTACCCTATTTACTACTTCAATGCTTGGGCTAGTCTTCCTGGATTCCAAGATGTTGTCTGCAGTGCTTGGAATACAAGGGTGGATGGTAATCCTATGTACCGACTTTGTCAACGCATTAAGATCATGAAAAGAAAGCTTCAAACCTGGAACTGGGAGCAGAAGGGTGATATGGCTGACATGGCTAGGAACAAAGAAAAGGCTGCTATAAAGGCACATGATGAGGCAGACAAAGAACCCTATAATGAACTCAAGTGGGATATTGCAAAGACTTTGAAATAAGAAGCTCTCATGGCTAAGAACACTGAGGAATCTATGGTGAGACAAAAGTCTAGAATGTTTTGGCTCAAGAATGGAGACTTGAATACAAAGTTTTTCTACGCCTCCTTGAAAAGCAGAAGGATGAGGAACCAAATTCGAATGCTTGAGGTGGATGGAGTTCAAACTAGCAACATGGAAGTTATTGGGGACACTTTCATCAAGCATTATATGAAGATGTTCAACGTGACTAGTCGCAGAGCCCCCTTTAGTGGTGGAAACATGCCCAAATTAACCGAGTCTCAGAAGCAAGCTATGTGTGCCTTGGTCACTGATGAGTAAATCTATGATATTGTCAAGAAGTCAGATGATGACAAATCCCCTGGCCCAGACGGTATGAATGTGCACTTCTTCAAATCCACATGGGATATTATTGGGGCAGATGTTTGCTGCGCAATTAAAGACTTCTTCCTCAAAGGGAAAATGTTAAGAGAGATGAACAAGTCATATGTGGCTCTTATTCCTAAGGTGAAACAACCACAAAAAGTGGGAGAGTGGAGGCCAATCTCTCTGTGAAACTTCGTCACTAAGATTATCTCTAAAATCCTTGCTAACAGGTTGAGGGATATCTTACCAAGCCTCATCATCATCAACCAGTGTGCCTTTGTTAAAGGTAGGAGGATTGCTGACGCCATTCTTCTTGCGAATGAATTGGTGCATGATTTTAAGAAGGTGAATGTCAGCAACAAGCTTTGTTTGAAGGCTGATCTAAGTAAGGCTTATGACTCTATCGATAGAGGTTACTTATTAAATATTCTTGAGGTGATGGAGTTCCCGGCTTGTTGGATTGAGTGGATTAAGGAATGCTTGGCTACTGCCTCGTGTCAGATCTTGATCAATGGTGTACCTACTGAGATTATACAAACCTCTGGTGGTATCAGGCAAGGCGACCCGTTGGTGCCGTACTTATTTGTGATAGGGATGCAAGGCCTCACTGCTATCTTTGATCAGGCGGTACAGATGAAAGAGATTGAACCCCTTGCAGCTGGTGCCAGTACCGTCTCCCATTTGCTTTTTGCAGACGATCTTCTGGTTTTTGCTAAAGCCACTGAAGACAACATCAAAGGTATCAAGAAATGCTTGCAGTGCTTCAAGGATGTGTCTGGCTTAGAACTGAATCCACAAAAGAGTCAACTTTTCCTCAGTAGAAATGCACACTCCAACATCAGTACACGGATGGGAGTAGAAATTACTGACTTCCCGGTCAGGTATTTGGGTGTGCTGTTATTTGTAGGTAGACTCACCAAGAGGATGTGCTATCCCCTCATTGATAAATTGAAAACCAAGCTAGAAATGTGGAAAACCAAGCTCCTGTCAATGGCTGGGAGGTTGGATCTAATTATCTTGACACTCTCAGCGTATCACATATACTGGACTGGAGTGTTCCCACTCCCAAAAGCTACGATTGATGAAATTGAAAGCATATGTCACAACTTCCTTTGGGGAGACAAGGGGGAAAGCAAACATATTCACTCTATATCCTGGGATATAATATGCAGGCCTAAACCGGAAGGAGGTCTGGGTGTCAGAAGAGTGGAGGATTGGAGTGATGCAGGACTTGTGAAGAATATGTGGGATATTGCCAACAAGAAAACTTCTTTGTGGATCTATTGGATTCACAGCAAGTATATCAAGGAGGAGACTGTGTGGTCAAGTCAACCTAAACAAACAAACAGTTGGATGTGGAGAAACATCCTTAAGACTAAAGACAAATGTTTGGCACATGTCCGTTTTACAATTGGAAATGGAAACACTGTGAAGATGTGGAAGGATCCATGGGTTAATGGATGCTTCCTCATGCAATGTACTGATGACCAAAGCTACTTACAACTTAGGTCGAAGTTGGGACCTAATTGCTATCTGAGCAACATCATTGCTGGAAACAGATGGGACATTCCTGAAGCAAGGGGGATGGATGATATTCGTCGAATCTGTAGTGGCATACCGATAGAAGGAAGAGATGATTCTTGCATGTTGGGAGGTTGCAAGACTTTAAAACTGAAAGAGGCATGGAATTTCTACAGAATCAAGCATGGAGAGGTGGCGTGGTCTAAATGGCTGTGGCGTTCAAGAGCTCCTAGGCGCGCTATTATCTGCTGCTGGAAATTCATGTACGGCAGGTTGATCACTGAAGATCAACTGCAGAAAAGAGGCCTTAGTTTATCTTCTAGATGTAGTTTGTGTTGCATACATGAGGAGACTAACAATCATGTTATGTGGGAGTGTGATGTGGCTACTGAAATATGGGGGAAAGTTGCTCAGTTTTTTCCTATCAGACCAAGAAGTAAGGAAGACATTCAAATTATGAAGAAAAAGAACGAAGCTCTCCTTGTTGTGCTGGTTATATACCATATATGGATTCATAGGAATCATATAGTTTTTGAAGGTGCTAAAGTCAATCCACACAACTTGTGGAGATGCATAGAGAGTGATTATAGAGGACTTCACAGATAGGTCCTTTTTGTTTATCTATTTAGATAGTCTGAGCTTGTGCTCCCCCTACTTGTACAGTTCTTTTTTTTCGTTTGGAATGGAAAGAGTAACACGCTTACTGACCAACAAAAAAGAGAAGTCATATTAGTTTAACACATCATAAGAATCAAATTATTTATTAATTCATCAGTGTGCATAGAGGTTCATTGAGTCTATTCAAGACTCATGGAAGCCCTAGTTTCCATTCCACATAATCAACGAATCATTTACAGGCATACACTGATTCATTGACTCATTTGAGTCTGCCCCTCAACATTAACCCCAGACATGGATTTCCTTCATATCAAACCCTCACATATTGATCCTCATTTTTCAATTCAAGTAAGGATTCAAATTCAGTTTAGCAACTCATGCTTATTGAGTTCAAATATGAATACATACATGTCAACTAAATTTCCAAGCATATCGCCCATTGGGTTGATTTTTAAACAAAATTGTTGAAAAATAATTTAGTTATCTATCCATAAGGCTTTCAATGTAACTTGAATCAAGTGATAAGGAACTAAACAAATACAAATCAATGATACATAATCCAAATCAATACCATTTTATTTCCTAAAATTCTTCCCAATTGATTACCCACTTGCAAATAAAAACAAATAACAAATTTGATTAATTTATCTGGATAGAATTAGGCTTTTTGCATAATTATAGATCTTAAGAGGGATATAAGTACTCACTGTAGGTTCCAAGAACATTAAAAACATCTCATGCAATCTGAATTTCTAGAAGTCCATCAAGTTCCTAGCAATAGAATGCATTTCTTCCTCCTCTCAACTTGAAAACTCTAGAAGAAAAAGAAAGAGAAAAGACGGTGATTTGCTATAATTTTGATTCAAATTAGAGGAAGAATGAAATGTATACATTGGAGAGAAGATTCACCATGAAATAGTATATGGGGTTGAAGAACTTACTTGAATTTGCAAGTTATAGGAAGCCTAAACCCTAACGATGATTTTCTCCAAATCCTAACTCTCCTCTCCCTCTCTATCTCTCAAATTTCATATATCTAACATGGATGACAGGCTATGTGAGATATTAGGGTGTTAGGTTGATAGTATAGTTATACTAAGGTACTCCAAATTATTGCAAATATGTTCAAAACCTATTCTCAATCTTCTTTTTTATTTAGATAGACTGGTTGGTTGGGTAAGTTGTCATTGATAAGAAACCCAACCTACACCAGTTTTTAGATAGTCTAACACTATGACACCCATTGCCACACAAGCTAGATTACTCAAAACAAAGCATGTAATTAACACCAATAACCACATTACCACAAAATAGGGTAAATTAAAACCGATCACATGAAGGCATCTCAAGCAGAATGAATCATATTTAAAATCATAGAACGTGTGTCACTTATATTTCATTCATGCCAAAATATGTTACATATCATAGTTTACTGGCCAACTAGCCACGACCTGTTATATATGATAACCTATTCATGTATACAAATCATGTATGTGTCACCATCGTATAGACCCAAAAACTCAAACCGATGTGCAACATCTATAAAACACCCCCAAGGACCTGAGAGTATAGGGATGACACATAGGACTCTATTACTAGACACAAGTTGCATATCCATGATCCAACGGCTACAAACTGTTCTTATAGATAGATTCAATGTCACGATCTCTATCTCAGCATTCAAATCCACCTAAAAGGTGTGGAAACTCATGGGGTGAGACCAAACCTCCCATTGAGAGATATAACTCTCCACCAACATCTATTAAAGAACATATAATTAAGTAGGTGGATAACATACTTAACAGTTTGAGCGGATTCAACTAAATGATATGTATCTAACAGATAATGTGGATGAACAAACTAGGTAGTTACCACTGAGCAGCAGAACAATTAATATTGTAAGAAGGAATATGAACAATGTGTATAATAGTTGACTTCTCATACCGCATTATGATTCAAGAAATCAGTACAACGATAAGGCAAATGGTTCAACCAATATGAAGCATATATGATCATAAGGAAAATATGCTACATGACTATATTACATATTTTATTATTTGCCCTAAGGATTTGAGTTATACCAATCAAATCCAACTGACCACTGCTAAGTCAAAATCGATGACATACAAGGTCAATGGAAGAGTCGGATTCCACGACCTCCCCAATACCTCTTGGTAAGTATAAGAGTAACAGTGACATATAGTCAAGCTAACGAATTTGCTCACACATGGCCATCCATATAATATACCTATCCCACCTTGGTACATGCTAGAGTGCTAGAAGAACAAGCTCATCCATGTCTGTTCTTAAAAGAAAGGATTGGCTCACGCATGGCCATCCATATATCAAGGATAACAGCTCACGCATGGTCGTCTCACACAACCTATAATTGTGGATGCAAGGAGATACTCGACTTACACCCCCACATATTCAAAAATATGTGCTCTGAGTTTCCCATAGGAATAACTTATTTCACCATCTAGTACTAGTATTGACACTGGATTGGGTCTATGGAACATGACACCTACATTATTAGGTACTTATTTCAATTGAATTTCTTTTAGCACCAATCAAGTTACAACATACAAATCCAAAAAAAAACTCTACAAATATAATGGAATGGTGCAACTCCAGAAGATATTAAATGTATAAGGTGTGAACCTGCCACATCATCAAAACAAGGTACTCATAACACTTCCATTCCCAAGGCCATCACCAATGTCACACAGCAATACAAGACTATCACCAATATCACATCACTATGGGATATATATCAGTAGACGATATCACCTCACAATAGGCATCAAGCCTTCATGAGGTTATAGGACCTATCACATCAATACGATCTCATCATATCTCATCAAGACTTATAGCCATCACCCTATATCATATATATCACCACAGCATATACAAGCCATGGCATTCATTTCACCTGTAAGGTCAGGGATTCATAAACAAGAGAGGGAAAATGTTATAATATGATAACCACCTTAGGAGAGAGAGAGAGAAACATGTCAATAATCCCCAAATTAGGGTTAGGGTCCCATACATAGCTGATTAGGGTTCCATGTCATAAATCAACCACCAACCCCTAAATATATCACTTCCCACTTTCTTGGAGCATACTAGGGTTAGGAAACATGGTTAGAGTTAACCAAACAATCATTCAAACAACACTATACATGAATCATCACTTTCTTACTCATGCACATGTATGTACCTCGATCATCCATCACATATGTGTCACAACATCTCAACAAACATGTGTCTCGACCACTGTAACATACTAAAATCTCCTATGTACCTCTTTGTACTCTTTTCTATAAGTTTTGTCCTTCATTTTCGTTCCTTTTGTCCTTGGTCTTGATTTAAAGGAAATTAAGATGGTTATTGGATAAATGTTTCCCATATAATCTTATTTCAAGGTTGCATGCACAAATGCCTCAGTTAGAATTAGATAATGGGTTTAAAATACAAAGTCACATTAAGTAATAAAAAGAGTAAAAATAATTCGTCCTAGAATCTTCTAGTGTTTCCTAGAATATGAGAGATATGAAGAAAATCCGAATTTTGTAAAAAGAAGACGATAAATGTAATAATTAATGGTAATATGAGAAATGATGGGTAAAGAAGATAATTACAAAGATTTTTGCAATAAATATTATAATCCGAAACCATCATGATAATTTGATAGTTTAATTCGTTTCCTTGAACAAAAAGTAACTTAAGGGTCAAGTATCCTTTAAAATGGAACATAAATATAAATATTAATAACATTATCAATGGAATATAGGAAATATGCCAATAAAGAGAAATAAAATATTTAATGTTCTCAAATTAGGAAAATAACTTCAAATTCGTATTCTAAACATAAAAATAGGCCTCTGTGCAAATTTGCAACTAATTTGGATAATATATGAATAATGAGTAAAATAGGAGAGAGAAATGTGTAGAATGTTCTAATTAATTTAATAAATATAAAGATAATATCAACTTGTGAAGATAATTGAAAATCGTGTTCCACACCTTTAAGGAGACTTATGGGTGAAGTTACATTAATTTTAAATAATGTTATCACCTCTTTTGAAGGAGGAAAGAGAAAATGACATATTAATTATTTCACCTATCAAACTTTCTTAAAATGAAAACCTAACTCTATATTTGGATTCTACGCGTCGAAATTAGTCAGGATATAAATTTTCATAATTTTTGGGCAACGTTTGAGCCTCCAAAAGAAGAAAGAGAAAAACATCTAAAATCTAATAGTTTTAATCGACTTTTGCTCAGGGATATTTCCCTGATCTAACGCGAGATCGGATGGCTCAGAGTCGTTGATGGACTCGGGTCCATCGATTGGATGATCCACGATCGTCTTCTACCTTGAGTCAGATTAGGCAACAGATTCGATTTTTCGTTTTCTTAAAATCACAATATCTTGAGATTCACTCAACGATTTTCCTTGATTTTTGTTGCGTTGGATTCCTTGCGAGATTTCGCACAGGATTATTCCAAAATTTGCGAGCTTTAACGCGTATTTGCGAAACGCCCAATGTAGCCGTCGGCCACTTCCCCTTACTCCTACCCACATCCTAGTCTAGGGTTCCTTGCCTATAAATAACTCAACCCTCGCGACCGCCATCACCTTAGAAACCTGTTCGTACCTCTAATTTGGGTTTTCGTGGACGTTTCGACCCCCAACGAGCAGCCGAAGGTCCCAAGTTTGCGGCGCTTCTTCCTCTCTACTCCGTCAACCTCGGTTCGAATCAAAGGTACCACTGAATTCGTCTCTTCTTTCTCTTTCTTTCGACTACCTAAACGCAAGTTTTCGTCAAGAAACGCGAGTTTGCCCAAATCGGCCGAGCAAGCTGCTCGCGCGCGATGAGGATCGATCGAGGAAGATGAAGACGCACAAATGACCATTTTGCCCCTCCGGTTTCCTTTCTTTTCGTTTTCTCGCCAAGGGCATTGCTGTCCTTTACCTCTGTTTGACCGCCGGGTCGCTCGACCGGTTGCGAGAGACCCTGAGACGCGGGTCACCGCTCTCAGTCGCTCGATGTGGTTGGCCTTGCCTATGTGGCAAGCTGCCATTGGTCGAGATAAAATAATTTTTATAAATTATTCTGATGGTCAAAAATAATAAATAAATAGTGTTTTAAATCAGGAAAATGATATCTATTTAATAAAAATGTTTTTGAGATCTGGTTTTGAGTTTTTCAAAAAGGTGTTTTTAAAATCGATTTAATTAACTTAAAAATCATAAAAATTAACCCTAAGAATCCATATTTCCAAAATATACAATATTATATGTTATTTTGATCAGGAAAACCTAACTAAGACGATTATGAGGTTTTTGAAGTCTGAATCGCGAGTTTGTGCAAAAAGTTAGTAAATTAGGGTTTTCAATCTTTTAAGTGAATACATGTAATTCTAATATATGAATATAATGATGTATTAGGAAGTTTGGGTTTATAGTTCGTGTGAAGAGTTGAAAAAGGGAAACTTAGGACACCTGTGGCCAAGGTATGTGTTTAGTATGAGTTTGTTGTGCATCTACCTATCAGTTGGGAAATATTTAATCCAATACCTAAATTTCTTCTATGAGGTTTAACTTGATCTAAACCATTGAATTCTTGAAACCTAAATGTCTTATTTGCCTCAAAAGTAGATGTAGTGTTCTCTTGTTTGGGTATTCATACCCCACTGCCATGATATATATTCTTTTGCTTATCTTGCCATAAATCTCTTGTTAGCATGAAATTAAATGTTCTATTTAATCTTTAAGTAGTGGTACTTATGTACAACCACCCATAGAGGGCATGTATAAAATCGCCCTAGGGGAATGTTTATTATTCTCCCCATTAAAAATTTGTAGGTGATTTGGAAATGTTTATAATTCTTCCCTCACCTAAGGTTAGAGGTCTGGTAGGTGCCTCAACCCTACTTAGTTAGATAGGCATATTAATTAACATGTTAAACCCTTTATTTCTTTTTATTAATGGCAAGTTCTCTTATGAAAACCTCATACTTTTTGATATCTTCTTACACCAAATATCTAGCCTAAATTTACTTGTTACAACTTTCTTTTCCTTTGATAGATTGTTAGTGTAACACATACTTTTCCTTCTTTTCCCTCTTGCTGGGTGTCCTTCCCAACCACCCAGGTGTTGGAGCTGTGCAAGGTGAAGGAAGGGCTTGAAGAAAGAATCCTTTGCTGTGATCGTTAGCTTGAAGAAGGATGGCTAGGTTGCTATAGCTAGATCCTCTATTCTATCTTATCTTTTCTTTTAGAAAGCAATGATGTAATAAACAATAAAGCCATTAGAAGGCTTGTTATTTCTTTCTTTCCGCTGCTATTGACATTTTATTATGTATCTGGAATCATGCTTATTTATTTGGAATATTATGCAATCATCCTCAAAGTCTAAAATTTCTGTTAAAAATTGTGGATGTTTGTATTTCCTTTAAATTTTAGTAGAGAGGTGATCTCTCCTCTTTACAGCATGGTATCAGAGCCTTTGGGCGACTATTAGGGCATGCAGTTGAGGCAAGGGTGTCTAGAAAGGATCAGGGCATGGGGGCTGGCAAGATTTTCCTCCGACCCTCTAGCTTGGCATACGGGGACTCCCGTGCCCATATGATCTGGCCTGGCCTGCGTCGATACGAACTGCCCGAAATAGTATGCTTTTAGGCAATAGCATTCTAGTTATCCTTTTCTCATCTCTATTTCTTTTCCCTATCATCTATGATTCCTTACTCCTGAAAATTTAATATGTTAACCCTAACTTCAGGAGAGGTGACTTGTTCGACAACACAAACCAGGAGTCCACCACTGACAACCCCGACACTCCTGTGACTCCTGCTGCTAACCAGCCAGCTTCTGGTGTTCCCGCCTTCACACCTGAGCAAGAACTGGCGATGCTACGATAGTTTCTGTCCTCTACCATGATGGGACAACTCAACACCATTGCTGTTGTTGCCGCCAAGCCGAGGGAGTTCACCCTCACTGACTTCATCAAGATGCAGCCACCCTACTTCAAGGGTGAGAGTGAGACTAACATGGTGGAAAAAGATGATGACTGGGTGTTGGCCCTGGATCGGACCTTCGAGGGTATGGCTTGCCCTCCTCACCAGAAGGTTCGGTTTGCGACGTACGTGCTAGATGGACCGGCGCGTGTTTGGTGGAATGGAGTTGCCCGCACTCGAGACACCTCCTCCATGGAGTGGACCCAGTTCCTGAAGTTGTTCAGAGAGAAGTACATCTGCCCTGCGTTCCTGAGGAAGAAGGAGGCTGAGTTTTACAGTCTCAAGCAAGGAAGCATGAGCGTGGCCGACTACGTTCAGAAGTTTCTGCTGTTGGAACGTTACGCCACCGACCTTGGAGCTGACAGAAGAGCAACCTTGTTCTTGGAGGGCCTGAACTACCATGTTGGTCGAAGCCTCGTTCCACAACTGCCACTCTCGTTTCAACAGATGGTGGACAAGGCTCTCGCCATCGAGTCATATCCGGGATTCCAGGCTTCCAGTAGCTTCAACAACAACAAAAGGAAGAATCCGAACCAGCATGAGAACTGTGGATGTGATCGCTGCAACAGATGCAATCGCCACCATCCTCCTGGAAGATGTCCCGCCAACAATGCACCTGCTCGTGTTGGCAACCGTCCTCCACCAACCTGCCATGAGTGCGGCCAGGTTGGGCACATCCGACCCAACTGCCCCCGTTTCCAGCAAGGGCAGAATAATGCCCCGCAGCCGCAACAGCCGAGACAGAACCCTCCACTGCGGAACAACAACAACAATAACTACAACAACCAGAACCCGAGGCATCCGCCAGCTGAAAGGTGGAATGGGAGAGTGTTTGCTCTCAATGCTGAAGAAGATGGTGAAGGCAATGAAGTGATTGAAGGTACACTACACCTCAATATGCATCCTTTAAAAGCTTTGTTTGATTCTGGTTCCTCCAATACCTTCATATCTAGACAGTTTGCCTCTATGCTTGAAATCGAATCTGAGTTTATGGATCATGTGTTAGATGTAAAAACTCCTAGTGGTAAAATCTACTCCTCGTACCTCCAAACTCCTACCTTGAACCTCTGTGTATCCGGAATAATGTTTCCTACAGTGTTCGTCTTGCTTGATATGACCGTCTTTGACATCATCCTGGGTATGGATTGGTTAAAGAAGTATAAAGTTGTTCTGTTCTGTGAGGAATCCAAGGTTAGTCTGTTTCATCCTGATGAAGGAAGAGTGTGCGTCAAGGGCAAGAAGCGAGGAGAGTGACAGTTCATCATCTCTACTATCAAAGCTGAAAAGCTCGTCTCACAAGGGTGTAGAGCCTTCCTAGCCTCCATAGTTCTCGATGCTACACCTCCTGCCCTAGACCATGTTGATGTGGTGAAGGACTTCCCAGATGTCTTTCCTGAGGAGTTGCCCGGGTTGCCACCAAATCGCGAGGTGGAATTCTCCATCGAGCTCATACCTGGAACTTCACCGATATCAAAGCCACCTTACCGCTTGGCTCCTGCTGAGCTGGCGGAGTTGAAGAAGCAGCTTGAAGAGCTTCTCGGCATGGGCTTCATTCGCCCTAGTGTATCCCCTTGGGGAGCACCTGTCTTGTTCGTGAAGAAGAAAGATGGATCTTTGCGGATGTGTATGAACTACCACATGCTCAACCAGGTGACAGTGAAGAATCGTTATCCGTTGCCGCACATCGACGACCTATTCGATCAGCTGAAGTCAGCCACTGTGTTCTCCAAGATGGATCTGCGAAGTGGCTACTACCAGATGCGTGTGAAGGATGATGATGTTCCGAAGACAGCGTTCAGAACTTGCTATGGGGATTATGAATTTATGGTCATGTATTTTGGTTTGACGAATGCCCATGCTGCGTTTATGGACCTGATGAACTGAGTATTCCGCCCATACCTTGACAAGTTTGTAGTGGTGTTTATTGATGATGTTTTGGTTTATTCCGAGACGTTGGAACAACATCGCGAGCATCTGCGGATTGTACTCAACACATTGCGAGAAAATCAATTGTATGCAAAATTCTCAAAATGTGAGTTCTGGATAAAGGAAGTGATGTTTCTTGGTCATGTGATTTCTGCCGGCCATATAGCTGTTGATCCTGCAAAGGTAGAAGCTGTGACAAAGTGGAATGCTCCGAGAAACCCATCTGAAATCCGTAGTTTCCTTGGTCTAGCTGGTTACTATCGGAAGTTTATCAAAGGGTTTTCCGAGTTGGCTTTACCTTTGACCAAGCTGACTCGGAAGGAAGTCAAGTTCTCATGGACCCCTGAATGTGAGGACAGTTTTCAGAAATTGAAGTTGAGTCTGACTTGTGCTCCCGTGCTTGCTTTGCCTGTTGAGGGCATACCCTATGTCATCTACACTGATGCATCCCGACAAGGCTTAGGATGTGTTCTGATGCAAGACGGAAAGGTGATCGCCTATGCTTCTCGACAGTTGAAACCTAATGAAGCTAATTGGCCTACGCATGATTTAGAGCTAGCTGCCATAGTTCATGCTTTGAAGATCTGGCGACACTACCTCTATGGAGAAAAGTTTGAAGTCTTTTCTGATCACAAGAGTTTGAGATATCTGTTGACTCAGAAGGATCTGAACTTGCGACAGCATAGGTGGATGGAATATCTTAAAGATTACAATTTCACCATCACCTATCATCCTGGTAAAGCAAATGTCGTAGCTGATGCTTTAAGTCGCAAGAAGGATGTTGTTTGTGCTGCTCTGAGATGTTCTGTGTGGGAAAACCTTGAACTTGTGCCCAGTTGGAGACCTCAGCTTGTCGATTCAGGGGATGAAGATAAGTTATGTGTATATATGGCCAGTTTGACCGTTACACCAACCTGGATCTCAGAAGTCTTGTCTGCACAGTTGGAGAGTTCCGAGCTTGAAGAGTTGAAAGCTTTATCTAAGAAACCGCAAACTGATGGTCAGTCCGAGAGAACAGTTCAGATTCTGGAGGACTTGCTTCGTGCTTGTGTGATGGATTGGGGTGGTGCTTGGGATCGGTATCTACCTTTAGCAGAGTTCGCTTACAACAATAGCTACCAAGCCAGTATTGGTATGCCACCTTTTGAAGCTCTCTATGGTAGACCTTGTCGTTCACCTTTGCACTGGGATGATGTTGGTGAACGTTCCCTAGTGAAGACTGATGACATGCAGATGATGCTTGAGAAGGTACAGTTGATAAAGAAACGGATGAAAGTTGCTCAAGACAGACAGAAGATGTATGTTGATAAGAAGATGACTGATGTAAGCTTCTTAGTGGGAGACTATGTTTTTCTGAAGATCAAGCCTATACGTTCTATTGCAAGATCTAAAGTAAAAGGCAAGTTGAGTCCTCGCTATGTTGGACCATTTGAAATCTTAGATAAAGTGGGGGATTGTGCATATCACCTAGCTTTGCCTCCTGCTTATGACAAGATTCATAATGTTTTCCATGTTTCTGTGCTGAGGAAGTACGTTAAGGATCCATCTCATGTGCTCACCTTTGAACCTGTGGAGATTAATGAGAATCTGACTTATGAAGAACTACCTGTGAAGATCCTTGACTCCCGCGTAAAACAGTTGAAGAATAAGGAGATAGAGTTAGTGAAGGTTTTGTGGAGATACCATGGTTTAGAAGAAACCACTTGGGAGTTGAGATATGAGATGTTACGTACTCACCCTTCCCTCTTTGTATGAGATTTCGGGGACGAAATCCTTTTTTAGGGGTGGAGTGTTGTAACATACTGAAATCTCCTATGTACCTCTTTGTACTCTTTTCTATAAGTTTTGTCCTTCATTTTTGTTCCTTTTGTCCTTGGTCTTGATTTAAAGGAAATTAAGATGGTTATTGGATAAATGTTTCCCATATAATCTTATTTCAAGGTTTCATGCACAAATGCCTCAGTTAGAATTAGATAATGGGTTTAAAATGCAAATTCACATTAAGTAATAAAAAGAGTAAAAATAATTCGTCCTAGAATCTTCTAGTGTTTCCTAGAATATGAGAGATATGAAGAAAATCCGAATTTTGTAAAAAGAAGAAGATAAATGTAATAATTAATGGTAATATGAGAAATGATGGGTAAAGAAGATAATTACAAAGATTTTTGCAATAAATATTATAATCTGAAACCATCATGATAATTTGATAGTTTAATTCGTTTCCTTGAGCAAAAAGTAACTTAAGGGTCAAGTATCCTTTAAAATGGAACATAAATATAAATATTAATAACATTATCAATGGAATATAGGAAATATGCCAATAAAGAGAAATAAAATATTTAATGTTCTCAAATCGGGAAAATAACTTCAAATTCGTATTCTAAACATAAAAATAGGCCTCTGTGCAAATTTGCAACTAATTTGGATAATATATGAATAATGAGTAAAATAGGAGAGAGAAATGTGTAGAATGTTCTAATTTATTTAATAAATATAAAGATAATTTCAACTTGTGAAGATAATTGCAAAATCGTGTTCCACACCTTTAAGGAGACATATGGGTGAAGTTACATTAATTTTAAATAATGTTATCACCTCTTTTGAAGGAGGAAAGAGAAAATGACATATTAATTATTTCACCTATCAAACTTTCTTAAAATGAAAAACTAACTCCATATTTGGATTCTACGTGTCAAAATAAGTCAGGATATAAATTTTCATAATTTTTGGGCAACGTTTGAGCCTTCAAAAGAAGAAAGAGAAAAACATCTAAAATCTAATAGTTTTAATCGACTTTTGCTCAGGGATATTTCCCTGATCTAACGCGAGATCGGATGGCTCAGAGTCGTTGATGGACTCGGGTCCATCGATCGAACGATCCACGATCGTCTTCTACCTTGAGTCAGATTAGGCAACAGATTCGATTTTTCATTTTCTTAAAATCGCAATATCTTGAGATTCACTCAACGATTTTCCTTGATTTTTGTTGCGTTGGATTCCTTGCGAGATTTCGCACAGGATTATCCCAAAATTTGCGAGCCTTAACGCGTATTTGCGAAACGCCCAATGTAGCTGCCGGTCACTTTCCCTTACTCCTACCCACATCCTAGTCTAGGGTTCCTTGCCTATAAATAACTCAACCCTCGCGACCGCCATCACCTTAGCAACCTGTTCGTACCTCTAATTTGGGTTTTCGTGGACGTTTCGACCCCCAACGAGCAGCCGAAGGTCCCAAGTTTGCGGCGCTTCTTCCTCTCTACTCCGTCAACCTTGGTTCGAATCAAAGGTACCACTGAATTCGTCTCTTCTTTCTCTTTCTTTCGACTACCTAAACGCAAGTTTTCGTCAAGAAAGGCGAGTTTGCCCAAATCGGCCGAGCAAGCTGCTCGCGCGTGACGAGGATCGATCGAGGAAGATGAAGACGCACAAATGACCATTTTGCCCCTCCGGTTTCCTTTCTTTTCGTTTTCTCGCCAAGGGCATTGCTGTCCTTTACCTCTGTTTGACCGCCGGGTCGCTCGACCGGTTGCGAGAGACCCTGAGACGCGAGTCACCGCTCTCAGTCGCTCGCGACCGCTCGATGCGGTTGGCCTTGCCTATGTGGCAAGCTGCCATTGGTCGAGATAAAATAATTTTTATAAATTATTCCGATGGTCAAAAATAATAAATAAATAGTGTTTTGAAATCAGGAAAACGATATCTATTTAATAAAAATGTTTTTGAGATCTGGTTTTGAGATTTTCGAAAAGGTGTTTTTAAAATCGATTTAATTAACTTAAAAATCATAAAAATTAACCCTAAGAATCCATATTTCCAAAATATACAATATTATATGTTATTTTGATCAGGAAAACCTAACTAAGACGATTATGAGGTTTTTGAAGTCTGAATCGCGAGTTTGTGCAAAAAGTTAGTAAATTAGGGTTTTCAATCTTTTAAGTGAATACATGTAATTCTAATATATGAATATAATGATGTATTAGGAAGTTTGGGTTTATAGTTCGTGTGAAGAGTTGAAAAAGGGAAACTTAGGACACCTGTGGCCAAGGTATGTGTTTAGTATGAGTTTGTTGTGCATCTACCTATCAGTTGGGAAATATTTAATCCAATACCTAAATTTCTTCTATGAGTTTTAACTTGATCTAAACCATTGAATTCTTGAAACCTAAATGTCTTATTTGCCTCAAAAGTAGATGTAGTATTCTCTTGTTTGGGTATTCATACCCCACTGCCATGATATATATTCTTTTGCTTATCTTGCCATAAATCTCTTGTTAGCATGAAATGAAATGTTCTATTTAATCTTTAAGTAGTGGTACTTATGTACAACCACCCATAGAGGGCATGTATAAAATCACCCTAGGGGAATGTTTATTATTCTCCCCATTAAAAATTTGTAGGTGATTTGGAAATGTTTATAATTCTTCCCTCACCTAAGGTTAGAGGTCTGGTAGGTGCCTCAACCCTACTTAGTTAGATAGGCATATTAATTAACATGTTAAACCCTTTATTTCTTTTTGTTAATGGCAAGTTCTCTTATGAAAACCTCATACTTTTTGATATCTTCTTACACCAAATATCTAGCCTAAATTTACTTGTTACAACTTTCTTTTCCTTTGATAGATTGTTAGTGTAACACATACTTTTCCTTCTTTTCCCTCTTGCTGGGTGTCCTTCCCAACCACCCAGGTGTTGGAGCTGTGCAAGGTGAAGGAAGGGCTTGAAGAAAGAATCCTTTGCTGTGATCGTTAGCTTGAAGAAGGATGGCTAGGTTGCTATAGCTAGATCCTCTATTCTATCTTATCTTTTCTTTTAGAAAGCAATGATGTAATAAACAATAAAGCCATTAGAAGGCTTGTTATTTCTTTCTTTCCGCTGCTATTGACATTTTATTATGTATCTGGAATCATGCTTATTTATTTGGAATATTATGCAATCATCCTCAAAGTCTAAAATTTCTGTTAAAAATTGTGGATGTTTGTATTTCCTTTAAATTTTAGTAGAGAGGTGATCTCGCCTCTTTACAACCACCCTTCAAAAAGGTGTCTCAACCACCTTCATGCAAGGTGTCATGACTGCAACAAGACTATGTGTCTTGAGAACCACAAGAATTAGGGTTTCACCACCCTAAGAAAACATGTTTCAACCTCAAACCAAAGCATGTCTCAACCACCAAACTAAAACATATCTCGACCACCTCCAAGGGAAGCATCTCGACCAAGACAAAAGCAAGAGTCATGACCAACACAAGAACATGCATCTCAATTGAAACTAAAGCACCTGTCTAGACCAAAACAAAAGAAGCATCTCGACCATCACCACAAAGTAGGTGTCTCGACCAAGATCAACAAATGGTCATGATCAAAACACCAAGGAGGACATATGTGTAGATTGAAACAAGGGTTAGATAGTAGGAAAACCAAGCGTCACTATGCTCAAAACTCATATGTTCATGATCATAAAACCCTAGAACAAACACTATGAAGATCAAAAAGTAAAACCTCATAAGAGAGAGAAAATTGAACTTCAACACATATCAAAACTATGTAAACTTCAAGGTAAACATGCTGGCCAAAAACTTGCATGGTGATAAAACCAAAGCTCATGGTGCATGTAAGATTGTCATCAAAAGTAACCATCATTAACAAGAGGGAATTCTCCATGCAAGAAGGGCATCAAAACCTTAAATATAAATTTAACTTAATATTCAAGAAACCAACTAGGTGGAAGAAGACCATGCTTTCAACCACAAGGTAACCAACTCCAAACCTTAAGAAAACACAAAGACCGAACCAAATCATGATGATGAAATCAAGAATCATGTTGCATGTATCAAAATCACCACATCCAACCCATAACAAGTTGGACTCAAGAATTTAGGGTTTAATGAAGAGAGTAATCTTACACGAGTATACTTCAAAGTCTTAAACCTTAGATCATGATATCTTCACCTAACATATTATCATAGAATTCAGAGATCCAAAATAGAAGATTATCATGGACAAAAAAGAAGATAGATCTCAAGATAAATACCATCATTAAGGAGGAAAGCTTCCATAAAAATGTTCACCAAAAACCCTAAAACATGTACTATGGAAATCACCACGGAGAACCTTATGTAAGAGAGAGATACACCCACGTTCAACACCTCCAAAACAGGACCTAAAATCCATGTTACACTAAGGTCCACGAATCTTATGCATGTAATCAAACCAAGACCAAAGATAGTAGGAAACCATCCATGTCATTAGAACCCTAGGGGTCGAGAAAAACCTCAAGATACCTTGTCTCGACCACAACACAAGGTCACCAAACAAGCTTGGTTGAGACACACCACAAAAGACAATTGTCTCAACCCAAATGCACCTCAAGACCATCAAGGTCAAGACAACAACACTCAAGCAAGGTGTCTCGATCGAGACACACCCAAAACACACCACAAAGTTGAGACATAGGTCGAGACATTCTATAAAGCTCATCAATGATACCAAACAAACCCTAGAAACCTTAGCATCACCACATGATGCCACCTCATCCACCAAGGTCCAACAAGGCACCCCAGAGCATCATTCTCTCTCATGATGCTATAGCACTAAGGGCATAATCAACATGTGACAAAAAGAAAGATAGCCCCTCAACTTGGGTAAATTGCAATGTGGTTCAAAACAAGCATACAAAGCTCAAACATCATCTGAATAGGACTAAATTGGAAACATGAGATTGTCACATGTTAGATAAGCATCTCAAGGGATTAGATTAAGATTCTTAAGCACTTAATCAAGACAAATAAATAAGATTATCCCAAGACACAGATCAGGGGTCTTACAAACATCATCTTAAAATTATGAAAGTTTAACCTACTGTCTGAAATGGAGTTTCTACTATACAATTACAATTTCACATAAATTAGATGTACCAATAAAAAAGATAAAAATGAAATGCTAGACTTCTATATTTTAGCCAGAATACATGGCCAACTGAGTTTATCCTGGGAAAACTTGACCGACAAAGAGGTCAGAAAATATCTAAAATTCTGATATTTTTCGATATTACTTACGTATGAGTTTCCCAAACCACATCCAAATTTCAACTAAATCAAAGTTGTAGATAAAATATAAAAATCATTTACTACACCATCATATATGTATTCATATGCTACCAAAACCCTAATTTTGTCGAGTAGGGTTTACACTTATCAAACCCTGATTATACAAAATAAAAGCATGATTAGAGCTTCTCATTAGATTTAAAATATCATAATTAGACTATCATCATTGATCAAGATTAAATTATGATCAAAATACTAAGCAAGAAATCATTCAAGTAAATCCTAATTAGGTGACTAATTGAAAATGGATCATTAAATAGCATCAAAATCATTAAAAGTAAGTTAAATTAATGGATATTAATTATGGAGTTGTAAATAATAAGAAAATAATAAGAGAGATCATAGATATTAAGTGGGGAATAACATTTTGAGAAATTAGTTTGTTAGGAAATAACACTATGAAAAAAGTTTTAAATCAAGTAGATATTCAAAATGTGAGACATAAAAAAAGGAAATAGATGATGTATTAGGGTTTCTAGACTGCTAGTAGTCGATCCAACAGTTAATACATGTGATCAAATTGGCACACCTTCTCCATCAATTTTGTCAATCGATAGTTATAGAAATGATAAGGTCGCTCCTCCTCCATTTTTAATGTCAACATCTATGTAAGAAGTTCTTCTCTTTGGTCTTAGTTATACTACCCCGGAGGTATAACTTGGTGTCATCCTAAACCGTAGTTGAGCCAGTCATGAACACACCTACTAACTAGAAAATGGTAGTGCAGACATAAATTACAATCAATACCTTCTCACACAAATTCAATCATCTTATTGCATTCTCCTCACTCAACCTATCATCCCAGCTATCAAACACCTCACTTGAAGTCATGATTCACCCCATAGTTGTATAACCGTAGACCTTTGATGAAAAATGATTCATAATCTTATTCTCTTTGTTCATCATGTTGACTTGAGAGTTATACATTGCCCATATTTTGATAATGACTTAACCATTCCATTCCTATGTATATAATATTTTTGTTCAAGATTGATTTCAGGCTTTAGGTACATGAAAAGGATCAAATTACACAAGCCCTATATTGTTCAAGTTCAAGTCAAATGCAATGCAAGTGTACAATTTGGGAAATCACTCCAAATGACCTTAGATGATTTTTTTAATCACTTGTATTGATGATATGACTTGTAACTAAGATGAGAAAAAATTAGGGACACTTCATTCCAAGGTTTAATCACTCTAAAGTCAATTTAGAAAATTTGTCACAGGTTGTTCATCGGTCGAGTTGGAAACTCGACCGATCCTATGATGGATTTCTGAAGATGACCCGTCGGTCGAGTTGCACACTCACAATTGTCGACCAACCGAATCACTATGCA
Source organism: Alisma plantago-aquatica (assembly GCA_963693085.1). Lineage (NCBI taxonomy): Eukaryota > Viridiplantae > Streptophyta > Magnoliopsida > Alismatales > Alismataceae > Alisma > Alisma plantago-aquatica. The sequence goes on from OY856412.1 coordinate 124,488,645, forward strand.
AAATTGATTTTAGCTCATCGGTTGAGTTTCCCAAAACAAACTCGACCGATAGTTTGAAAATTGGCTTTGTATTTTAGTTGATCAGTTGAGATACCTTTATTGAAACTCAACCAAATGTATTGTACGGAAAATGCAAAAAAAGTGATTATAACTATTTGTGAGTTGTTTTAGGGGAAAATAGATCCATTGCATCTTGTAAAATGGCTATATTTTGACCCTAACTGATCCCACGCGCAAGGGAACACCCCTAGCTATAAATAGGACCCCTTGGAGTTCATTCCAAGTTTTCTCATTCATGCTATTCTAAGTCCTTTCTATAGTTGAGTGTGTTGAAACTCCTTGAGCCCCTTTCTCTCTCTAATTTACACTTCATTTCATGATTATGAGTGAGATAGGCTTGTTTTAAGGTAGCTACTTCCTTGTGCTTGTAAAGATCTCATCTACTCCATCTTCCCTACCCCTTTCCTCCATGAAGAAAAGGTGAAGCAAGATACTCTGAGTGAAGGTGGAGTTGTTGTTGTTCCTCTTCAAGGTTGAAGAAGAGGTGATGATCTTCTCCAGGTGAAGGAGAAGGCAAAGGCTGAAGATCCAAGAAGAGTGGAAAAGTCCTTGAAGGTGGAAGACTAGTGCTAGAGTGGGTAAGACCTTGGAAGAAGGTTGAAGACTCTTACAAAGTGGGTAAGCCCTTGGTAAGGTGGAATACTCTTTGTTCTTGGATGGGTAAGTCCTTTGGTGGTCTTGTGTTGTAACTCTAATTGGTGAATATATAGACAAAAGCACTTGCAAAGTCCTAGAGGATGACTTCTCTAGGTAGTGGACTGACTCTCTCCTAGTTTGGAGAGTAGAACCACTCTACATGACCTTGTCAAGTGCTTGCTATCAATTCCTCTCATCCTTGCTATGCTTGTTAGTTAGGACTTCAAAATGCACTTAAGCTATTGGTTTTAATTTGATATAATTTGAAGGTATAATCTATCTTGTGAAAATTTTTGAAGCTTTATTCACCACCTCTAGAGCCCTAGATCCAACACATCCTTCCCCAATGTGACCGTGAGATCTAGTATCAATTTATTATCATTCTAAAACCCCATCGAAGCCCGAAAACTAGTATACTAGTCTATGAAGGTCAATCTCCAAATTACCTTCCTATTTTGTAGAAATATATGATCTAAATCCTTCAGACTCTACCATACCTAACCATCACTTTCTTTAACCTTGAAACCACCCTATTTACATATGTGAGACATACAAACAATATGAGAGGTAGATGTTAAGATTCCCACCACTAGATAACCACCATTTGAGGCAGATTATAGGAATAGAGATTGTAATATCAATTTTCTAGTATCCAGAATTAAAAGATAACAAATAATATGCTTTCATTTTATAACTAAAAGAATGTAATATTTATAACACCTCAACTTTCTTATCACATGAAAGGAAGCTAATTTTTTTCAACTGGGGAGTGTTACTAACATGATATGCAATTACAATAATGATAAATAAGAACCATTACTAATTGTGCAAGAAATAATTTTTCACCATATTCTCATAAGAGAAACTTACTTACTTCAAACTTGATAATAAAGTATATATACATGATGCTAAAACCTATATTGTCCTAATATCTCGTAGCTTGTATATGATGCCCTACCAAGAGAATCTTCTATCTTGACTGGTCTTCCTAAACATTAGTACATGTGGACATCTCATTCCCAATCATGCACAAAGGGAAACCTAGGTTAGAGTAAGTGGCATTAAATTACTATGAAATAAATACAAATACACTACAAGTGAAAGATATAAATTTATATTGAATCTATGTGTCTTTTATTTATGTCTTTATTTGATTTATGGTCACCATTATTTGATAAGTCCTCCTATGTTAACACCAAAGTGTCCTTTATGGTGAAACACACCCTCTGTTGGCACTACGTGCCCTTTGTTTACATTGAAGCATCCTCTATGGTGGAACACACCCTCTGTTGGCACTACATGCCCTTTGTTGACACTGAAGTATCCTCTATGGTGCAACACACCCTCTATTGGCACTACATGCCCTCTATGGCACAAATAGTGTCCTCTGAAGTAGTCTTAGGACTCTTCGGTGAGGACTTATCATATAATGTATTAATGTTTTGGTGTCATTTTTTTATCTTTGTTCTCAATTTTTTTATTTATGAATCTCAATATCTTGTCTCTGATTCTTAATCTCTTATCTTTGAATTAATTCTTAATTTCTTATCTCTAAATCTTAATCTCTTAATCTTCGAATCTGTTCGTAATTCTTATCTATGGATCTTAATCTATTATCTTTGACTTTATATCTCTATTCTTTAGTTCTTAATTAAATTTAACTCTAGATCTAAAATTTCATATCCTTATTGACTAGAAAATATTAGTCTATAGTTATGATTTGAATGAATGATTTAATTAAATTCTACTATAAGATATATGACATCTGACTCTAAAGGATTAACAAAATAAATGATACCAAGTGCAAAAATATTAGATAACTAAAACTTATAAAAACTACTTGAAATCTAATAAATTGGCAACATAACCCAAACTGAATGAAATCTGGTTACTTTAAGCATGACATGATATGAAATATTGAAGTGTAGAAGTAACTTAATATCTAACTTACTTTGTGGGAAGGTGTAGGTTGAATCATAATAATAATGAAATTCAATGAACATGTCCCACTTATCTTGTTTGAGGAGATCCTTAACGTTGTCTAAATTCCTTGGTTCACAATGTATTTACATGAACATTAACAAAATTCTACAAGGCATGTGTATGTTCCCTCTTTTTGTTTCTAAATCTCAAACCACATCACCCTAACCTTTTAAATTGAATAAAGGTTCTTGTTTAGGCTAAACATAACTCTAATCTGAAACCACCATAAAATCTTGGCATGAACATATATCCAAAATCACATTATATAATCACTTTAAACTTTAAACTAAAAGAATTCATAATAATTACATAATGTAATAATATGTGAACATATTGATTCATGACCAAGGAAAACCTTATAATATAAATATATGTTTCTTGTTATTGTTATTCAATTGAAATTAGAGACAACTGTCCAAAACTCTATTTCATAGTAGTTAAGCATATATGTAAGGTAATATCTCATTAATATCCAAAAAACATATCGTACAATATCATGATTAGTTCAAAACTCAAATACTAATATAATAATGTATGGAACTCCCTCAAAATTTTATAAATAATTAGAACATTATACAATAGAATTTAGGTAAAAATCTCATATCATTTCATTGTCAATCATTGGGTAAAATACCCATAATACCCTTTTTTTGGTCGGTCAAAAAGCGTGTTACTAAAATACCAAAAACTTTGGGCACTAAGTACCCCATTACGACATAAGGGTTAAAAAACTTAGCTTTGGATCAGAAACCTCACACAGGAGGTACTTAGATGATCTCTAGAAACAAGCAAAACAAAGAAGGCCTAACAAGCTATAAAAACTAAAACTAGACATTCGATCAGGGGAATGGATATTATAGCCTGCGATTACATACATTTAGCCCACCCACAAACAGTAATTACAGACTAAAGCAGAGCAAACGCCAGGACCTCTTGTCTTGAACTAGCTTTATAACCTTTTTGACCTTCTCTGAATTTCCAGATCTTGGGTATCTGAATGGATTTTACATCCACCAAGAAACCTCAAGAAAACTAACCACAAAAGGACCAAGCCATTTGGGGAAGGCAGAGACAACACAAACACAAAACAAAGAGCAGCCAAGGGGCAACTGAATTCCACCTTTCATGCTTTGCACATCACCAACTATCACTATAACCACCCACAAAGTGTGGTAGTATGCAAAGAAATTGGGATTTCCTTCAGCCAAGAACCTAGGAAAACAGCCCTGTGATATCCTACGAAGGTCCTGCAATCATCTCAACCAAAATGGAACCTCAGAAGTTCAGTGAAAACCCCGGCCAGAGACCAAGCTCCATCGTGCAATGCCCTGTTTGCACAGAGGCATATCATCGAACACTTAAAGTGTTCCTTCATACAGAAGCAGTGGGTAGCAGACAACCACCTGGACGATGCTGCAAAACTAATGTGTCGAGGATGAGTCGATGGAGAGGCCCTACGATAGGAAGACGCCGGAGAGAGTCCCTTCCATAAACCCGTCGAGGAGCTCAAGCTCCACCATGGATGCCTCAGCATGACCAGATGCACGCGGCGGCCTGGGACCAGGTTGAAGCAGCCACAGCGCAGCAACTGGATGACAGAGGAAGAGGCGAGGACCCCTACCGTCGTGGATGGCGGAGCACCACCATCCGTCACAATAGGAGAGCGAGCACCACCATCCGTTACCACACCACCATTATGGGATCTCGTCGGGGGTCGAGGCGGTCGTCGATAGCCTAGGCATCCAAGCTCCCCTCAGTCGTTGGGGTAGATGGTGTCTGAGAGGGATAAGAGCACAACATGTTCCTCACCTGCACAATGCAGCAGCACACAAAGTCGCGAACCAAGGTGGGGACATTTCTCTCCAGCCGTCTCTCTTGAACGGACTGAAGTTGATCAAATCAAAAGCCGACCCCCATAGCCAGATCTTGACTAGCAGCGCATCCCGCATCCTTCCTCTCTAGGCCAGCCGAGGGGCCCCCGTGATCCAACAAGAAGAAACCAGACAAACCACATGGACCCAGAACCCATATCTCAGGAGAAGCTCCGACCATCTCCACACTTCTGAAAGAAAGAAGGACCAAGGGGAGGGCACACCTGAGATACGGCGCCCCTCCCCCCGGTGGGGGAAAACCCTAGAGAGAAGCGGGAGCTCCCGATCTAGAGAGAGAATCGGATCTTGACTAGAGACTTGAGCCCCATAATACCCTTATTCGAGTTTAAAATGAAAACTTAAGTAAAACTTCAAATAAGATAGATCAAGCTTTGTAATAATATTGAACATACAAAAATACACCTTAACTAAAATACTCATTAATTTTGAGATTCGTTTGGTATTTTTAGTACACAAAATATTTAAATCATATAGATTTAAATGCACAACATATAATAAATGACAAATGTGGAAATTATCTTCAAAAAATATTTTTAGGAAATAGTTCTCTCAAAAGACCTTTACATTAATACCTTACTTATCCCAAACAGACCTCTATATCTCAAGATACAATTCATTAAATAATACTTTTTTGTTGATGAATATTAATTACCAATTTGGGATTCAACGACCCCGATCAATCAGTGCATCCACTTCATCTTCTTTATTTGACATGTGCTCCTCTATTCTAGGTTAGAAATACAGCAAGTCATGCCATGTTCTAGAGGCTACACTCCCAGTGCCCTGGGCTACCCTCTCTTGGGACAATGCCCTAGATGGCTTTGCCCCTCAACACCAATCATTGGCAGTTGGATGTACGTGAACATAGGCATTGGTACCGGAGGTCTACAACTCTCCATCACTGCCCATGTAAACACCATGTTCACCCAATCCTCTCCTTTCTATCTTTTTCCTCATTATCCTCTTGCTCTTGATTTCTAGTAAAACCTAGCATTGTGTCCGGTCAACCCTAATTTCTAAGGATTGAGGGTTTATATATATCAGCAAAAACCCAGATCATGTGAGGAAATATCTTCTTCTCAGACCCTGTTTGGGCTATAATCTGTATGTGTGTCGCTTTCAGTTTTCACTAGGCTAGAGTCCCCCCCTATTTTTTGTTTTTCTTATCTTTTAGATTAAAGTCCAAATTATATAAATATTTATAACCCAAATCAAAACTCTATTTGATCTAAAAATTTGTGATGTACACTTTATTGTCATTATCTTTTCATACAAAAGATATTAGATCCAATTGAATTAGATCGACACTCTAAAAATAGTAATTGTTGGATAATTACAAATTTAATTACCTAGGCCACTTGGTATATCAAAATGATCTCAAATTTCTCCAACAATTTATATTCCAATTGTTCTTCAATAAAATTATCTTGAGTATTGGTTATAAACACAAAAAACTAAATCCTCAAATTATACATCAAGGACCCATATGTAAGTTCTAACTGGACCAATTGGGCTTGAATTGGGTTTTGGGGCACATGTCCCATTTCTTCTTCTTCCAAAGGGTCCATAAGAATAATCATATTCTTGACTACAAAAAATAGATGTTTGGACTGATCTAATTCGTCAATTGAAGATTCCTCATGATACATTTGATGAATATTATATTGTTTCCTATATATTAAGATCATAACTAGGTCCAGGGCTCAAACCATTAACTAGATTCATAATATTTTCTTCATTATTCCATTTTGTTTGTCACCTCATATCATCAAATTAAATATTTGATTCCCAAACTTCAAGGATATTACCAAAATAGTCCCAATTGAACATAACACACCCTCAACATCTTCTTACTTTAAATCCAAATATCATGAAAATTGGGTGGAACCTTATTGTAACCATAAATATATCAGTTATTGAATTCATCAATAACTTAATCATGTATGAAATTGGTTCTAAAATTAGTACTGCCCACCTTTTTGGGAATTTCGTCCTCAAAATTTGGCTAAAATATAGGACGCTACCCACCTTAGGGTTTCAAATACCTTACAAATACTAACTCTTGCCAACAGTCATAAAGTCTCATAGGCACCTCAAAAGTATGTCCTTCTTGTGAATGAATAAATATGTCTATCAACCTTATAAAACTAGCATGTACAACTGACATGGAAATCTATAGAAAAATCTTGTGCATAAAAAACCACTCATGTGTTACTCTAAATTCTTTCTTTATACGTATCTTTCTCTAGAGACATGTACTCTGGCACCTGGGTCTCGTGACCTACACTAAGGTGTTTGGGTCATGTATCTTGAGTTGATCTGCACTAAGGCCTGGGTCTAACTTCATAATCTCATTTCATATCATTCAATCTGATCTCATATGAATCTAGATGCATTCTGACCTCATAGTCTTATCTTGGCCTTAAATCATAACACATGGATCTTATCTTGGAAACATAATCGTGGCTTAATGCACTCAACACTTAAATTCTTATTGTGTATTTAATTCTTAGGTCTTAATCATTCTAAGAATCTTATTAACATGTCTCTACTTGAGATCTTAGGCATAGTAAGGATATAGCCATGAAAGTACAAAAATCTTACTTGCATGTCTTATCTTAATATCTTAGAACATTGGATCCATAAATCCTAAAAGTCTTCTTTGAGAATCATGTAAATATGTTGAGATTGATAAACAATTATCATGAAATCTTAAAGCATAACTCTTAATGGACTTACAGTATAAATCATAATCATCTTGATATTATTCCACTTTGGTTGTCACCTCATATCATCAAATTAAATATATATTACCAAAATAATCCCAATTGCACATAAGACACCCTCAACATATTTTTCCTTTAAATCCAAATATCACGAAAATTGGATGGAACCTTACTGTAACCATAAATCTATCATATATTGAATATATCAATAATTTAATCATGTGCTTACTAGGTTCCAAATATTATGGATGTGACAATATTCCTCCTCAAAGTATTTTCCATTAACTTTCCAAGTAAAAGTAAAACTAGATAAAGAGATACATTACATGGAAGGGAAGATATCACAAATGCTAAATAACTAATTCTCCTTGTGGTATGTATTTAATATCTTCAATGTATCCAAAATCTTCAAGTCATCATATCTCCATGTAAGCCACCTATGTAAAATGTTGAAAATAAATACATTGCCAACATAGTATGGTTCCTATGGGGTCACACACAGAGATAGCTTGAAGAAAGGCTAAATTGGACATTATTATAATTTTATAAAAAAATCTAGGTATCCAAAACTAAAACTAAGCTTTGTGGACCTAAATAAAATATGGACCTAGACCTAAGATATAAGTTACCATAAGTTAGGGAGTACGCAGCCCGGCCAACAGGGTTCAGGAAACCTAGACTCTCCACTCCTCTATATATATGATATGAGAGAAGGCATTTAGGTCACACTATCAACTCTTCTTATTGTTGCCTTCGAATTTTAAGAAACCATAATAGCAACTCAGAGAGGGAAAGAGGCAGAGATAGAGACTAGAAACTTTGGCCATCTTCGAGCACTCATGAGGATACCATGGAGACAAGTTCACACAGCAAATTCATTTCAGATGAAGATCTTCACCAACAGCCCATGAATCGAGGTGACGATAGAACAACACAATCCTCCACAGGCATGAATGGTGGAACAAAATGATCTACCAGACACACAACATCTAAGAGAAGATCCCCTAGAGGAACAATACGATCTGCCACCTAGAGCACGGTCATTGAGGCGAGAATGTCAATTGCAGAATAGCACGATCCTCCACACATGTGCATAGTGAATCAATGTGATCAGCCAGAGTTTATGTTGGGGTCATATCTAGGGTCAACAGATCCAACTTTGTGACTTAAGATTTTTGCAAATCACCAATGGATTCCCATGAATTGACAACAACAATCAACAATAGATTGCTGCAATTCATCATCAAAAGGTTGTTTTCAGCACACATCCTCAGGCAATCGTAGAGTGCCAACAATTCTAAAAAGGAGTTGTGATTGCTAATCTGAAAAGATTTAAGAGAGGTGTAGATTGGAGGGTCAAGATCTACATCGATCCTTACACATTGAATCCTTGGAGTTTCTTCCATGATAAGACATAATTTGTAAATCTTAATCTAGTTTTGTTGCATTAGATGGATCCTTCTTGAAGGATACTTAGGAAAAAATTATCCAAAGTGTTTTTTGCTCTCCAAAATTTGATATATTTAAGGGGAAATTACCTCCCTTACCCATGTGCAGTGACATAATTATAACTCAGTTTAGGGGAAGGTGGTCAAATTCCATGGATTATTCTCTCCTTCCTTGGTCAGCCTACTCTATGGCTCTTCAACCATTACAAGATGAGAGTCAACCCAAGGGTTGATTCCAGGCTCCTAGACTCAACTATTTTTCCCAAAAGTCCCATTGACTTTACCCAACTCTTCTAAATTTAGGTAGCGATGAAGGAGCACTGGCGGTGACCTATGCAAGTAGAGGAGGGTTAAGGTTTGTAGAGGGAGTTTGAAGGTAGAAATAGATGATTACTAAGAGGATAGGCTATGTCAAAGGTTGAAGAATCTTTCATGGCATATTTTTGGTGCATTTCCATCATCTGCAAGATGTCATGATGGCCTGGGACCCCCTATCTTAATAAAATCTTGGAACTACGATGGCCAGAGCTTAGAGACGCATTATAAGGGCTACCCAATCCCTTTTGGAGGTTATGGCCTATTATATCCACAAATTTTAGTAAATTTGAAATATATAAGACTTAGCTTGATAAATAAATTCCTGAATTATTGATTAAATAATAATATCATCTTTGTGGCATGTGTGCAATACATGGCCCATATAAAGGCCCATGAGACTATTTTCTTTGCAAATAGGTTGTCAGAGCACAAAACAAGGAAATAAGTGATTTTGTGCATAAATAAATAGCAATGATTTTATGAACTATTGAATAGTAGAAATTTGGGATAATATGCAAGTTTTGAAAAGAAAATTAGATGTGTGATGTTTCAGATAATTAAAGAGTAATTATTTATCCATGAATGGCGACACAAGTTTGGGTCATCAAATAGTGTTATCTTGGTTTGCCTTTTAGGATACATAAAAATAATAATGAAAAGAAGAGAATTATAGAAGTAGAGAGAAAAAGGACTCTCCATGTGGAGTGGGAAATTAACTTAAGAATTTACTAGAGAATCATGTTTCATGCTTAAAAGTTTTCCCAATAAATCCCAAAAAATAAATAAAGGTTGGGAAAGACTTTACTGAGTTGCCCTCCAAGTTTCATAGAAAAAGGATGTTTTAGTGGCCTGGAGAAATTTGTAAAGATAGAGGGATATACTTGAAATAAATGAATTATATTCCTTTTTGAAGAGAGAGAGAGAGAAGAGGCATCTAGAAATATCTTTTTGACAGCAAATCATGCTCTCACCAAGATCTAATCAACAAAAGCTTTTCTTTAAGATTTGGGATGAATTGGATGATAGAAGAGAGAGTTTTGGATTTAATGAGTTTTCCCCAACGTGAATGATTAATGGCTAATGTGTCACATTTAATGTGAGTGGGACTGCACCAAAATAAGATCTCGACTTCCCTTTATGCATGTGATTTATTGGCCATCTAATCCAAGGTCCATGATCTAAGGATCATCCTCTAGCTCTGTCTAAAAAGGAAAATTCAGCCAATAGTACATGGGATTTCTTAGCATCATGATCTCTCTTAAAACTCGACCTTTCACCCTGATTCCTTCTCCTTTGGCTTCAGGAAAGGAAATAGTATTTAATCATCCCTAAGTTCCCCTGTTCTCGAGATGGATTAGGGTTTCCCCAATTGTCAACAGGAAATTAAGTTTCATGGGAAGGTTGTGGTGATGCCTACCTCACCCTCTATCTTCTATAAAAGGGTACACAACCCTCTCACGAACCAGTAGTAACCTTCTCACAAGTCCAGGATGTGAGAAGCTACTCTGATATCAATGACTACGACCACCCTGATCCCCTACTTCCACTGATGGGAACACCTCCAACCCTTCCCCTTGCTCATGCCTCTATGGAAATCTCAATGCCATGGATGAGTTCGGATAGGATTAGAGAAGGTGCTTGTTCCATTACCCCACCCTTCATGTCCTAGAGAATGAAGTCAACCTTTGGGTTGACTAGGCTGGGTGCACAATCAAAGGAATCATGAGGTTAGGGACGATCAGGCGTAAAAAGATTGTTATAGACCTGGGATCGACATGGAAGAGTATCATTTTGTCTGTTAACCTCTTGTCTTGCTCCTAGACACACTGGTGCTAGACACTAAGATGTCTCATGCCTATTGGCTAGAAGGCCCAAATCCACTTTTGTTTTGATAAATATAGACCTTGATGATGTGTCGTACGAGATTGGTCAAATCGTTGAAAATATTGCAATATTATAGTAATTGCTAGGATGGTCGAATTGAAACATTGTATATGAAAATTGATTAGAAAAATGAGAGGAGTCTGAAAAAATATGATTAATACTTGATTCTAATCCTAATTGCAAAAGTGGTTTTATTATGTATTAAAGTGATAGTTAATACATAGAAACCCTATATTTTGGTATTAAAATGTTAGAAACGTTGAAAGCCTTTCTTTTATGCTATTATATGCTCTTGTAGAGTATAATGATAATCAAGATGATGATGATGATGATGATGATGATGATGATGATGATGATGATGATGATGATGATGATGATGATGATGATGATGATGATGATGATGATGATGATGATGATGATGATGATGGTAATGATGATAAGATAATTAGGGTTTCTAAAGTGTATAATTAGTAATATGTGTTAAAAGTGTTTTTTTTGTCAAGCGTGTTGTTAAAGTGGTGTTAAAGCACAAAAACCCTAGTTTTTTACAAATAGGTTGTTAATCATGTTAAATACAATTTGCTGAGATGTAATCTAACATTGTTGAACATTATGGTAATTTAACATGATCATGATCATAATCATGACAATTATGTGAATAATCATGCATATGAATAATTAGGGTCTAAAGAATATAACTTGTGATGTTGTTAGTGAACACAATTGAATCTAAGTGATCATAATGAAAGTAAAAGATGGATATAATAATTAAGGATCCATATAATGTTCAATATGTTATGTAAACATGGATTGTACCCATATTCCATATCATAAACCTGAGACAATCTGAAACCCTAGATTAGGACATGAGTAGGGTCTAATCTATTTAATGTGATGATCACACTTTAGGATTTACATACATGAAGATTAAATGTTAAATTGCTTAGATTTTTTATTTTATTTTCTTGAACATTCTTGAAGTATATACTGCATGATTTGCATGGTTCACCATTGAGGTATGTGATTACTGCTATGACTATCCACAATATAGTTTACCAGTGTTTGTTCAGGTTTTCTTGGATTGAACAACTAAATGGTTGGATGTTTATTTAAATTATGTTCAATTATAATGCCACAATGAATATCACATAAAGTGAGATATCATACTTGGAACCCTAAGCGAGTATCAAGGGGTGATGCACACGATCCCTGGAAGGGACAATGAACACACCCAAGATAATATATTCAGTATAGGATGAAAATATATAATGAAAATGTCAGTTCTTATTTTCAAGTAATTGATTGATTATATGTTGTTAGCATACTTGAACACTTTTGCATGCACCCCACGTACAAAATATATTTTAATATGTTGATATGTGCTTTTATTTCACCTTGTTATAGATACATTCTAAAAATGAAAATATCAAGATGAAATTACCTGAAGGCATTAAAGCTAAGCAGAGGAGGACTAGATAGATACTTCTTCTCATATGTACAATTCTGATACTATAAATTCATTTAACTCCATAGAGGACCATTTTGTAAACAATATTTGAATTAATGGAAATTATTTTCTATTATTTGTTATTTGGTTAAATCTGGATCCTTGGGATTGTTAAGTAATGGCTCTAAATGTTTTAGGTATTTCCTTAATCGGGGATGCTGAAAAGTGAGGTTGTTACATGACTTCTTCATGGCTTCCTAGTGAAGCCTCAAGCCAAGTTAACTGGCCATAAACTCCACATATTGATGTTACATGATTGAGGTTGTTGGAGGTGGCAAAGAATCTATGTGGTAAGGTCCAAGGTTGTTCTTGTGAAATTGAGAGTGGAACAAAGTTATGAAGGTCTAAATGCAACTTTTTGCATCCTTATATAGATAGGAGACCAAGGAAAGAGGTGCTTGATGACCCAATCTAACTTCCTAAAGCACTTGGGATTTAGGCATTATCACATTCTTTGATGATAATGCCAACCCAATGGTTTTTTTGGTTCAGATTTTCCTCCCAAATTCATTGGTGCCCTATTCTAGTCATGATGATGATCGAAGAGCACAAAATGAGTTAGGACAACTCCAAATTTTGGTTCTCACAAGAATATAGAGTGTCTGGTGGAGTATGAAGACTTCCTTGTTCTCTATTCTGCTTGGATGTGAGAGTTTAGGTTCGGTTGGACTTTTGACCAAGAGTAAGATCCTCAGCTCATGGTTGAGATAGGAACTCTCCTTTGTGTCACACCTCAATGTCCTGATAGATCCAAACTTTGAATGTGACACAAATTATTTTGATAATAATTGAAAACATAATACTAACTTTACAAGAATATCATAATTCTTCTAAAACCAAATAGGTCAGTAGGATTATCCTATTAATGTCACACTTTAGGATTACCTATATAATGGCTTTATCTCATATTAGGCATAGGTTAGGGTAAAGAGGGTTACAATAAACACCCTTGCATGTTCTTCAAATATTTCCTTCATTTAGTCACTGAGGTCAGAGATAATCATGTAATTATCTCAAAACATGGATTTGTACCCTTTTAACCATTATCTCATGTTGGAATAAGTATTAGATCAAATTCATTCTATTTGATACATGAATACTTTGAATCCAGGTAAAGACTATATAAGTACTCATTTAATTATCTAGGGTATTTATAACTTTATAATCTTCTAGAATCCTGCTCATTATCTCATAGTGAGTTTGCTAATCACCTCAAAAAATTATTGTCATCATAATTATGCATGAAATCCATTTTCTATATTATGCATCCCAATGGACCTACTTGCTACTTAGATAGTCCAATTGGGATTGAATTGGAACATGAGGCCAATGGTTCACACCTAGGCCTTCCATAGGGTCCAAAAGCTTCATTATTTTTTTAATTACTAAATCAAGGCTTTTATCATCATAATATGTAGTTTGAAGCCTCATATCAATATATTTTCTTAAGATTTATTTATTTTTTAAACAAAAGACTTAAGCTAGGTCTAGGATTTACATTCATCAACCAAGGTCATCATGTTACCTTTATCATTCTACTTTGATTTTCTCATCATATTCTTCTGTCAATTCTAAAATTTCCAAATTTCAAGGATGTTACATCCACCCCACCTTAAAAGGAATTTTGTCCCCAAAATTTGAATCTAATCAGGTCAAGGTAAATGCCAACTCGATAAGCCTCATAGATTATGGCTAACAACCTTTCCTATATAGGTTTTATATAGCTTATCATTTATAACTATCAATAACATAAAGATCATCTATGTTATGAGATTGGAACCTAAATTCATAAAGGGTGTTTCTACATCCTCATTCATTATATGATGTTATCACTCGGTGACTTCATTTTCACTTGGTGATTACATTTTTCATCTGGATCTCAAGCCAACTAATAAATATTTATCTATATTCGTGAAAGTGTGGGTAACACCACTATACCCTATCTCTTGTAATTAATTTTCAACTTAGGGTATTCATTATAACATGTGAATTGTCTATTTCACATGTGGATACACAATCCCTCACACCTAAACTAAGGTGAAATAAATATTCAAACACAAATTTCATACTATTTTCATGTAAACATATGGTGTATTCACATATTATCTCATAATTTCAAATTTTTGGTTGAGCCGACCTCAACAATGATTCAAAACCATGAATTCACTTTGAATCCACTAACTTTCTTAAATTTTATGAACTGAAGGGATAGTTCTTTCCTCAACTCTTGACAACTCCCTTTAAGAATCAATTTCAACCATTATTACATAACTTCTTGTATTCCACATATGTTCATCTCATGTATCATTATCCTTTTCCACTTTCTTAAAGTCTCTTATGATATAGGTACCTTTGGAGTGAAACCCTCTTGACCCAAGGGTCTCATGTACTCATAAAGTGACTTTCCCACTGACCCCTTGGACCATATGTACTTATGAAAGTGACCATTCTCCTGATCATGTGTGCTTTGTGAACACATGGATGGCTTTCTCCTGACCCCATGGGACTTGTATACTTAGGGCATGATCATACCTTGGCCCCTTGGGTATTATGTACCTTTAAGCATCCCTACTTGACCCTAGGGTTGACTTAGGGATCTACCCTTCCTAGGTTTATTGAGATGTCATCACTTTCTTTTATTTCTTCTTTACTTATATCATGCTTAAGGATAAGGGTCTTCTAATTTTATATCTCATGACTCATCCTTTCTAAGGAGAGTCTATAACTTAAATATCTTTATTGTAATTTCTTTTAGTGACTTAACTTGCATTACACATTTTGCTTGGGATTTCTATAACTAAAGTTCCATACTCAGAGCATTAAGCCAAACACAAACCCTTCTTATCTGAACTTGGTGGTTGTAGGGCTTACAAATCTTAGATGCACCATTATTACATTTCTTCAATGTAACTTTCTTTCCATTACATATTTACCAAGGGATTTTTCTCACGAAGGTTTTCACATTTAGTATATGTGGGAGTTACATTTTCCTTTTATTAAGGACACCAATTATGACTAGGTAGGAGTAAGGATTTTCATGCCTTGTACCATACCATCACGTCATATCTCACCTATTTAAGTTTAGGTCCTCTTTGGACGTCCAAGGTAACCTATGGTTTTCAAACCAAACACAAGGTTGTTCAACTCATCCTCCTAAGGGAGGTCCCAACCTATTCTTGACTTTCATGAGGATGCTAGGCATTCTAGCCACACCTAACCCAACATGTTCGGGGTTATTCTGCCCCCATAGGTCTTTTTCTAATCTGAGGTTGACCCATCATGGTCTGAATACCACCCATAAAAGTGAGTTGATGATCTTATGTTTTTTATTATTTAACTAATTTCCTATGTTGCATATACACATTCAAATCCTTTATGTGTAACATGAATGCATGACTATTGATACTCTATGTACTTGCATGAGTGAACATATCTACTGATATCTAATATGTAATATCCAACTTAATTACCCAAAATTAGTACTATTTTCTCTTTCCTTTATTCACATTTAGGGTTTGTTATGGTATGGTTATTATTTCCATCATTCCTAGGGTATACCCAACATTCTGGTTTTGATTAGGGTTAAAGGTTAATAGCTACATTATAGACTTTTGTCTTTCCTTTAACCCTCATCAGATCTCAAAACCGAGTGGGTTATTTCAATCTAAGTCCTTCATTGATGAATGAGGTATCCCTACCCATCCCTAGGTCTATCTAGGGTTTAATTACACTTGAGGGACATAAATATATGTCACGTCTTCCATATCCAGTCCTCTAGTTAACATTTTTTATACTTTAATTAGTGAAGGATACCTTACTCCTATTTCTTCCTAGAATCCTAATTCAAGATGAGGAAAGATGTAAATTCTAGTGTTAGGAAAGAAAATAGATGAGAGATGATGAAATTTAATGTTAGAAGACACAGAGGTATTTTACTTCGGGCAAGAACCTCAGACATTGACCATGTGAGATTCGTAGGGGCTCGATAGTCCTTGTTTGAGAACTAGTGTTGCAGAGTGAAGCTCCTTTAGCCTCTAGGTTGTGATCCTTTCCTGACACCATTGTCTTTGGAAATTGTCCTAATAGTTAAATTATGACTCTAAGGAATATATGAAAATATAAATTATTATAAGTGATTTGACAAGTATGTGCTTTGTACTACTTGTGACGACCCCCTCCCTGAGTGAACCCATCTTTGTAGGTAGAATGCAAAGACATGGATCATAATCCCAATTTTCTGGGATCTAGTCTTAATAAATAATAATAATAACAAATGTTTTCATTTCATAACTTTAAATGATACATAAAATGTGATACTCCTCCTCAAAAAAGTTTGCATCAACTTTCTAAGTAAAGTAAAACTATATAAAGATATATACAACACAGAAGGGAAGATGTCATGAATTATAACTAACCAGTACACCTTGTGGTATTATCTTTAATATCTTCAATGTATTGATCTATATCTTCATGTTGTTGTATCTCCATGTAAACCAACTACATAAAATATCGAAAAACAAATATGTGGATCAATATATTGCTATATATTGTACTTCAGTGTACACAAAAGTGTGCATGTACATATATGTTTAACACTTAGATATTTGCACATATGAACTTGTATTTTATTTTGGATAATCTAACACATGATTTTCACTCTACTTTGGGTGCAATCACTTTCATATCCATCATTGGGCTTAAGTGAATTTCCCCTTAGTAGGTTTAACTATGGTTTAGAATATATTAGTTTTCACTTTATATGATATTCATATTGGCAATATAGTGAACTGTAATTAAACAAACATATAAGAAGTTTATCGTGTGATTTAATACCTTAGAAATCACTTGGAAATCCATCACTAGTTGATATGTCAGTATTCATAACGTACCTCAAATGAAGTCATCATGTAGTTATATCCATGTACTTTATGCAATCCAATCATCATTTGTATATTCAAGCAATCTACAACCAATAAACATTTTTTAAATAGGAATAATACTAATTGTTCACCATTGTATCCATATGACACTATTTAAACATAAGTTAGGTCCTAAACTAGGGTTTAGGGTCATCTTGGGTTTGGATTAGGAATGAGGGTATCAAAATGTAGTTTCACCATATCATTATTTACATGGGTGAGAAAACTTAAATAACCATTTGTGAAACCATAATTATTAGATTGAACATATTATGTCATTCAGAATACCTACATTTAGATTTTGTAGATTAAGACCATGACATGATGTTATCATTAGACTCAACCCTAATTTCTTTATTTATGGATTAGAAAGACTAAAGGATCATCATTTGCATATAAATCCAATTTAAGGCATTGGAAACTCGTCATTACTTGACAATATCATATTATAACACAATTAAGCATGTTTTAATGTGAATAGAAACTTATCCAAAAAATAGGAATTACTTACACTAATCACCTGATATCTATGTGTTGGCTATAATTTTGAAATAGGATCAGAAATAGACATTCAAACCATTTCATTTAGAATCTATTCATTTTTTGATATAAAAAATTATATGTTTTAATATATTCTGAGTTACCAATAATTTTCTACACCATTTTCATATTAAACTAATATGGGCCAATCCTAGGCTGCCACATTACCTATATAACCATTGTCTAGGCATGGCATACCTGGGTTTTTTTAAGGTGAAATTACCCCCCTTACATGTTCGAGGACATAATTGCCATGCTATTTAGGGACAATGTAGTAAAATCCCAAGAAAATTCTCCCATTCCCTAGCTAGACTGTTCCATGGCTCTCTAACCATTACCACTAGAGACTCAACCCAATGATTGACTCCAGGATCCTAGCCTCAACTATTTTGATCAAAGGCCCCATTGACTTTGCCCAACTCTTCCAAACCCAGAGGTGATGAAGGAACATTGGAGGTGGTCTATATTGGCAGAGGGGGTCTAGGTTTTTCGTGGGAGGTTAAAGGTAGGAATGAGAGAATTATTAGAGGATGGGCTACGGTAAAGGTGGAAAAAACTTTCTCAGTATCTCATGGTGCACTTCCATCATTCATAAGATGTCTCTCTAGCTTGGAACCCCCTATCTGATGAGGAGCTTGGCACATTAATGTCCAAAACTAGGAGACCCATCGCAAGGGCTCCTCGGTCCTTTTATGAGGTTTTAACCTCTATGTTGATTCCTACTGAAGTATCAGGACAAGTTCATTGGCTGAAAATCCCTAAATTTATGATACAGGATCGAGGTCTTTAGTAGAGTCAAAGGATCTAAGTGGCAAGTTCAAGGTTCTTCTGATGAAATTGAGGGTGGCACAAAGTTACCCAACTTCTTGTATACTTTTATAGGCACGAGACCAAGGGGGTGATTACAAACCCACCCTAACTTCTTAAACAACCTAGGATTTAGGTATTATCTCATTCCTTGATGATAATGCCAACCCAAGGGTTAGTTTGGATTGGATTCTCCTTCTAAACCCATGAATACCCTTATATGGTTACAAGGATGATCAAAGGCACAAAAATGAGTTGGAGGAACTCTAGTTTCCTAATACCACAACATAGAGAGTTTGGACTCTAGTATGGATTGTATGATCCTCAATTCATGGATGAGATAGGAACCCTCATCCATGTCACACCCCAACCCAGGTTGATCCAAACTTTAGGCATGACACTAATTATTTTGATAATAATAAAAATCATAACACTAACTTTACTAGAATATCATAATTTTCCTATAGGTTTCAATGGTAACCAATTAATACCAAAATTCAAAATTACATCTATAATATACTTATCTCAGATTAGTAGAGTTTGGGGTTAAAATGGTTACGATAAATACACTTGCCTTCATATTGAAGTATTTCCATAATTTAATCACCTAGGTCATAGATAATCATGTAATTATCTCAAAAGTTGGAATTATCCTCTTTTAACCATTATCTCGTGTTGTACCAACTACTAGATCAAATTAGGTTTACTTGATACATGCATGCTTAGAATCCAAGTAAAGACTAGATAATTACTCATTTAATTATATATGGTACTTATCACTTTAGAATCTTGTTAATTATCTCATACTAATTTTGCTAATCACCTCTCAATATTATTATTATTATCATAATTATGCATGAAATACCAAATTATTTAATATGTATTCTAATGAACCTAATTTCCACTCAAATTGTCCAGTTGGGCTTGAGTCAAATGCCCAAGCTGATGGTTAATAGCTAGGCCTTCCAAAAGGTCCACATGTTTCATTATTTTCTTAAATTACAGTTGTTGACTCCAAGTCTACTTGACTCTCAAAGTCGAATTGAATAAATCCTTATTTTGATGATGACTAACCATTCAACTTATTTGTGTCTAATGATTCTACTTGAGTGATTTCATATTAGGTATAACACGCTCCAAATGCCCTAACTTGCACATCCTAACTTGGAGAAAGACAAGTCAAAATCAATGTAAGTGAAATTTTGTGGAATATGCCTCAAATCAATTAGAATTATGTTGTAAATAACTTGTAATGATTGTAAGACTTGTAATTAATCTTAGAAAAAATCAAGATCACTTAAAATGAATATTTAAGCACTTTTATAGCGATTTCCTAAATTCATCACAGGGAATTTTTTCAGTCAAGCTTCATCTAGGATAAACTCAACTGAAACCCTTGATGGATCTTGGGAAGTAGTAGGGTCACTCAAGTTTCCTCAAGACAAACTTGACTGACACCCCTGAACAGACAAATCAAATTTAAGTCAGCAGTCGAGTTTAATCCAAGATAAACTCAACTAAAAACTCAAATTTTCTTTGTCACATAGTGTTATTGGTCGAGTTACCTTTATTGAAACTCAATCGACCTCACTATATAAAATGTGCTGAAAAGGTGTTTCTAGTCATTGGAGTGTTGCAAAACTCCAAAATAGATCAGTTGTAACACCCCAAATGACTAGAATTTGTTCTCAAGTGATTCTACTAGTTGGTAGGCATACTCAACTATATATAAGACCCCTTGGGCTTCATCCCATGATTATCCAAGAATTATGAAGGTCCATATATTATAGTTGAGTGCCTCCAAGAGCCTCCTTCCACTCTCAATCTAACTCACTTGCTACATCCATTAGAGTGAGTAGGAGATTTGTAAGAGAGATAGTCCTACATGTATATCTTGTAAGTTTCTCACTTCTTCCACCTCCCAATCTTTCTTTCTATCATGAAAATGAAGGTTGTCTTTTTTGAATAAGAGAGGTGAAGAAGAAGGGAAGGAGTCCCTTGGTGAAAGCTTCTTCTTGGTGAAGGTGAAGTCAAAGGTGGAAGATCCAAGTCAAGAATGGGTAAATTCTTCAAGGCGGAAGACTTGTTGCAAGAGTGGGAAAGCCCTTGGTGAAGACGGAAGATGTAACATCCCTGACCCGGATTATGCTCTAACCCTAGATGTTTTGCTTAATAATGTTGATTAGATGCTTGTTCATATTTCTTGGAAAGTAATTAAGGCCCAAGAGGAACTTATATTTCAATTTTAGTCCTTTTTGAATAATGTTGAAACATTATTTTGTTAGTTTTTGACTAAAGTGCAAATTACCCAAGTTGAGGGGTTAACTTGCAAATTGTACATGATATAATGTTCCTCAGATGTTGAGGCATCATAATAATGATAATTATGTAGTGGTATGGTTTCCACAAGCTTGAGTGCCAAGATAGAGCTAGCTGAGTAATCTTTATGCATTAAAACCTAGTTTTGGTGTAATGTGTAATTTACCCAAAACCTAGGGTTTAATATGCAAAATACCACTTATAGAGGGTCCCCCATGTTTCTTGGCATCAATTAGAGAAATAAAATGAGAGGGGCGCCTCATTTGAATTATTTTGGAGGAGAGAGAATCTTGATATTAAAACAATCAAGATTTAAGCATAATTGAAACCCGAATTCAATTTAATGTAAAAATAAATAAAAGTAATTGAAGGCCCTTCAACCAAAAAAGAGATAGTTGAATTTTCTCAAGTTCGAACGTCCTTGTTCCTTGAAAAGGCAACGAAAATATCCAAGGGAATGGATAACTCACTCACATTATTAAAAGAAAAAGTAATAGCCACTAAAAAGGGGATATTAGTATAATATGTTTAAGGTGCTTAATACATTTTCTTTTAATTCTTGGATAATGAAGAAGTTTTGCAAGAAGGATAAGGTGGCTTCGTGGACAAGGAATTGAGGGGGAAGAGGGGACACTAATTTTGGAATTAAAAGAATTTTATAAGGCATTTTCTCTCTCATTGATTTTCGTATGAAAACACCTTTTACAACTCAAATCAAAGGCTTTTTTGAACCCACTTCCTCTCTTTGCTTGAAAAAACGACCAAGGGAGCTAGGAGCAGCTGGAGGGCGACCCCCAACCTGTTGGTAAGCTTCTTGGTCTTCTTTTACCTCGATTTCATGGTGGAAATCACAAAACAACGCATGATTTCTTCTCTATTTCACTCCATCTTCAATCCTAGCCAATCTTTTCACTCCAAAGCTTGAGGACGAGCCTTGGGAGAGTTGCAAAAGCTTCCTCCACCATTGTTGACATGAAGCTCCAAGCTTTGAAGCTCAATTGGATGTGGGTTATATAACTTAAACCCTTAAATGTTGTTATTGCATTCAATTCTCCATTGTTTGTTGAACGTTTTGTTCTATTTGAAATTCCCTTGATCCATTGTTGTAATTACCATGAAAACGGAAGTAGCTGTAACGCCCGGGCCCACTGCCCAATGCTCTAGTAGAGTTTCAGGAATGACGACTGGACCCACAGACCACCACTAGCCTTAACTGCGCACTTTGTCCACACTGACGCGCAAGCCAGGATCAACTTCCCGACTGGTCACCCATCCTAGTACTACTCCAAGTCGAGCACGCTTAACTATGGAGTTCTTTAGAGATGGGCTCCCTGAAAAGGAGGTGCACCTTGGTGATATGGGTAGTCCAATCATTCCTTTTAAGAGTGTTTTATCCGAGGCTTCAAATCCTGGGATGTTACAATCTCCCCCACTTAGACTCTTGACGTCCTCGTCAAGGCTCAACTATATGGCCTCATAATCTGACCCCATTTCAGTGCAGACCCACAATGGCCCATGGACACCCAGCTCCCGTCCACGGCTACCAGCGCAAGGGCAGCTCCATCTCATCTCTACAGATAGCCCTTTCCAACTTGCCTGGACCGCACGGCTCAAGACTGGCATGCCACATGCCCAAGTGGGCCCCACCTACTGGAGGGGTTATGACTCTGATACCATTTGTAACGCCCGAGCCCACTGCCCAATGCTCTAGTAGAGTTTCAAGAATGACGACTAGCCCCACAGACCACCACTAGCCTTAACTGCACACTTTGTCCACACTGACGTGCAAGCCTGGATCAACTTCCTGACTGGTCACCCATCCTAGTACTACTCCAAGCCGAGCACGCTTAACTATGGAGTTCTTTAGAGATGGGATCCCTGAAAAGGAGGTGCACCTTGGTGATATGGGTAGTCCAATCATTCCTTTTAAGAGTGTTTTATCTGAGGCCTCAAATCCTGGGATGTTACAGTAGCATTTGAACTAATGAAGATAGATGATGATGACATCATCTTGGGTACGCAATCCAATAAGTTTCACTTGCAAACGGTTTTGAAGATCTTGGTCCAAACGGTTTCACCAAACCATTTAGAGTCTTGAACCCCAAACCGTTTAGGATGGTTGACCGTTTGAGGTCAGGACCCTAGTACTTGTTGGATGAGGATATAATAGTTCGAAATGATTGAATCAATGTATGGACAATCATCTAATTAGAAACCCTAATCGGGTTGAGTGCTGATTTTGCAATTGATTAATTTAATTCTTTGGGTTGATTAACCCAAACGGTCTCAAGACCGTTTGGAGATCACCCAAATGGTCTCAAGACCGTTTGGAGGTCAACCAAGACCGTTTGGAGGTCTAGGGTTGAGTATGGTGAAGAAGTTGAAGATTCAAAGATATCAAATTGTAATGCAATAAATAGCTAGTTTGATGAGTAACCCAATGATGCAAACCCTAATTGAACTTAACAAATTTTAATGATGGATGGGGCAAACAGTCTCAAGACCATTTAAAGGTTATCAAAATGACCTCAAGATCGTTTGGAGGTCATCCAAATTACCTCAAGATCGTTTAGGTCATGCCCAATTTGAATGATGGACCAATAATTTCTAAGCAATTAGTTCCACAATGACTAATATTGAAGGTTCATCGATTTCAAACCTAATTCAATTGGGTTCAAAACCCAAATTGATGATCAATTTAAGGTTTAATAAATTGAAATATGATTCATTAATCTCAATTGAAGTATGGTGCTTAGGTTCACTTGATGAGTAATCACATGGATTCAATTGATAAAGGAATTAATCTTGGAAACCCTAAATTAATATGAGTGGTTGAGACCATTTTTGGTCCAATTGGTTTTGAGGAGGTTTGGACCAAACAGTCTCAAGACCATTTGAGTCCAAATGGTCTCAAGACCGTTTGGGACCAAATGATCCCAAACCGATTGAGACTCAAACGGTTTCAAGCACCTAATTTGTCAAACGGTTTCAAGCACCTACTTTGCTAAATGGTTTCAAGTGTTTGATCAAGACCGTTTGGAGGTCTAAACGGTCTTAGACCATTTGGAGGTATTTTAAGCAAGACCGTTTGAGGTCTGGTTGGTCAAGACTGTTTGGGGTCTAAGTGGCCAAGACCGTTTGAGAAGTAATTAATCAAAATTGTATGGACACTTAAGGTGATTAAAGGTCAATTGCTTAATTGATCATTACATGATGTAATCCAAGGGTGATTATAGTAATTGTACCCTTAATAAGATAGGGTGATTAGTACCTCTTGAATGATTAATCCTTGATGATTATGGAAGTAATGACACAATACATGTGTCATCTCTCCAATCAAGTTGAGTTAACCTAATCTAATCAGGTCTGAAGTAAATATCATCTTATAAAGGATGAGAGAGAGAGGACTTCCTACATGAATGATTATCCTGTAGTGATTAAGTCTCAACACTTCCAACGTGAATGGATGTGTAATTAGGGTACGATCCTTGATAAAGAGGTCATGAGCCCTAATTAAGAAGGTTAATGTACCCTAACCCTAATTGAGGGCAATGGTAGGTGAAACCCTAATCTATGGTAATGGTATGACCCTAATTTAGGGTAATGACTTGAGAAACCCTAATTCAGGGAATTTTAATAATAAACCCTGATTGAATGTGAATAGTAAACCCTAATTGAGGATGATGTTAAGAGAAACCCTAATCAAGGGTGAAGCTATACGAAACCCTAAAGTGAGGGTGATGTCATGTGAAACTCTAGATAAGGTTAAGGTCAAAATGAAACCTTAATGCAATGATGAGATGTAAAACTTGATTCAAGGTGATACTATGTACTGGTATGTGACACTTTGATATGAAATCCTATACTGATATAGGATAAAGATATGTGGAGCCCTAATATATGGTTGTAATGTATGAAACCCTAATTTTGGACAATATGATGATAATCATGACCCAAATTTGGGTAATGAGCTTAAGTATTCCTAATTGACATAAATTGGGAAATCTTAGCTCAAATAAGGAAATAGTGATGATACTCTTACAATGCATAGTGCTGATTTGCAATTGATATAATTGTTATCATGTGCACTAATTATGTAGGTTTCATGAGATGGTGGAAATAGCCAGGTATGAGCTATGATGTTTTACTATTGAATTTGCTTTATGGGCCTTGTGAGCCATAATATGTTGTGTTGCATAGTGAGAGGTAACAAGAGATATTATTGGGCTTTAAGAGCCATGTGAAATACATGCACTGCAATTATTATGTTTACAATGATCAGATGACCTGAAGGCATTAAGTTACCTGATAAAGTGATAACAAGTGTTTTGATGAATTAAGGGTTTGAAAACCCATGTTTCATAATCATGATGATGAGATGACAAGGGATGAGAATACCCTGATGTGATAAGGGATTGAGATCCCAAAGTCTAATAAATCTTTGAAAAGAACTTGATAGAAATAGTATCCATTCTTTGAAGCAATTGTTATAATGTTTTATGTTTGAAAATATGTTTGATGCTAAAAGAATATTGTAATATACTTAACTAATCAAGTGAAATGGTATCATGTAGAGACGTGACCATAAATCCATCATCGTCAGTAGTTTGGTGATGGTGAAACAGGTTTTCCTAAAGGAACTCCTGGAGGGCATACTTTTGAGTATGTGGGGGTTATGGGAGCAAATATCCTTATGTCCTAATGAAGGAATTGATGTGAGGTAAACATTAAATCTCTCCATCCTTCATTATTTATGTCGGGATGGATGTATCATTAATCTCCCAAAGATCGGGATGGATGTATCATTAATCTCCCGATGATCTTAATGACGGATCGATGTGAGATAAATATAATATCTCTTGATTGTGAAGAGAGTACATCATGCCACTGTAACTCTAATAGCGAAGTTGCCAGTATACCCTGGAAAGCTATTTAGCAGAGACACAAGATGTCCTGCATTTAGTCCTCACACTGACTGAGGAAGATGAGGTCATGGAAATCTGGCTCTTCTATTGACCTATGTATGGTACCGATTTCGATTTCGCAATGGTCCGTTGGAGTATGAGTGGTATACCTCATCTCCTCAGGGCTTAAGTATGTTTGTAAAATGTAATCAGCCGTGTAGCGTATTTTCTTAGAGCTGAAATACGAGAACCAATGGTTGATGATACATTTCTTAGTATGTCTTAGTTGTCTAAATGCTATACATGTTCTCCATATTCCTTATTAAATAAATGACATACTGCTCTATCAAGATATAGTTGAAATGACTTGAATAGAGAATACTGCTCTAAATTGTTTAGTCAATAATTTAGCTGTTGTTGAATACTTATGATTCTGTTGCTCAGTTTTATTCTATTAGTTGCAATAATAATGTTTCTGGAAGAGAGTTATATCTCTCGTTGGGATAATTTTCAATTGTCTCACCCCCATGGGATCCAACTTTTTAGGTAGACATCGAAGAAGAGGCAGGAACCCTACAACAAGGGAAGAACAGCAACAGCAGCAGAACCAAGGACAGCAGTGAATCCTCAGGTGGAAACACTGGTTGTCATGTCCTGTAAATAGAGAGTCATTTGTGTCGTCTCTATACTCTCAGGTCCTAGGAGTCAGTAGTTAGTTTAATATTGATCTGAGGTTTTTGGCTTGATGCCTCGAGATTTTTATACTGCCTATGTATAGTCTAACAGGGCAGCTGATGTTTGTAACTCTCAAGAAGGATTGGTACAAGAGATGTACTAGTAAATCAGAATGTATTTGAAATACTTTGGTTCTTTATGAAAGAGTTTTTCAGTTTATGGATCTCTTTGTAAAAAGTTTTAATTTTTAATGATTTTTAGTAATTCCGCTGCTAATGAATGCTTCCGCTTAAGTAAATCATGTTTTTAAAAATTGGACGCCACAATTTAGTGGTATCAGAGCTCTAGGTTCACTGAGTCTACAAAGACATAGGATTAAGGTTGTTGAGTCTGTTCTAATGTCTTTCAGTTTATCTAATAGTGTCTTCTGCTCATATAGGAGGAGAAGAAAAACTAAAGATGTTTGGATCCCACGATGAACATGATGTTGAGAGCAGTGTTGCTGCACCAGGAGGAGGTGCAAGAGACGAAGATAGGGAGGAGCTCGTACCTGAACAACCCCAGTTCAATCAAGTAGATATGGGGAACCCAACCTTCTAAGCCATGTTTGGATAGTTTATGGTGGCCATGACTCATATGACAGATAGGATGCCATTATCTGCACCTAGGGCACCTACCCACCATGAAGGACAGGGAGCCGGCAAGACCTTTGAATGACTTCACTGAGTTGGAGCCACATAGTATGCTGGTGCAGCTGACCCAGTAGACACAGACATGTGGCTGACCGAACTTGAGAAAGCCTTTAGATTCTTAACATCCCAGAAGCTGAGAAGGTTATACATGTAGTGTACCTTCTTAAAGGGAGTGCTAGTCATTGGTGGACCATAGAAGAAGGCAAGAGGTCGGGTGTAGAGATTGGATGGGAAGTATTCCGAGTAGAATTTGTCAATAGATACTTTCCTAAGACATTCCTGGATGAGAAGATCTCTCAATTTGAGAGATTAAGGCAAGGACCAATGAACGTTAGCGAGTATGAGGCTAAGTTCACAGAGCTTCTGCGGTTCTGTCCGCATATGGCAGCTACCAATGAAGAAAGGATTCGACATTTTGAGAAGGGGTTGAACGTCGATTTGACCACTCATGTGTCTGCTTTAGAGAATAGGGAGAGGTTTGATACTTTTGTGGAGTCTGTCAGATGCATAGAGAGGTCTGTGACAGAGAAGCAACAAACTAAGAGCAAGAAGGTGTACACTCAGTTTCATGGACAAGGGTCTAAAAGTTTTAAGAAACTGAGGTTTTCTGCACCAATGGCACCACCAAGGTTTAATACCCAGACGCAATGAACGTCTAATAGGGGTAGAGGTCATAGTTTACCGCCAGAAGGAGCCCACAGCTCAGCATCAGTGTCAGTAACAGGACCATCTAGACCACAAACAGGGAACAGAGGTTGCTTTATATGTGGAAAGATGGGGCATTTGATGAAGGATTGTCGAGCCAGAGAAGCGAGTGTGACTCAACCTCAGAGGCAGAGTCAACAAGGCTCTCAGAGGTGACAGTTTCCAAGTAGAGCTAGAGGACGTGGACAAGTGTCCCAAGATGGATCGTCAGCACCCAGTAATCGAGCACCAAGTCAACCACAGGCGACGACGAGATTCTATGCAATGAATCAGCCAGATGCAGTAGTCAACCCTCGTGTTGTGGCAGGTCAGATGGAAATGTTTTATTCTGATATGTCTACATCTTGCGTCGTATCTGTTTTAATTGATCCAGGTGCGACACATTCTTTCATCACTAAAAGAGTGATTCTTGACTGTAATATGACAGTTGGTCATAGGGCAGAGAGTATGAAGTTAGAAACTCCTTTGATGGAATCTGCAGTGTTGCAGGAGGTGTGTTCTTCCTGCGCTCTTTTCTTTTCTGAACATCGCATCCAAGTGGATCTTATACCACTTGAAATGCATGGGTTTGATATAATTCTTGGGATGGACACCCTAGAAAAGTACAAGGTTGTCTTGGATTGTGAGTCCAAGCAGGTTGTGTTCATAAATGATAGTGACACATGGATCTTTCAAGGAGATACAAAGATTCTTCCAACCTATCTTGTGTCAGCTATGGTAGCTGAGAAGCTGATAAGGCAAGGATGTTTTGCATTCTTGGAACATGTGGTATATACCACCATGGAGAGTTCTAATCCTTCTGAAGTTCTGGTAGTTAGGGAATTTGAGGATGTGTTACCTGAAGAACTTCCAGGTGTACCTCCGCCCCGAGAGATTGATTTTGAGATTAATCTAATTCCGGGCACGCAACCTATAGCACAAACACCGTATAGGATGGCACCTGCTGAGATGGCATAGATCATGAAGCAACTGCAGGAGTTGCTTGAGAAGGGTTTTATCTGACTGAGTACTTCACCATGGGGTGCTCCGGTCCTCTTTGTTAAGAAGAAGGATGGATCGATGCAGTTATGCATTGATTACAGGCAATTAAATAAAGTAACTATAAAGAACAAGTATCCTCTGCCAAGAATAGATGACTTGTTTGATCAGTTGTGTGGTGCAACCATCTTTTCTAAGATAGATCTAAGATCGAGATATCATCAGCTGTGTATCAAGGAGAGTGACATACCTAAATCTGCCTTTAGGACAAGGTATGGTCACTATGAGTTCATAGTTATGTCGTTTGGACTAACTAATGCACCGGATGCATTCATGGAACTCATGAATAGAATCTTTCGACCTTTTCTCGAGTGTGTAGTAGTCTTCATAGATGACATCTTGATATACAGTATAGATGCTCAACAGCATGAACAGCAACTCCGTCAGGCTTTGACTTTGCTAAGAGAGCATAAGTTGTATGCTAAGTTTAGCAAATGTGAGTTTTGGTTACTAGAAGTTTCTTTTCTTAGACATGTAATATCTGCCTCAGGTATTCATGTTGATCCTAAGAAGGTAGAATCTGTCCTGCAATGGAAACAGACAAAAACACCAATAGATATACGCAGTTTCCTAGGGTTGGTAGGCTATTATAGGAGGTTCATTAAGAACTTTAGTTCAATAGATTTACCCCTAACCAAGTTAACCAGGAAGGAAGTTCCTTTTATCTGGAATGACAAGTGTCAACATTCTTTCTAGTTGTTGAAAGAAAGGTTGACAAGTGCACCCGTGCTGGTGTTACCTGAGTAGGGAAAAGGGTACATAGTTTTTTGTGATGCATCAAAGAATGGTCTAGATTGTGTGTTGATGTAGGATAAGCAAGTGATTTCTTTCACTTCTCGACGGCTTAAGAAACACGAGGAGAATTATACAACATATGATCTAGAGCTAGCTATTGTGGTCCATGCTTTGAAGATCTGGAGACATTATCTCTATGGAGAAACATTCTAGATTTTCACAGACCATAAGAACCTAAAGTATATCTTTTCTCAGCATGAGCTAAACATGAGGCAACACCACTGGATGTAGTTAATCAAGGACTACAATTGTACAATTGATTATCATCCAGGGAAGGCTAATGTAGTAGCTGATGCACTAAGTAGAAAATCAGCAACACCAACCTTAGATAAAGCATAGTTGAATTCTTTAGTGTGCTCTAAGAGGGATATGTTTATATCCTTGAGGAAAAACAATGTATAGTTTAAAGTATCATTGTTAGCCGGGTTGTTAGCTGAGATGCACATAAAACCAACTCTGAGACAGTAGATTGAAGAAGCACAGCAAGCTGATGTTGTAGTTCAGCAGATTAGGTCAGAGTATGGTAGTGAGAAACGGGATGGCTTTCATGAGTCAGAGGATCAGGTAGTCTGTTACCATGGTAGAATGGTAGTACATGATGCCAATGACTTGAGGAAGTTAGATTTGGAAGAAGCTCATTCTTTGATGTATGCTATGCATCTAGGGAGTACCAAGATGTATCATAACTTTAAAAATATGTATTGGTGGCCTGGATTGAAGAAAGATGTAGCTGAGTTTGTTATGCGATGTCCGGTGTGTCAGCAAGTTAAAGATGAATATCAAAAGCCTGCAGGAACAATGCAACCTTTTCCTATACCACAGTGGAAATGGGATCATGTCACCATGGACTTTGTGGTTGGTCTGCCTAGAACAGCCAAAGGTCATGATTCCATATGGGTGATAGTTGATAGGTTGACGAAGACAACACATTTCTCACCTGTCAAAACAACCTACATTGCTGAGAAACTGGCACAGATATATGTAGATGAGATAGTGTGGTTGCATGGGGTTCCAGCCACTATCGTTTCTGATAGAGGTCCCCAGTTTACGAGTCATTTTTGGGAACGACTTCATAAAGCTTTGGGTACGCAGTTAAGGTTTAGTACAACCTTTGACCCTCATATAGATGGACAATCTGAAAGGACCATACAAACTTTGGAGGATTTGCTTAGAGCATGTGTCCTTCAGTTTGTAGGAAGTTGGGATCTACACCTGAGCTTGATAGAATTTGCTTACAATAATAGCTATCAACATAGTATTGATATGGCACCATATGAAGCATTATATGGTAGACGATGTAGATCTCCTTTATGTTGGTATGAAACTGGAGAAAATCAACTTTTGGGTCTTGAGTTAGTGCAGCAGACAACGGAGAAGATTAAAGTAATACAACAACAGTTAAAGACTACACAGGATAGAAAAAAATCTTACGCCGAAAAACGGCGAAGACCTTTAGAATTCTAAGTTGGAGATAGAGTTTATCTCAAGGTCTCACCCTGGAAAGGAGTCCTTAGATTTGGAAGGAAGGGAAAGTTAGATCCTAGATTTATGGGGCCTTATATCATTGAACAGATTGAAAAGGTAGCTTATAAGATGGAGTTACCACCTGAGTTGCATAAGTTGCATCCAGTGTTCCACATCTCCATGTTGAGGAAGTGTCATCCTGACACAGAATTAGTTCTACAACCTGTGGAGGTAGAATTAAATAATGATATATCATATGTTGAAGGATTTGTGATGATCCTTGATAAAAGAATTAAAAGGTTGAAAAAGAAAGACATTAGCCTTGTAAAAGTCTTCTGGAATCACCGTGGCATTGAAGAAGCTACATGGGAACTAGAGAAAGAGATGAGGAGGAAATACCCTACTCTCTTCTCTTAAATGTTTTTGTTGATGATTTTGGGGACGAAATCCTTGTAACGGGTGGATAATTTGTAACATCCCTGACCTGGGTTATGCTCTAACCCTAGATGTTTTGCTTAATAATGTTGATTAGATGCTTGTTCATATTTCTTGGAAAGTAATTAAGGCCCAAGAGGAACTTATATTTCAATTTTAGTCCTTTTTGAATAATGTTGAAACATTGTTTTGTTAGTTTTGGACTAAAGTGCAAATTACCCAAGTTGAGGGGTTAACTTGAAAATTGTGCATGATATAATGTTCCTCAGATGTTGAGGCATCATAAGAATGAGAATGATGCAGTGAAATGGTTTCCACAAGCTTGAGCACCAAGATAGAGCTGGATGAGCAATCTTTGTGCATTAAAACCTAGTTTTGGTGTAATGTGTAATTTACCCAAAACCTAGGGTTCAATATGTAAAATACCACTTCTAGAGGGTCCCCCATGTTTCTTGGCATCAAGTAGAGAAAATAAAATGAGAGGAGCACCTCATTTGAATTATTTTTGAGGAGAGAGAATCTTGATATTAAAATAATCAAGATTTAAGCATAATTGAAACCCTAATTCAATTTAATGCAAAAATAAATAAAAGTAATTGAAGGGCCTTCGACCAAAAACGAGATGGTTGAATTTTCTCAAGTGTGAACGTCCTTGTGCCTTGAAAAGGCAACGAAAATATCCAAGGGAATGGATAACTCACTCACATTATTAAAAGAAAAAGTAATAGCCACTAAAAAGGGGATATTAGTATAATATGTTTAAGGTGCTTAATTCCTTTTCTTTTAATTCTTGGATAATGAAGAATTTTTGCAATAAGGAGAAGGTGGCTTCTTGGCCAAGGAATTGAGGGGGAAGAGGTGGCATTAATTTTGGAATTAAAAGAATTTTATAAGGCATTTTCTCTCTCATTGATTTACTTATAAAAACACCTTTTACAACTCAAATCAAAGGCTTTTTCGAACCCACTTCCTCTCTTTGCTTGCAAAAACGACCAAGGGAGCTAGGAGTAGCTTGAGGACGTCCCCCAACCTGTTGGTAAGCTTCTTGATCTTCTTTCACCTCGATTTCATGGTGGAAATCACAAAACAACGCATGATTTCTTCTCTATTTCACTCCATCTTCAATCCTAGCCAATCTTTTCACTCCAAAGCTTGAGGACGAGACTTGGGAGAGTTGCAAAAGCTTCCTCCACCATTGTTGACATGAAGCTCCAAGTTTTGAAGCTAATTGGAGGTGGGTTAATAAACTTAAACCCTTAAATGTTGTTATTGCATTCAATTCTCCATTATTTGTTGAACGTTTTGTTCTATTTCAAATTCCCTTGATCCATTGTTGTAATTACCATGAAAACGGTAGTAGCCTTTGAATGAATGAAGATATATGATGATGACATGATCTTGGGTACGCAATCCAACAATTTTCCCTTGCAAACGGTTTTGAAGATCATGGTCCAAACGGTTTCACCAAACCGTTTGGAGACTAAACGGTTTGCAAACCGTTTGGAGACTAAACGGTTTGCAAACCATTTAGAGTCTTGAACCCCAAACCATTTAGGATGGTTGACCATTTGGATGGGTTGACCATTTGAGACCAGGACCCAAGTACTTTTTGGATGAGGATCTAATAGTTCCAATTGATTGAATCAATGTATGGATAATCATATAATTAGAAACCCTAATCGGGTTGAGTGCTGATTTTGCAATTGATTAATTTAATTCTTTGGGTTGATTAACCCAAACAGTCTCAAGACCATTTGGAGATCAACCAAGACCATTTGGAGGTCTAGGGTTGAGTATGGTGAAGAAGTTGAAGATTCAAAGATATCAAATTGTAATGCAATCAATAGCTAGTTTGATGAGTAACCCAATGATGCAAACCCTAATTGAACTTAACAAATTTTAACGATGGATGGGGCAAACGGTCTCAAGACCATTTGGAGGTTATCCAAACGACCTCAAGACCATTTGGAGTTCATACAAACGACCTCAAGACCGTTTGAGGTCAGGTCATGCCCAATTTGAATGATGGACCAATAATTTCTAAGCAATTAGTTCCACAATGACTAATATTGAAGGTTCATCGATTTCAACCCTAATTCAATTGGGTTCAAAACCCAAATTGATGATCAATTGAAGGTTGAATAAATTGAAAGATGATTCATTAATCTCAATTGAAGTATGGTGCTTAGGTTCACTTGGTGAGTAATCACATGGATTCAATTGATAAAGGAATTAATCTTGGAAACCCTAAATTAATATGAGTGGTTGAGACCATTTTTGGTCCAATTGGTTTTGAGGAGGTTCGGACCAAACGGTCTCAAGACCGTTTGGGACCAAACGATCCCAAACCGATTGAGATTCAAACGGTTTCAAGCACCTAATTTGCACAACAGTTTCAAGTGTTTGATCAAGACCGTTTGGAGGTCTAAACGGTCTTAGACCGTTTGGAGGTATTTCAAGCAAGACCGTTTGAGGTCTAGTTGGTGAAGACCGTTTGGGGTCTAAGTGACCAAGACCGTTTGAGAAGTAATTAATCAAAACTGTATGGACACTTAAGGTGATTAAAGGTCAATTGCTTAATTGATCATTACATGATGTAATCCAAGGGTGATTATAGTAATTGTACCCTTAATAAGATAGGGTGATTAGTACCTCTTGAATGATTAATCCTTGATGATTATGGAAGTAATGACACAATACATGTGTCAGCTCTCCAATCAAGTTGAGTTAACCTAATCTAATCAGGTCTGAAGTAAATATCATCTTATAAAGGATGAGAGAGAGAGGACTTCCTACATGAATGATTATCATGTAGTGATTAAGTCTCAACACTTCCAACGTGAATGAATGTGTAATTAGGGTACGATCCTTGATAAAGAGGTCATGAGCCCTAATTAAGAAGGTTAATGTACCCTAACCCTAATTGAGGGCAATGATAGGTGAAACCCTAATATATGGTAATGGTATGACCCTAATTTAGGGTAATGACTTGAGAAACCCTAATTTAGGGAATTTTAATAATAAACCCTGATTGAATGTGAATAGTAAACCCTAATTGAGGATGATGTTATGAGAAACCCTAATCAAGGGTGAAGCTATATGAAAACCTAAAGTGAGGGTGATGTCATGTGAAACTCTAGATAAGGTTAAGGTCAAAATGAAACCTTAATGCAATGATGAGATGTAAAACCTAATTCAAGGTGATATTATGTACTAGTGTGTGACACTTTGATATGAAATCCTATACTGATATAGGATAAAGATATGTGGAGCCCTAATCTTGGGTTGTAATGTATGAAATCCTAATTTTGGACAATATGATGATAATCATGACCCAATTGTTAGCTCCAATAAGGAAATAGTGATGATACTCTTACAATGCATAGTGTTGATTTGTAATTGATATAATTGTTATCATGTGCACTAATTATGTAGGTTTCGTGAGATGGTGGACATAGCCAGGTATGAGCTATGATGCTTTACTATTGAATTTGCTTTATGGGCCTTGTGAGGCATAATATGTTGTGTTGCATAGTGAGAGGTAACAAGAGATATTATTGGGCTTTAAGAGCCATGTGAAATACTTGCACTACAATTATTAGGTTTACAATGATTAGATGACCTGAAGGGATTAAGTTACCTGATAAAGTGGTAACAAGTGTTTTGATGAATTAAGGGTTTGAACACCCATGTTTCATAATCATGATGATGAGATGACAAGGGATGAGAATACCCTGACGTGATAAGGGATTGAGATCCCAAAGTCTAATAAAGCTTTGAAAAGAACTTGATAGAAATAGTATTCATTCTTTGAAGCAATTGTTATCATGTTTTATGTTTGAAAACATGTTTGATGCTAAAAGAATATTGTAATATACTTAACTAATCAAGTGAAATGGTATCATGTAGAGCCCTGACCATAGATCCATCATCATCAGTAGTTTGGTGATGGTGAAATAGGTTTTCCTAAGGGAACTCCTGGAGGGCATACTTTTGAGTATGTGGGGGTTATGGGCGCGAATATCCTTATGCCATAATGAAGGAATTGATGTGAGGTAAAAATTAAATCTCTCAATCCTTCATTATTTATGTCGGGATGGATGTATCACTAATCTTCCGAAGATCGGGATGGATGTATCATTAATCTCCCGATGATCTTAATGTCGGATCGATGTGAGATAAATATAATATCTCTCGATTGTGAAGAGAGTACAACATGCCACTGTAACTCTAATTGTGAAGTTGCCAGTATACCCTGGAAAGCTATTTAGCAGAGACACAAGATGTCCTACATTTGGTCCTCACACTGACTGAGGAAGATGAGGTCATGGAAATCCGGCTCTTCTATTGACCTATGTATGGTACCGATTTCGATTTCGCAATAGTCGGTTGGAGTATGAGTGGTATACCTCATCTCCTCAGGGCTTAAGTATGTTTGTAAAATGTAATCAGCCATGTAGCATATTTGCTTAGAGCTGAAATACGAGAATCAATGGTTGATGATACCTTTCTTAGTATGTCTTAGTTGGCTAAATGCTATACATGTTCTTCATATTCCTTATTAAATAAATGACATACTGCTCTATCAAGATATAGCTGAAATGACTTGAATAGAGAATACTGCTCTAAATTGTTTAGTCAATAATTTAGTTGTTGTTGAATACTTATGATTCTTCTGCTCAGTTTTATTCTATTAATTACAATAATAATGTTTCTAGCGGAGAGTTATATCTCTCACTGGGACAATTTTCAATTGTCTCACCACCATGGGATCCAACTTTTTAGGTAGACACTGAAGAAGAGACAGGAACCCTACAGCAAGGGAAGAACAGCAGCAGCAGCAGAACCAAGGACAGCAGTGAATCCTCAGGTGGAAACACTGGTTGTCATGTCCTGTAAATAGAGAGTCCTTTGTGTCGTCTATGTACTCTCAGGTCCTAGGAGTCAGTAGTTAGTTTAATATTGATCTAAGGTTTTTGGCTTGATGCCTCAAGATTTTTATACTGCCTATGTATAGTCTAACAGGGCAGCTAATGTTTTTAACTCTCGTGAAGGATTGGTACAAGAGATGTACTAGTAAACCAGAATGTATTTGAAATACTTTGGTTCTTTATGAAAGAGTTTTTCAGTTTATGGATATCTTTGTAAAAAGTTTTAATTTTAGTGATTTTTAGCAATTCCGCTGCTAATAAATGCTTCCGCTTAAGTAAATCATGTTTTTAAAAGTTGGACACCACAGAAGACTTGTTACAAAAGTGAGTAAGTCCTTGGTGAGGTAGAAGACTCTTGGTGATGGATAGGTAAGTACTTTTTGAGGTTTTTGGGTCCCTTATCCTCAAAGGGAAGGTTGGGTAACCTTGTCCTGGAAAAGGAAGGTCATATGTGGTACCTCTTATCATCGACTATAAGGAGTGAGACATGGTTGAAAAATCCTAGAGGTTGACCTTTGTAGGGAGTGTATGTACACTCTCCTAGTTTGGTGTTTGGAACCACTACACATAGATTGTGTTCTTGTTCTTATTCAATCTCTTTCATCCTAGTTATGTATGTTTAGTTTCACTTAAATTCCATATTTGGACTTTGATTTCAACTTTCTTCATTCTTTTTAGATATTTCTATTCTTCTCTTTCTTCTTCCTCTTGCTTGCCATTGTTGGTCAAAATTATACATCCTCTCAAGTTGAAGAAGGTTCTATGTACTCCAAAGGTAGACTTCACATAGGCAAGTCTTTCTCCTCCACCCACTGCTTCAAATGTGGAAAGAAGGGTCACTTCATAGAAGATTGCCCACAAAGCAAAAAGACCCATCATAATAAGAGAACAGAAGAGAAGCACAAGAAGAAGGAGAAATGTCATAAAATCTCTAGTGACTCCTCCAACTCAAGATCAAGTGAAGATTCTAGTAGAGGATCTAGCTCAAGATCTAGTGAAGATAAAGAATGCCACTTTGCTCTCATAGCAAGTACAAATGAAGATTCAAATGAGGTAAATCTAAACTCTTTAGATAAAGAATCCTTGATTTCTATTATTCATACTACTTGTGCATCTCTTGAGTATACTAAGAATAAAAAGAAAAAAACTTGCTAAGATTGTTGATAACTTGCATGAATAAAAGGATGATATTGACTATGTTAACATTTTCTTGCAAGTTGATGTAATAATCTCAAAAAGTCTTTTCTAGAACTTGAGTTGAAATTAAATAGTGTTGAGATTGAAAAGAATGCTTATCTTAGTCAAGTAGACTCTCTTAAACTTGAAAATGCCACCTTACTTGATAATATTAGATTTCTAGAAACTCAACCTCTTATTCCTAGTTTTAATTAAGAGCATAGTAATATTGTGAATTCTCTCATGCTTGATATTGATGTTCTTAAAATTGAAAATGAGGACAAAGATTGTTTAGCAAGGAATAGGATCTGAAAATAGTATCTATCTTTCTAAGGTTTCCTTGCTCAAAAAGAGAGTGATTATTTGCTTGTAAAATCGACGTCCTTGAATCTTGTTCTAGTTCTACTAGTAAAGAAAATAGTGTTGCTACTCTTCATATTGAAAAGGATTCTTATATGACCAAAGTTCTTTGCTTGGAAATTGATCTTTTGCATTCTAGAGATGATATGAATCAATTGTCTTCTACGATTACTTCTCTTATGCATGACAATCATAGTTTGAGGTCATATATGCAAAGATTCTTAGAGATAAAAAGAATATTAATCAAATCTTGGATCATACTATCGAACAAATGGGTAGAAATGATATTGGACTTGATCGTAGTCAAAGGAGAAACAAAGACAAAGGAGCTTCAATTTTCAATGAAGAATCCTCTAGTTACAAGTCTATGAGATCATCCAATCATTGCAATGAAATTGGTCATTACTCTACTTTTTGCCCTTTTAGGAAAGCACCCTAGAGTAATAGGTCTTGGGTTGCTAATCTAACCCCTCTGAACCCAAAAATAAGATTGGGGACCATTTCATGTTTCTTCTTGTAGGTCACTTGCAAATGGATTGACATGAGGCATTGATTTTCAAATTGGTCTCTCAATCCACATAAAATAAGAAATGTGAGATGTTTATGGGGTGGAAACAAGTGGAATAGAAATGGTTGGAATAGAGGTAATGTTATTCTTTCTTATATCCAATGATAGTGTGACTTTGCCAAGTTTGTATACACTATACATATGGTTTTTGAGTCAAAATTGGTATTTTGTGATTGTCTTACTTTCTTGCTCAAAAACTGTTCGTGATGCTTTCATAGTGCACCATTAACTTGATGATATATGTTTGGATATGGTTTATTTTTTATCATGGCTCTACATATGTTTTTCTGAAATATATGTGCTCTTTGACAGCAGTTGTTGTCGGTCGAGTTTGTCTTGAAAGAAACTCGACCAACAAGCACAGTTGGTGTTGCCTACAACTATTGTCAGCCAAGAAGTTCAACCCAGAAACTCGATCCAGCCTAATTGTACCTTTATATGTGCATATACAGATGGCTTTTTGGATGAGAATTTCCCACTCAACTATATTTTCTCAACCAATAGACTTATTCTATGGCACCCTACTTGGTACCTTTATATGTGCATATTGTCATGCTTTAAATTGTCTATCTTTCATACAACTCTATCTTTCTAATTGCTCTAAATTGATATCTCTATATCTTGCAATTACTTTTCTTAAGTTGTTATGCATGTTTTGATGGTGATCTTTCTAGATCTCTTGATTGTGTCTTAAATTGCTTCTGTTGTTCTCTAACTTGCTACATCTATCTAGTTGTATATCTTTTTAGGAAACTGTGAGGTTCTTATTGGTAATCATCTTTTTGTAGTGATGCATATTTGCTAGTGAGTTATATCCCTTCTTGCTTCTGAAATTGCATGTCTCTTTGTTTGGATATATCTCTACATCTACTCATAAGTTGTTCTTTAACTTGTGCATCTTTTGATCCTACTAGTAGTCCTAACTTGTGATATCATCTACTAGTAGTTCATATATATGTAGTTCTAGTCTTGTTCATCTTTTGGTGTCCAATTATATGTTATGCTTGTATCATGTTTCATGCATACTGAAGCTTTTTCCTTGACTTGCATATCTATTATCTTGAGTTGCATGTTTGCATAGAATTGACTTGCTTATTTCTAGACTTACATATAGGGTTGTTCTAATTCATGGATTACTTTGCTTCATATATGCATTGCTTGGACAAGCCCCTAGATTTTGCTCTTCAACTCCCTTTTTCTAACAAGTTGTGTTTTAGCTCTTCAACCCCCCTCACTTTTTGAAATGACAAAGCGGGAAAAGACATGTGTTATGTAAAGGGGAGAACGCATATATGTAGAATATGTATATGAGTAGAAGACATAGTTTCTATAAATGTTATGAAATCTAACCATGCACGAGAAGTAGGCTCAATTGAGGAGGAGTATGACAACTCTATCAACATCAATTAAGGGGGAGTATGAGAACTCCATTAGCATCAATTGAGGGGGAGCATATGAACTCAATTCCATGGAAAACCCTAGGTTTCTCTAAAAGTATGACTTTACTTTAATGCTTTCAATACATTTATGGAATGGTTTGTGATCTTCAAAAAGGGAGAGTATATTGACTCAAATTCTAATTGACTCTCAAAGTCTAATTGCCTAAACCCTTATTTTGATGATGACTAACCATTCCACTTCTTTGTGTCTAATGCTTCTACTTGAGTGATTTCAGATTAGGTATAGACACACTCCAAATGCCCTAACTTGCACATCCTAACTTGGAGAAAGACAAGCCAAAATCAATGCAAGTGTGCTTTTGTGGAATATGCCTCAAATCAAATAGAATCATGTTGTAAATCCACTTGTAATGATTATATGACTTGTAATTAAACATAGGAAAAAATCAAGAGCGCTTATAACCAATACTTAAGCACTTCTATAGAAATTTCCAAAATTCATCACAGGGACTTTTGTTGGCCGAGTTTCATCTACGATAAACTCAACCGATATCCTTAATGGATCTTGGGAGCTTCCAGGGTCAGCTGAGTTTCCCCAAGACAAACTTGACCGACACCATTGCACAGGAAAATCAGATTTTAGCCATTGACCGAGTTTCATTCAGGATAAACTCAATGGACAACTCAAATTTTATTTATCGCCTAGTGCTACCATTGAGTTACCTTTATTAAAACTCGACCGACCACACTGTACAGAATGTGTAGAAAAATTGTTTCTAGTCATTAGAGTATTGCTAAAATAGATATGTTGCAACATCGCCAGACTACTCAAATTTGTTCGCAAGTGCTTCAACTGGGTAGCAGGCATCCTCAACTATAAATAGAACCCCTTGGGCTTCATCCCATGGTTGTCCAATCACTATGAAGGTCCCTATATTATAGTTGAGTGCCTCCTAGAGCCTCCTTCCACTCTCAATCTTAATCACTTGCTACATCCATTAGAGTGAGTAGGAAATTTGTAAGTGAGCTAGTCCTACATGTATATCTTGTGAGGCTCTCACTTCCTCCACCTCCCAATCTCCCTTTCTAC
Source organism: Alisma plantago-aquatica (assembly GCA_963693085.1). NCBI lineage: Eukaryota > Viridiplantae > Streptophyta > Magnoliopsida > Alismatales > Alismataceae > Alisma > Alisma plantago-aquatica. The sequence continues at coordinate 124,529,917 of OY856412.1, forward strand.
CATGAAGATGAAGGTTCTCTCTCTTGGATAAGAGAGGTGAAGAAGAAAGGAAGGATCCCCTTGGTGAAAGCTTATCCTTGGTGAAGGTGAAGTCAAACGCAGAAGATCCAAGTCAAGAGTAGGTAATTCATTCAAGGAGGAAAACTTGTTGCAAGAGTGGGTAAGTCCTTAGTGAAGGAGGATGAATCATTGCAAAAGTGGGTAAGTCCTTGGTGAGGTAGATGACTCTTGGTCATTTATGGGTACGTCCTTGTAAGGTTATTGTCTCCCTTATTCTCAAAGGGAAGGTTGGGCATCCTTGTCCTAGAAAAGGAAGGTCGTATGTAGTAACTCTTATAATGGACTATAGTGTAAGACCCCTTACCTGGGTTTTGGGCTATCCTTGTTTTCTTTGGCTTTATGATGTGCTTATAACCTAGATATAATCTTTTAATATGATATTAGATCTTGTGGAGAGCTTAAGTTTCAAGTTTGAGCTTGTTTGGATGATGTTTGTCCTTTGTGTTATAATTTTGGTGTAAATTGCAATTTACACAAGGTAGGGGTGAATGTGTAATTTTCCACCTCTACAGTATTCCTTCTCTTTCTTGACATCATATAAAGGAGAGATAAAGAAGTGAGTGCCTTTTTTGAGCCTTGTATGAGTAGTGGCATCCTTGGTGGTGATTAAGGTATCTTAGGGTTTGCCTTGTTTTAACCTTGTTGAACCTTGGTGATGGTAGTGACCTAGGGTTGTCTTGGATGTGTTTCGACTAAAACACATGCCTTGAAATGATTTTTTTATGACCACAATGGTTTGGGATGATGCGTTTTGACCTAGATTTTGGTCTTCTTGTGTTTTGACTTTTTTTATGGTGATGATCTTGTTTCGACTAAGTCTTGATGTTTTGCTCTTATTTCGACCTCCATATAGTGTTGTGACCGAAGCCACATGTTGGGGACCCAAGTAGGTAGAAACCTAACATAGGGTTTATCACCATCTCATGCATGCATTTTATGTGGTTGCATGTGAGTTTCTTTGGTGGACAAGTGTCCCTTAGGTGCCTTAGGGTGTTGACACCTCATCTTTGACCTTCTCTCTCATACCTTAAGTATATAGCCTTTTTTTCCTCCGCACAAGGGAACCCTTTTTGGCCATTCTTGTTCCTCCTTCTCTTTTGCTCACCTTGGATCCTTGGGAGAAAGAGAAGATATCCTTGGAGATCTTTGTGGTCGGATCTTCTTCTTGTGGTGATCTTTATCCATCTTCAACCTTGGTAAGTATGTTCTCTTCTTTTGCAATGTTTTCCTTGGAATCTCTACTCCATCTTCTACCCTTTTCTTTGCCATGAACCATTCTTGGATGTGATGTTCATTCTTGAGGAATTAACCCTCATCACAAGAGTCATAGGCCATAGTAGGAGGAAGTTATTTCCCTCTTTTTCCTCCTTCTCCCTTTAGTTCGGCTAGGCTTTTCTTTCCTCCTTTTTCTTAGGCTATCTTGACCTTGGTATCTCCTTTTCTTTGAGGTGTTGTTGTGGCCATGAGAGGAGCTTCTTAAACCCTATGATCGTATGCTTTAATCCCTGAATCTTGGAGCTTGGACCCTTGGTGTTGAGCTTCTTAAGGCGGGTTATATAACACTCAACCTACTCTATTATTGCACTCTTTTATTCATGCATGCAACTATTTTCTCTCGCTAAAATGTTTCCCATAACATGATAATAGATGATGATGATCTCTAGAACTGGTTTGGTAATGAAATCTTTCTTGGTTTGGTAGAAATCTAAAATCCTAGTTGTATACCCGTTTTCTTGGTGACTATGATTTATGGTGGCTTTTCCTTATCTCTTAACCATGATCTTGATCATATTTCTTTGAGATCGTGTACCTTAACCTATCTTGCTGTTTGGGGTTCTATTTTGGGTGTGTAGATCATAGTTTATCACCCTTGCATGTGATGTTTTCATGGAGTTTCCATAATGCAAGTTTTATGGTTTTTGGTGATCATTTTGAATGGGACATTCCACCTTGACGATGATGGAGTTCCATGGAGTTGTCTTCTATTTTAGGTTGTGTTCTTTCCTATTTTGATCTTGGTTAAGTGTTGGTAAGGTGTTAAACCGTGTGGGGTCGCTACCCATGCTTGGTTGCGGTTGAAACCATGCCTTGGGTTAGTTAGGTCGTAACATGTTAACCCCTTGTGTTGTGGGTCGCTACCCTTTCCTTATAACGGTCAAAACCATGTTCTTATGGACCATGTTGACTTGGCTTTTGTAGAGTTCACAATAGCGGTTAACCCTTTAGCAGTTTGGTGTTGGTGAAAACAAGTATGATGGTGATGGGTCGTGACCATAGTTCCTTGGGTGGTCACTACATGTTGAAAGTGGTGCTTTAGCCTTTATGTTTTGACCTAACCCTAACCCTAAGGGGGTGTTGCAGTCATAACATGCTTAGAGTGTTGTGTATGGGGCATGGTGATGTGTTACAATTGTAACACATGGCTAGGGCAAGTCTCTACACCTTTGTGGTATGACTGGTCATGACCTAGATGATAGTGGGTCATACACATATGAGTGATGTGGGTTAATACCTATACATGAATACATGATTGGCATATATACATATAAATACATGATGATACATGTATGGTACTATTTGGATAACATAATGCTTGACTCTAAACTTGATGCTTAACCTTAATATGATCCAAGAAAGTGGGAAGCAATATACCTGGGGTTTGGTAATGATTGTATGATACAAAACCCTAATTGTCCAAAATGTGGAACTCTAAACCTAATATGAGAATGTATGATGTGTTAACTTCTCTCTTGGATTGGTTACTATGCTACGATGCTTTCTCTATCTTCTTTATAAACCCCTAACCTTGTAGGTGAAATATAATGGGCTATCATAGCTAGTGCATGCTATGATGAGTATGATGTGACACATGTTGAATAAGCCTTTATGAGGCATGTGGATACATTGTGATACATGGATGATGTGAGTCAGTCCTATGACCTAGAAGAGGCATATTGCTTAGTTAAGAAGTTATTCCCAATGATGAGTTGAGGGATTGGTATCCCATGGTAAATGTGATAATGTGAAAGGATGTGTTCCAAATGTTATAGATCTCCTGATATTGTGTTATGCCATTTCTTTTGTAGTATTTGCCTATGTTTTATACATTGTAACTTGATTGATCCTAAAAGACACTCTAATTTACCTAAATAATTAAGTGGAACCTGATCATGTAGTTTGTCGTGTGCCATAGATCCATCTCAGTGTCAGTATTTGTTGGATGGTGAAATTGGCTCTCCCTTATAGGAAGCTCGGAGTTGTATACTATTGAGTATACACATTCATAGGATTGCCTTCAGGTCATACCCTGGTAGGAGTGCGGCTAAGGGTTGTATCTCAATGATATGATTCAGTATATACTTATGACTTTTTACAGGATTGTCTATGGGACATACCCTGGAAGGAGTGTGGTTGTGGGTCGTAGCTCAGTTCACTAGCATTGTGCCTATATACCAAGGAAGGCTAGGATCTTTTCATAGTTTGACTTGTTATGTCACTGTGGAGGAATCAAATTGACTAAGGGTGTGGAGATATTAATGGTGATTCCCACTCTTCCATTGATCTTGTATGGCACTAATTTCAAATTAGTAGTGGTCAGTTGGAGCATGAGTGGTATACCTCATCTCCTCAGGGCATAATAAAATATGTAATCACATGTGTAGCATATTTGCTTAGGATCAAATATGAAACATTGGATGAAGCCTTGCCTTGATTTTGTATAGTATAGTTGGTAGTTAATACACGTGTTCTTCATATTCCTTCTAAAATGATAAGATATTCTACTACTCAGTTATAGTTATCTGAACTGTTTAGATGATAGTAACTACCTCGCTTACTTCTGTTCTTTAATTGTTGTATTTGTATAATATGGAGAATTATATCTCATGTTGAGATATGGATCTCAAAATGTGGGTTCTCCACATCTTTTAGGTGGACAAGCACGAGGAGATAGAGATCATGAAGTTGAGGTAGAGCAATAGCAAGAAGGACAGTAGCTGATAAGGTTGGATGTGTTTATTGTATTTCTTTTGGTGCTAGAGTCCTAGAGTCCCTATACACTTAGGTCTTGGGGGTGTTTTTGATATGTGTTTGGTTATGTTATCGTCATGAGGTTTTTGGCATGTATACCTATTATTGTACAGTCTTGGTAGTTGTACATGTATAAATATGTGGAGCAGGTTCTTCATGTGATAGGTTATTGACAGGAAAGTTGGAAACAATGATGTAAACACCTTATGATATGTGCTATGTGATCCAGGTATCCTATTATGGACTTATATGTGAAGGTTTTCAGTCTACGGTGCTTTTATGAAATCGGTTTAATTGTGTGTGTGTGTTTTGGTAATCTACTTGCTTAGTGTTAATTCTGTGTTGGTTTTGAGTAAACTCACTTTGTGTGGCGTAGGGCGTCACAGTTTGGTTGGTATTAGAGCTTTAGGTTCTCTGAGTATACATGGACCTAGAACTAGGGTTTGAGTTTGTTCTAGTGATCTCCAATATATCTTATAGTGACTTCTGCTTGTGTAGAAGAAGAAAAAGAGTTGAAAAGGTGGTCAGAGAACACAAACAACATGTTACTAGGAGCGGTGTTGTTGCATCAGTTGGAGGTGCAAGGAGGTGGGATGCTAAGGAGAGGGCACCTAAGATGCCCCATATAGACCCTGTAGTGGTGGCCAATACCACTTTTTAGTCCATGTTTGGACTGTTTATGGCCATGATTACACATATGGCGGACAAAATGCCATTCCTCAAATGAGAGAAGCAGTCTCCAATGTGGAATCTTTGGTATCGAGGAAGACGTTTGAGCGGTAGAGGTGAGTTGGAGTGGTGGAGTATGCTAGTATGGCGGATCTAGTAGGTGTGGATTTTTGGCTGACAGAGTTGGAGAAAGCCTTCAAGATCTTGAGCATCCCCGAAGCAGACAAGGTAAGGCATGCAGTGTACCTTTTGAAGGGGAGTGTTGGCCATTGGTGGGCCATAGAAGAGGAAAAGAGGTCATGTGTTGCTATCAGCTGGGAGGAGATCTGATGAGAGTTTTTGACTTGGTACTTTCCTAGGACATACATTGATGAGAAGATCAACTAGTTTGAGAGGATCTGGCAGGGATCCATGTTGATCAATGAGTAAGAAGTGAAGTTTATGGAGTTGTTGAGATTTTTTCCTCACACGGCCACTACATATCATGAGCGAATTAGACATCTTGAGAAGGGGTTGATTGCATATTTGATGACGCCAGCAGCAGCTTTAGAGAACAGGGAGAATTTTTCCACATTTGTGGAGTTTGGTCAGAGGATAGAGAGATTTGTAGTTGAGAAGTGTGAGAAAGGTGCCAAGAAGAGACCTCACCAGTACCAAGAACAATCATAAAGTGGCTTTAAGGAGCCTAGGTTATCATCACTACCAACACAGCAGAAGTCTAGTGCATTGACATAGTGGTCACCAAGTAAGGGTAGAAGCCACAGTTTTCCACCTATTAGATCCCACAACATAGCATGCGTATCAGTGATGGGACCATCTAGGCCACAGTACGAGACCAGGACTTGCCATAAGTGTGGGAAGGTAGGACATATGAGGCGGGAGTGTGCAATGAAAGGTAATGAGGTGTCCCATCAATTGAGGCAGAGCCAGTAGGGCTCACAGAGACAACAGTTTAGCAATGGTGGAAGTGGTGGAGGACGAGAACGAGGATGTGGATAGGGATCACAGGATGATTCCACTGGATAAGGGATGGCTAGGCTTTACACCTTAGGTCAACCAGAAGGAGAGGTCAACCCACGTGTAGAGATAGGTCAAATGTAGATATTTCATTCTAATATTTCCACATCTACTTTATATATGTTTTGGTTGAACTGAGTAGGAGTTTGAGGTAGAGATGCGGAGGTAGTACCTATCACTTTTCGTTGAGGATTTTGAGGGTGAAATCCATGTTAGAGGTATATGGATTGTAAGAACCCTGACCTGGGTTTTAGTCTAATCTTGTTTTCTTTGGCTTTATGATGTTCTTATAACATTTCTCGAATCTTTTGATATGATCTTAGAGCTTGAGTTTCAAGCTTGAGCTTGTTTGGATGATGTTTATGCTTTGTATAGTAGTTTTGGTGCAAATTGTAATTTACCCAAGGTAGGGGGTTAATGTGTAGTTTGCCACCTCTGGAACATTCCTTCTCTTTCTTGACATCATCTATAGGAGAGGGAAATAAGTGGGCACCATGTTTGAGCCTTGGATGAGTGGCGGCATCCTTAGTGGTGATTAGGGTTTGCCTTGTTTTGACCTTGTTGAACCGTGGTGATGGTAATGACCTAGTGTCTTGGATGTGTTTTGACTGAAATACATGCCTTGGCATGATGTTGTTATGAACATGATGGTTTGGGATGATGTGTTTTGACCTAGATGTTGGTCTTCTTGTGTTTCGACCTCTTTGATGGTGATGATATCGTTTCAACCAAGTCTTGATGTTTTGTTCTTGTTTTGACCTCCATGAAGTGTTGCGACTGGAACCACATGTTGGGGACCCAAGTAGGTCGACATCAAACATAGTTTTCATCACCATATCATGCATGCATGGTTTAAGTGGTTGCATGTGAGTTTCTTTGGTGGACAAGTGTCCCTTGGGTGCCTTAGGGTGTTGACACCTCATTTGTGACCTTCTCTCTCATCTCTCAAGTATATAGCCTCTTTTCCCTCCACACAAGTAAACCTTTTTTGTCCATTCTTGTTCCTCCTTCTCTTTTGGTCACCTTGGAGCCTTGGGAGCAAGAGGAGCTGACCTTGGAGCTCTTGGCAGTCGGATCTCTTACTTGTGGTGATCTTTATCCATCTTCAACCTTGGTAAGTATCTCCTCTTCTTTTGCAATGGTTTCCTTGGAATCTCTACTCAATCTTGTTCCCTTTCTCAGCCATGGACCATGCTTGTATGTTATGTTAGTTCTTGAGGAAGAAACCCTCATCACAAGGGTCATAGGCCATAGTAGGAGGAAGTTCTTTCCCTCTTTTTCCTCCTTCTCCCTTTAGTTCGACTAGCGTTTTCTTTCCTCCTTTTTCTTAGGCTATCTTGACCTTGGTATCTCTTTTTCTTTGAGGTGATGTTGTGGCCGTTATGGGAGCTTTGGAGGATCTTCCTCAACCCTTAGATCCTATGCTTGGAACCTTGATCTTAGAGCTTGGACCCTTGGTGTTGTGCTTCTTAAGGCTGGTTGTATAACACTCAACGTACTCCATTATTACACTCTTTTATTCATGCATGCAACTATTTTATCTCTCTAAAATGTTTCCCTTAACATGCTAGTGGATAATGATGATCTATAGAACTAGTTTGGTAATGAAACCTTTCTTGGTTTGGTAAAATCTAAAATCCTAGTTGTATACTTGTTTTCTAGGTGACTATGATTTCTAGTGGCTTTTCCTTATTTCTTGACCATGATTTTGATCATCTTTCTTTAGAATCATGTACCTTGACCTATCTTGACAAGGCGATTGTATATTTATTAGAGGCAGAGTCTTTGAAGAAGCCATATGAATCTTCCTCCTCGGGTGGTAATGTTTTGGCTGTTACAGACGGCAGCTACAAAAGCAAGGGTCACGGGAAAAAGAATCAAAAGGGCAAAGGAAGACGCATATGTTATATATGTGATGAGGAGGACCACATATTAAAAGATTGTCCAATGCTGAAGCAGTTGAAGAGTGGAGTTTGCTCATTAGCAGAAGGATATTCAGAAGCACTGACTGTCGTGAAATTAGGTACCAATCATGGGTGGATATTTGATTCATTCTCTCGCTACATCATATGTCCAGAGAGAGATGTATTTGATGAAGGATATCTCCATTGGGCATGTGGGACTATTCAACTGGCAGATGACAAACTCTACCAAATCATCAAAATTGGAATAGTTACGTTCAGGATGCATGATGGAGCACATCGCACATTAGCAGGGATCTAATATGTCCCCAGTCTCAAGAGGAAACCAATATCTGAGAGGTTACTTGAATCTATTGGTTGCAAGATTTCAAAGCAAGGTGGAGTCATGCAAGTCACATGTAAGGGGCAAGTGGTCATGAAGGGTACCTGGTCCAAAGGAGCATATCTATTGGTTGGGGAGGTTCTAACTAAAAGAGGAGTAGCTGATGGGAGTTCTACCACTGGAGGCGTAGATGAAGCATTGATACATGAAGTGAGCTCAAAAAGTTCTACGTCTTCAACTCTCAGGGGTAGTCACGTGCAAGGCTGCAAGATCGGCTACAAAATTCAACAGATGTAGAGGCAAAGCTGTCAACTATTGGAAGAAGGAAGATGTGGAAAGACTGACAACACAGTACCAGTGAGCAGGTGGAGTTCAGAGAAGGTACAAACCTATGGCATGGAGGGTCAAAGGAATGAAGGTTGTAGTTATTCCGGCTGCAGGTGGAGGCAGTGCAGTTTCCCAAACTTTACAAGTTGAGGAGCTCTCAGATGAAGGTTCTAGGCAGCCATGTCTAGACACGCACTCTGCATAGGCGTGCAATGGTAGAGTGCTTCCAAGGGCGGAAGCAAATAGAAGAAGAACGGGAGCTAAACTCTTGAAGGAGCAGATACTTCAGCGGATAAGATCCAAGGTGGAGATTGTTAGGATTTGGTTCTTATCAGAATTGGATTAGAATTAAGTCCAACAATATTAGGAAAGGGAAAATAATGTCCAACATGGAGTCCAAGCATTATTTCCTTCTCCTGTTCTATTTTTGTTCTCCTAGTCTTTATAAGAATAGATGTAACTCTCTTACTTCCTTATAGGGGATGTTGTGTACCTATAAATAGAGGTAGACACCATGGGGCATCGGTGTGCCGAATAGCGCCAATTAAACATTGTGTCTGCTAATACAGAGGAAGGCATATGGACATCCAAGGAGGAAGAGAGCGAGAGTGGGGTATGGAATTCTATTGTGGGTACGGGATTGTAGGAGAGCGACAATCCTTGTAATCTTTGTGAAGTTGCTTAATAGAATTTTGTGGTCTTCTTCACCAACTCAGTTCTCTCATTGGTTGTTTATTTGTCATTTTGTCATATCGACTGGGAGTTCGTTGTCGCTTTTATCGTGAAATCTAGGGTTGTATCTCGTGTGGTGTTTTCTTGGGCTTGGAGGGCTTCTGCATAAATCCCAACAGTATTTGGGCGAGCAAACGATGTCTGATCATGATGATCCTTTGTCTTAAGCTAAAGGCAATGATTCTATTTGCATCCATATGGCTGGAATTGCATAAACACCTTATGAATTTAAATTATTTAAAAGGCTCTCATGCTCTCACCACAGGAGGTCTCTAACACGATTGAAGCTTTATATATATATATATATATATATATATATATATATATATATATATATATATATATATACGTATATATATAGGTGTTCATTCAATACCTGGCGGATAACCTGGATTTTCATTACCCGTCAGTCAAAAAAGTAACTATTTGGCTAGAAAAGTAACTATGTGAACAAAAGAGATGTTGATAAAAAAGTAATTATACAACTAAAAAGGTAAATCTGGAAAAATACGCAACAAATATACATATTTGTATTTTCGAATCTGTTGTTGCAAATGTAACTATCTATACATGAAAAGTATATATATACTTAGGCGTCGAGGGTTCACCTTTTAGTGTCGCCCACATAGGTGTTGCTTTTTAACTGTCGCCAAAGGCCTTAAATAACAGACACCAAAGGTCGGTTCAGTAGTAGTAGTAGTAGTAGTATATATATATATATATATATATATATATATATATATATATATATATATATATGGCTAAAAGAATTGGATACCCGAGTACATGTAGCTTACATGTACCCATCTTCATTTATGTATATTGTAAGTTTCTATTGAACAAACCAGCTTTATGGATGTAAAGTATACCCCTTAGATAAGATGTTTACAAAAAATCACCACATTCTGATATTCATTGATCATCTAACAAAAGAAAATGTGTATTTTCTAATCACCGGTAAGTTGCAAAAATTGCGAAAACCATTGAATGATATATTGCTATATCTCATGATCTTTATGAGATATGGTTATGATATTTTAAACACATCTAATCTATATTATTTTGATTCAATCCATATGGTTGGATTTTATCAACATACTCCGCACGTGCTATTTTAATGGCCGGTACACATAAGTTACATGTACAGGCCCGGTACACACTTCCTAACCTCTCTCTCTCTCTCTCTCTCTCTCTATATATATATATATATATACATATATATATATATTTATATATATACATATACATATACATATATATATATATGTATATATATACATATACATATACATATATATGTATATAAATACATATATATCTATATAAATACATATATATCTATATAAATATATATACATATATATACATACATATATATACACAAACACACACATATACATATATATGTATATGTATATACATATATGTATATGTATGTGTGTGTGTGTGTGTGTGTATATATATATATATAGAGAGAGAGAGTCAAGCTAGAATACACTCGAGTGTATCCGGAGCGGAATACACTCAAGTAGTTTTTCATGATGCAATATGTTTTTTTGAAAATCTAATCCGTTGATCTTCTTAAACATCTCGTGAACAACTCATACGCAAAATTTGAGCACATTTGGATATGTATAGCTCGTGTTATGAAGACCGCAAAAATTATGCATTTCAAATTAGTTTCGTGCGTCGATTTTGTCACCCTTGGATGAGTGACTTACGCTCATCTAAATGGGCTCAAAATTTGTATGTAGCCTAGTTATAATATGACGGTGAAGATAAACGGTTTACATTTTACAAAAAATAGTCTTGATATGGAAACACACTTGAGTGTATTCGTGCAATCCGTACACTCGAGTGTATTCTAGCCTGACTCTATATATATATATATATATATATATATTTGGCTAAAAGAATTGTGTACTTGAGTACATGTATGTTATGTGTACCTATATACTTTTATTATAATTGCACATACCCCTTAAATAACATGTATATACAATATCAAGTCAGTCTTGCATTCATAGATCATGCAGTTATAGAAAATGTATTTCTCATATCAATGGTAAGTTGCTGAAATTGCAGGAATCGTTGAATGATATATTGTTATATCTCATGATATACATGTGATATAGTTGTGATATTTTAAACACATGTAGTCTAAATAATTGTAACTAAATCCATATAGTTGGATTATATTAATGAATTCTATATATGTCATTTTAATGGCATATATATATATATATATATATATATATATATATATATATATATATATATATATATATATATATATATATATATCGGTATATATTCAATGTCTGTGTGGGTAACTACCTTTTGTTACCCATGGATCGATTTTGTAATAGGAAGGTGCATAATTATAATGAGATGAATAAAATTGCAATATAAAGACTCACTTTGTAAATACAACATGAAATTTTGTTGTCCCTCTTAAAAATAAAAAATGATATTTATGAAAAAATAGTAAATAATTTATGACGTATTATAAAACAAGTCTTTGTATTAGAATTTTATTAATCTAGGTACAGTTTTGGTTGTCTCGTTACAAATATGTGTCTTCCTATTACAAAATAGATGCATGGGTGACTAACCTTAGTTACCCGCACGGGTAGTAAATGAATAGCATATATATATATATATATATATATATATATATATATATATATATATAGAGAGAGAGAGAGAGAGAGAGAGAGAGAGTCTGGCTAGAATACACTCGAGTGTACAGATCATGTTGTACACCCCAATGGTGTTTGCCTATCTAGACCATGTTTTCCAAAATCTAATCCATTAATCTTCATGGTTACAATAATAATAGGTTGCATATAAAATTTGAGCTCATTTGGATGAGCATAAGTCACTCATCCAAGGACAAAAGAATCAACGCTCATAAATTAATTTGAAATGCATAATTTTACCTCCTTCAAATGCACAATCTTTAAGTGTCTGAATGAGCTGAAATTTATTGTATAGTATGTTCTTAAGATATTTAAGTAGATCAATAGTTTAGATTTTTCAAAAAGTCGTTGCATCTTTAAAAACAACTGAGGTGTATGGTGCCTCCGGTACACTAGGCTGACTCTCTCCTTCTCTCTCTCTCTCTCTCTCTCTCTCTCTCTCTATATATATATATATATATATATATATATATATATAGAGAGAGAGAGAGAGAGAGAGAGAGTCAGACTAGAATACACTCGAGTGTATTCGGAGTAGAATACACTAAAGTAGTTATTCATGATGCAATAATTTTTTCAAAAATCTAATCCATTGATCTTCTTAAACATCTTATGAATAGCTCATATACAAAATTTGAGCATATTTGGACATTTATAGGTCATGTTATAAAGACCACAAAAATTATGCATTTCAAATTAGTTTCACGCGTCGATTTTTTTCCCTTGGATGAGTGAGTTACACTCATCCAAATGGACTCAAAATTTGTATGTAGCCTAGTTATAGTATGATGGTGAAGATCAATGGTTTATATTTTGCAAAAAATAGTCTTAATATGAAAATACACGAGTGTATTCGTGCGATATGTACACTCGAGTGTATTCTAGCCTGACTATATATATATATATATATATATATATATATATATATATATATATATATATATATATATATATATATATATATATATATATATATATATATATGGGTGTTCATTCAATACCCGTGTGGGTAGTCTAGAATTTGCTATCTATCAGCCAAAATTGAAACTGTTTGCCCTAAAAATTAACTTTGTGGACAAAAGAGTAACTATGTTGATAAAAAAAATAACTATACAACTGAAAAGGTATATCTGGAAAAAATACATAGCAAATATATATATGATTGTATTTTTGAGTATGTTGTTGTAAATTTAACTATCTATGTATGAAAATTAACAGTTTGCAAGGTAAAGTAACCTTCTACATGTCAAAAGTTGGAAACTCCAAAAAACCCCCAAAATAGGGGGTAGCTACTCACACGGGTATTAAATACATGCCACACACACACAGATATATATATATATATATATAGATAGATACACACACATACATATATAACCTTAGTTACAAGTATGGACCGGATGTGTGTGTATGTGTCCCACTTTAGTGTCTGATACTCAGATACACATAAGTTATAAGAATCAACCGATACACACTTCCTAACACACACACACACACATAGATATATATATAGGGCCCATCTTTATTGCCTGCGCGGGTAGCTACCCGCCCACCCTTCTGACCACTTTTTTTCAAAAAAAAATCGTAATTGTGGAGGACTATTTTGTCTAGCTCTCCAAAAAAATTTAGCCAAAAATAATATCATTTGCCCCTCCAAAATCAAAAAACCCGTCCTTATATATATCTACTGTATATTTTGTACAGAGTTACTCTTTTATTCGTGTAGTTACTTTCTGTTCATCATAGTTACTTTTTTTACAGCAGAGTTACTTTTTTGGCCAGGAGAGTTACTTTTTTGGCTACCGGGTAGTGAAAATCCAGGCTACCCACGCGGGCAACGAATGAACGCCCACACACACACACACACACACACACACATATATATATATATATCAAAAATGAATATGTACTTATAGTGAGATAAGAAAATTTTAAATATTGATAGGATAATGTGCCAAAATTTTAGAAATAATATATACGTACACATACATACATACATATGTGTGTGTGTTTGTATGTGTGCATGTGTGTGTCTCTCTCTGTGTGTGTGTGTGTGTGTGCTTGTATGTGTCTGTCTCTGTGTGTGTGTGTTTGTATGTGTGTGTGTGTCTCTGTGTGTGTGTGTGTGTGTGATTGTATGTGTGTGCATGCTTGTCTGAGCATGCGTGAGTGTCTCTCTTTTATCTATCTCTCACTCTCTATCTATCAATATATATATATATATATATACAGTAGTGCATTAATAGTTGTGTAAAAGAGATTTTGTACCATGAGTGATTATAAATAAGAAAATTTAAATATTGATGGTACTCATGCAAATGCACTAAAATTATAGAATGATATATATATATATATATATCTGTGTGTGTGTGAGAGAGAGAGTGTGTGTGTGTGTATGTGTATATACATATATGTGGTGTGTGTGTGTGTGTGTCCATGTGTGTGTGTTGGACATGTATGTGTTGTTCATATATGTGAGATCTAAACCCACCATTACAACAATACAAATGTTGAAAGAGTGTTTGAGACCACTTTAGTGTAAGAATAGATTATAAAATAATTACCATATGTGACAAATATCGAAATCCTAGTGAAGTGGATAAGGAAAAGGTTGTGACTACACATAAATTTTATACATAGACCATCCTAAACTTTTGTAGTATATATGGTTTAAGTAGAAAACGGATTCCAATCCAACACTAATGACAAGCTTTCTATAATTGCAATTTTCTCTTTAAAACATTGTGGATTTCAATAATTTAGAAAACTCAGCCATGCTTGCATTGCTCCAAAGGCATGGATTTTATATTTATTAAATGGAAAGTATCCCTTAGTGAACTCATGCATGTTAGATACATTTGAGATCTAACATCAATTTATGCTTTATCTTTTCCTCTTGGAAATACCTTCAATACACATAATTCTTGATCAGAAAAGGACACTATATCCCATTAAAATTAAGGCATTGGCCCTATAACTTAGTAAAATAAATTTCCATGACTCTAGATAAAGATAGGTGATAGTTTGTCCCCAGTGATTATGGAAGCCTATATTGTTTATTGTGGTATTAGGATGAGTGTTGTCATTTATTATTGATAGACAACAAAGTCCCCTCCTTCATATAGGAGAGGAAGCAAGTATGAGGAACCAAGCTTTACCCTAATGAGCCAAGACAATAGGCCCACATTACAGTTAAACTAATTACTATGACACTCCCCTCAAGTTTAAGAATGGATGAAATACAACTCTAGCTTGATGATATTTGAAAAGGTTAACATTAGCCTGTAAAAAAATTTACCCCCCCCCATATGAAAGTTTTATCTCCCCCTAAATCTTGTAATAAAATAACTAAAAATTTGAAACACTCCCCCCATGAAGAAGATAGCATGTAGAAGTAAATAGGTCTTCTCCCCTTGATAAAGATGAAGATCAATGCAAAAGCAGTAAAAGTAGAGTGGACTCCCCATGAGATTCATAATCACAGACTAGTGGGAGCAGTCACAAATTAATTTGTGCAACTTTAATGATCATCTAGAGAACTATTGATGGTGTGAGATATTTGTACATGTCAAGAGTCATCATTTTCATTGAAGTGGTTCCTCATAAGAAGGAACGATATAAGAATGGTGCACAATAATTGGGATAATAGAACTGCTATAGGATAATGTGCTATAGTAAGTTTTCAATGTGTTTAAGATATACTACTATGGGAAATATGTACTATAACAAATTTCAACAAAGCAGGAATGAATATACCAAAACTAGACAACATGGTTGGATGAATAAGATGATATTATCTGACAATAACATGCATTAATCTATTCATATTCTCTCCCCCAACTCATCCCTTCCTCTACTCATCTCCACGTCTATAAAAACAAGACCTGACCTGAATCGAAAATCTTTAAGCAAGTTATGATCTTAAGGTATCGACCCAACCTAATATCAACCCAAACCCTAAAAAACCAAAGTTAATTTATAGTTAGGTCTGAGATTGGAATTTAGAACCAAGTTGACATGATTCACCCAAAATTCACAATTGCATATTCAAAAAAGAGTTACAAATACTAAAGTTTAAGACAATTAGTTGACTAATAAATTACTAATCCATTACTTATGAAGTTTATTTTGGAAATTCTACATATTTTTATATTGGTTTTCATGACTTTTATACTAATTGTTTAATGAGTTTACAACTCTCAAACAAACTACAATAAGATTTGTATGTGTTTCTCAATCACAGTAATTGTTTGTTTATATCAAAATTTGTTGATTACACTTGGTAATTATTAGTAGTTAGACAAATCACAGGATTTTTTAAATTTCTTTTGTTATATTTTGGATTTATGAATCATATCTGATAGACCCAAAGATATTTACAGATCAGGTCAGGATCAAGCGTTTTATATCAAAAATCCATATTTTGCAAGTTTAGAGTCTAGCCAAAAAGTATTGACCTAAAATGACCCAAAATAAAACTCAATCAACCTGAACCCGATTGCTCCCTCTATTCTCCCCTTAACACGAACCACAAAAAGGATCATGTGAGTGGCTAGGAGGAAAAGTCAAATAAAATAGTAGAGGTAATAGATGTGTATGGAAAAAAGTATAGGAGAGTAACTGATAATGATAGTCAATGTGCCACATGACAAGTAGATAAATGAATATCTTTGTGCGACCCAAAAAGGCATATTTGCTCAGTCCTTCAGTTAAAAATCAGATTTGGCTACCAATAGGTATAGTTTGTATGGGGGACACTCGCAAAAAATTGAGGGATATAAGGTATGCGTATGTAGAGTTGTTAGTAATGGAAGCCAAGAAGACCATCCCCGACAAGGCCATAATAAGATTCAAGATATGTTGTTTATTATTGTAATTCAAAGAGGTTGTAAAGTCTGTATGAATTTCAGACATGGTATTTGTTGCATTTGTTAACATGAGTGTTGTATTTGTTTTTAATAGATATAAAACTCCTTCTTTTATATAAGAAAGGGGGCAAGTACAAGGAAGTAAGCTTAACCCTAATAGACCAAGACAAATTAAACTCATATTATAAATAAAATAGATTAGTAAAACAATATTCCAAATAATAACAAATAATTACATAAAGCCAATGGAATAGGGATGTGGGGTAAGGTTAGGTAAAATAAATATTTCACATAATATTTAGTTTTAAATTCAAATCTTGATATTTAGGTATATTTTGTATCCTGTTTTTAAATTCAATCAATTTCATGCATATTTCCATATAGATCTTAACTAACACTTATCATGATGCATTTAGCACATTTGAGGAAATATATGCAAAATCTAAAATGCTAGAAGAATATATAATAATCATATGAATTGAAGGATTGCTTTTGTTAGAGAACCTAATTTATGTGGATATGAGTTAAGAATGCAATCTCTACAGATATATTAGCTTAGAAATGAGTTTATTAAATAAATTGACTCTAATTAGTTAAATTTATCTTTGTAAATATCTCCTAGTCCTAATATATACATCATGGATCCAAATAAAAACATTTATATTCAAGGCATAACCAAAAATTTGAGCCTCATAAACAATCCAGTTATTAGAATGAACAATTGTTCATGCTAAATTATATTTTTGTGTTATACAATGTTAAAATAAACCCTAACATAATTAGCACACTTAGGGGTCAAATATATAAGTGAATATGTCACTACTAAATGCCAGTATTAAGATTTAATATATATTGTGGCACTAATGATGAATATAGATACTGAGTATACTTATTTTTTACAAATTAGATGAGTAGTATAATTCATCAGTAGGTGATATATTTGAGTCTCGTAATTAATATTCTCTTTTTGGATATGCCACACTCATATTTCATATTTCGATGATGCAAAATTTTCCTGAATTATATTACTAACATGTGTATTCGGTATTTCAGGTGATGAAGAAACCAAGTCAAGATCCAACTACAAATACCTTACAAATATATATGTTTAGATACTTGCAAATACAATTGTACCATGTATTTATGTATTCGTGTACTTTTGTGCAACTTGATAGACATGATGCAAGGACAAGTGATGATATTCTGAAATATACCCAAAACACTATCATTCCTCACATAAAGACCTTAGGTTTGATAGGTTTCAAATAAGTCTTCTATAGGATTTCACATACTTTGCATATTCTTAAATAGAGTCCTTCTCGATTGAACTATATATTGACTGAAAACACCTTTGGTCAAAATTTTCTCAACAGACAGAGAGATGTTGGGGCACCTTTTTATCTTTGACCAAGATATAGCCTTTGGAGATTTTTTAGACTCAGAACATTCTCAATCAAAATTTATTTCGACCAAGACAGCTTCCAGTCAAAATAAATCTCAACTGAGGTGTCATCTAGACTGAAAATTAATTAGCCATCAAACTAGATGTTTCAACTCAATTAACTTTTTCCAAATGTCTAGTTGACTATCCAGAACTCTCCACACTCCCTAAGATGTCCTATCCACTTGCAAACCATTCTTATAAATAGTAGTGGTCTTAGGACACTTAAACACATCGATTGAGCAACAATTGCATATATATTGACATACACTTGAGCATACTAGTTATTTTTCTAAAAGTACTTAATTCATATGCTTCATATTTCCATCAATCTATACTAAGCCCTAGCATCAGTTTGAGTGTCCTCTCCACCTAATATAACTTAGCCTAAACTTTGTGGAAGAATACCATCATCACTTGTCCATAGCTTAATTGTACATATTATGAAAAGAGCATTGTAATATCCTTATTCCTCTCTTGTTCTTGTACAACGGCGTGCTACTACTTCTCTCTAATTCAAGGAAGAAGGACGTGGTGAAGTGCTCTTGGTGCTACTTCAAGGTTGAATGTTGCAACTAAGGTAGTGAAGGTGGATTGCAATCATATCCAATATGGTGACCTTCTTACGGTCTGTCAAAGAAGGCAATAGTTTTCCTTGAGCTGAAAAGGAGGGTTTGTCTTGACCCAGAAAAGACACCGGTTATTTTCATGTACTGTGTATAGGAATAAATTAAATACAAGTTTTGTAAATCCTAGATGGTGACAACTAGGTATTAGAGTGACGTCTTAGATGGAACCACTCTAAATCTTTATGTCCTTTTGTGGTTACCTCTTTCGTTTCATATTTCTATTGTACTTTAAGTTGAGAAATTTCATTTGATTAAAATAATTGTAAAGATCTATTCACCCCCCCCATATATTTTTTTCATTTGGTATCATAGTAGGTCTTCAAGGAACCTTAACCGATCTTGAAGGATGGGGGCCAACGTGATCAGTCAACTCAACCATGGAGGACCACCAATAATATTTGACGGATCCAACTACAATCATTGGAAGGTGGATATGCAAGTCTATATTCAAGGTATTTACGTTAATCTTTAGAATATGATCATCCACCCATATGAGCCTCCTACAACAGAGTTTGACGAAAGGGACGATCCAACGGTAAGAAAAGCTACACTCAATGCCAAAGTTGTAAGTATTTTATATTCACATTTATCTCTTGAAGAATTTGATAGAATATTTTATTGTTAAATGGCATATGAAATATGAAAAACACTTTTTGTTACAAATAAAGATATCTTACTAGTCAAGAATATTGAAATTAATATGTTTGAGCAAAACTTTGAACCATTTCATATTCCAGATAATGAAACTATTTTTGAAATATATTCTAGATTTTCTTCTATAATCAATAATTTGAGTGCCATAGGGGAGAACGTAAGTGAAGAAGAAGATATTTCCAAGATGAAGATGGATCAAGTTATTAGGAACTTGGAAGTTCCTGAAGTACAAATTGAAGAAGAGGAGAAGTAAGAAAAATAAGTAAGGTGTGCAGAGAAAATAGTTGCATTCAAAGCAAAGCCTTCCTCTTCAAGTGACTCTTCTAGTAGTAAAGAAGAAATTTGTGCTAAAGGTAAGAAACATGCATTTTCTTTTTCTAACAAAAATATCAGAATTTTGTCTACTAGATGTCATCAATATGGAGAGAAAGGTCTTTGGAAATCCCAAAGCCCTAAACTAAAGAATAAGAAGAACGTAGGCAGTAATGAAGGAGAAGAAGCGCATGCACATGATTAAGATGAAGCTCAAGGAAATGATAGTATGATGAGATATATCTTTCTACTACATTCAAAAATGATCTTATAGAACTTGTTAAAATTACCCCAAATAAAGTTGAAAAATTGAATACTATTGTTAAAGAAATTAATATAGAAGTAAATGAGATAAATTATGAACATCTTGTTTTATTCATTTGTTTTAAATTGGTTGAAAATGGATAATTTTTTAACAAGCAACCCCTCGGTCAAAGAAAAGTTTGACCGAGAGGGAAATTGGTCGAGATACAATTCGATCGAATTTTTGACCGTAAGTTTTTAATTCGACTATCTTAGAATTGGTAGTTGTCAGTTTTCTACATGTTTATTTGGATCAAAAAGGTTGTCTAGAACTGAATATGCCTCTAAAAATAATAAAAACTGTTGAAAAGAGAAATGAATTATCTTAGACATTATTCTTTTACATAGTTTGGGCTTTAACTTAGAACAATTAACTTGTTGAGATTTAACTTATGCTTAATCTTGATAAATACATTTTATCTCAACATAATTTGATGTATGTGTGCATATCCGTTTATTAACAAATGTTCATTTGCATATCTTCCACTTAAATAAAGATTCATTTGCATAAATTGTTTTAACAAAAATTTTGAATTCTCCAGAACTACTCTCTGTTGATAAAAGACTTCGATCAAGGAACCTCACGGTCAAAAAATAGTTCGACTGATAAACTGTTAAAAACTTATTTTAAATTTTTCAAATCGTTGCTAAATGTCTTAATTCACCCTTTTGATTTGTATAATATAAGTTTCATACACACCTATGTCTTTCTACTTTGATCTTATAGAACTTATTGAAATATAAGAAGAATAAAAATAAAATATCTAGTATGCTTGACTTCTTGATCTTAAAGAACAAAATGCTTACTTTCAAAATTAAATCTTCACATTAAAAAGAAAAGGTGCCTTATTTACATCTTTTTGTGGTCATGTCAATCATAACATTATTCTTCATAAAAAAATTTATTTTGATGATATGCTTGAAGAAGATCTTGCTAGACAATGCTTTATTTAGCTAAAAACAAATCTCTTGTTAAAAAGAAAAGTTGAAGTTATCTTTGGAATAATTTTCAAATAGATGAATATGTTATATTCTCGTGGTGGCATCATATTTTAAAGTTAAATGCAAATTTCTTAGAAAATGAAACATGACTTGCTTATGGAAAATTCAAACATTATGCATCCTCGTGTCATTTCAAAAGGAAGAAGGATGGAAAATGATTTGGGTACTATAACATTTTTCTAGGTAAGAGGTAAAAAGATCATGAGCCTCATTTGTAAATCAATGTTTTGATCTTAACATGTACCGTCACATTTATGGTTAAATTTTTTAATGTCTCAACATGTGCATCATATGGAAGTATACCTCTAAGGATGAATCATCTTGTCTTTATATTTTCCATCTTTTGAGATTAAAAATGGGGATAAATTATTCAAAGAAAAAATTCTTTCATTTATGTTCAACAGAATTTTTTTGGAAACTTGGTTTTCAAATTCAAATTTTGTGTGACTTCGTAGCTGCTACATATAACATGAATGATTTATCTTGAAGTTTGGATATTAAATGGCTATCTTATTAGTAAATCCTTTTTTCTTATGTTTGAGCTCTATAAACTTGGTATGAGATTAAGGGGGGCTTAAAGCCCCTTAATATAACTTGCATATTTGTTTGCTCATAATTTATTCTCTATATCAATGTAGGCTTAACATCCTTTTATATTTGGTTTAGATATTCTTTTATATCTATTATTATATTACTTAATGTCTCCTCTATACCAAAATAAGCTTAACACATCCCTTATCTTTGGTCTAGAGATACTTTGATTACCTCATACTATGCTTAATTGGTTCTTTATATCAGTATGAGCTTAACATCCCTTATATTTGGTCTAGAAATACTTTTGTTGGCCTCAGATTTGTGCTTAAAGGATTCTCTAATCATTTCTAGGCTTAAAATCCCTTGAAAATGATTGAAAAATTAATTTCATATTTTGCCTTTTGATTTTCATGGCATCTCTACATCATGGCAAACTTAACATTCTTGACCATTAGTTTAGATATCTTTTTTATATTTGCACTTTATGGGATATTTTTGTCATGAAGGACTTAACATTCCTTTCATTGGTAATTAGACAACCTTTTAATGTTTCTTGATCATATTTCTTTTTTACTATGTCTTAATGTCTATCTTTTTGGATTTACCATCTATTAGTATTGTTTTTAAATCAATGCATCGAGTATAAGTTTTTCCCTATCCAAAATGACTATATTGTTGAGGGTGGGAGTGCCTCTTTGAGGGGGGTCATTGGTAAGTATGGCCCTTTTTTACTTCAAAAAAAGTGGAAGAATAACCCATGAGATAAATTAACTATCAACAAAGAAATTAAAAGGTATGAAGTTCTAAATTATCTGGTTTCAATTAATTTTATGGAAATATTTTTTATCATCAAAAGGGGGAGATTGTTGACTTTTTGGATATGCCACACTCATATTTCATATTTCTGTGATGCAAGTATTTCCCAAATTATATTACTAACATGTGTATTAAGTATTTCAGATGATCAAGGAACTAAGTCAAGATCCAACTACAAATACCTTGCATATATATATGTTTGGATGCTTGTAAATCGAGTTGTACCATGTATTTATGTATTCTTGTGCTTTTGTACAACTTGATAGACATGATGTAAGGATGTGTGATGATCTTCCAAAACCTACCCAAAACTATATTGTGCCTCACATAAATACATTAGGGTTGATAGGTTATAAATAAGTCTTCTATAGGACCTCACATACTTTGTCTATTCTTGAATAGAGCCCTTCTCGATCGAAATATATGTCAACTGGAAACACCTTCGGTCAAAAAATTTATCAATCGAATGACAGAGATTCGTTGGGACATCCTTTTGATATTTGACCAAGATATAGTCATTGGAGCTTTTTTGCACTCAGAACATTCTCAATCAAAATTTATTTCGAACGAGATAGTTTCTGGTCAAAATAAATCTTTACCGAGGAGTGTTCTAGACTGAAAATTAATTAGCGATCAAATTAGTTGTTGCACCTTAACTAAATTCATCCAAATGTCTAGTCGACCATCTAGAAATCTCTAGACACTCCCTAAGATGTCCTACATACTTGTATATCATTCCTATAAATAGTAGTGGTCTTAGGACACTTAAACACATCCATTGAGCAACAATTGTATATACATTGGCATACACTTGCGCATACTGGCTATCTTTCTCAAAGTGCTTTGACCATATACTTCATATTGCCATCAATCTAGACTAAGATCTCAGCTTGAGTGTCCACTCCACCCACTACAACTTTTCATAAACTTTGTAGAAGAATATCATCATCACTTGTCCATAGTGCTTAATTGTACATCTTGTGAAAAGAGCATTGTAATCTACTTATTCCTCTCTTGTTCTTGTACAATGGTGTGTTGCTTCTTCTCACTACTTAAAGGAAGAAGGCTATGGTGAAGTGTTCTTGGTGCTACTTTAAGGTTGAAGGATGCAACCAAGGTGGTGGAGGTGGATTGTGATCCTCTCTAAGAGGGTGACCTTCTGACGGTCCGTCAAAGAAGGTGATAGTTCTCCTTAAGCTGAAAAGGAGGGTTTAACTTGACCCACAAAAGGCATCAGTAAATTTTATGTAGTGTGTATCGGTAAACAAAAGGAATAAAATATTGTTTGTAAATCATGGTTGGTGACAACTAGGTAGTGGACTGACATCTTAGACGAAACCACTCTAAATCTCTATGTCTATTTGTGGTTGCCTCTTCTATTTCATATTTCCTCTTCACTTTAAGTTGAGAAATTTCATTTGATTAAAATAATCATAAATATTTATTCAACCATCCTCTAGATCTTTTCAATTTGATTCCTATTTTGAGCCTTCATTTATATTTGTGCCATTCAGTTATCCTATTGAGAGATGTAGAATTTATGCTACTTCCTTACTAAACCTCAATTTTTTTCAAGTGCACTAATTAGCATTCTTTGCATGTTCTATACATTATTTCATGTCCAAATAGATGCAGAGTATATACATATGATCTAGATTCTTCATCAATCATTGTAGGGTTGATCTGGTTCAACCTTAAGGATGACCAAAAGAACAATCAAATTTTTTTTACAAAAGGAGTACCGAGAAGCCAATGTTGAAGATCAAGTGTAGTTGACAACCCCAAAAAAATCCATATTGAAGCATAATATTCATTATGCATAATACCACCATGAACACTTCACATCCCATGATCGTGGTATGAAAATCCCCTAAATACTTCAAAGATAGTGGATCAGAGTACCTCCACGACCAATTTCAACACCATAATCATTGCCCACCTAGGTCAAAATAGTTGTCGTAAGACAAGTGATGTGGTGCACTAGTATTTCCACCCAAAATTTCTTTATTTCTACCCCTCATCCACCACGATTGTGGGCCTAAAAATTAAAAAAAAATCATGCAACACCATGACCGTAATAAGGAAAAACCGTCATATTGTTGAATATCATACACTCTTTAAAGCCCAAAAACTACCTCCACTTATTAGGGTTGAGATATCATACAATACCCTAGTATAAAGTATTTCAACTGGCAGTCACCTACCATATCAAACTAATAACTCCACCATGCTTCATACTTATCTTTCTCCCATCACCTCTCACATTACCTTTCTACCTGCAAACCCTAACCTTGATCACTAACCACCACATTTTACATCCCATGCAAGGTGTATTGGTTGGAATATACACTAAGGAGAGGATAAGAAAGGAAGAGAAGCTTCAAGATACAACAAAAACATCTTCTCCACGACGCCTATATCCTTCCCTTAACTCTATTCTTTTTCTAGTATATATGAGTAGAAAAGTCATTAGTGCGATATTTGGGGGTAGTGATTTAATGAAACAATGTTATTTGGAGATGAACATGTTTAAATTTAATTTTATGTTCTCTGTTGCTATTTTCACCATATATATATATATATATATATATATATATATATATATATATATATATATATATATATATATTCCTTGTACCTCAATCTCTTTTGGGTGTGCTTTTATTACCACAAGGAGTATAGATAGTGAGGCAACTACTTTCATACCATGCATAACATAAAGCACTACCAAAGTAATTTATTGCATCAACAATATGAAAACATAGGTGTTTGTCTTGTCAACATAAAACATAAGATAAGAAAAGTCTTTGTCCATATATAAGGAATACATCAACATGCCAGAAAGGTAAGGATAAAAGAAAAACTAGGGAAATAAGTGCTTGTCTTTTCAACATAAGACATATGATAAGAAAAGTCTTTGTCCATATAAACGACTACATCAACATGCTAGAAAGGTAAGGATAAAATAAAAACTAAGGACACACAAAGGGCACCTATCCATCATCCTATCCTTTTCTTAGTAGTCAATAGTAGAATTATTAGGGTGGGTTGGTCCGTCTATCCATTTAATAACCCATGGGGATCAATCCATCCTTGACATAGACCAAAGAGGGAAAAAAGGTCACGCAATGTTGGTTCAAAGACCTTATTACTAACATATTGTAAACATATGTAACAGTATAAAATTCAACTAAAATTTCAAATCTAGTAAGGACTATTTGATGGACTTAGGTTGACAAGATAACGATTACAATTGTATTCATGTATCAAAATAGAAAAATCACAAGATTAACTAATTAGAAATTGTGCAAGATTGATCAACACTAAAATTATACACAAAATATAGTATACAAGATTGTTCCAAACATTCAAGATTGTTCATAATGGTGAGATTGAATTTTAAATATCAAAATTGGACACTTTCATATGATATCTTTCAAGGGATAAGTGTTGTGTGTTCTACACTCTATTAGAGAGAACAACATTGGCACCTAATTAATTATATTAAGCATTATACTTATGGACAAATAGTACATTGCCCATTGTGCAAGGTGGCAGGACATTAACCAACATCAAGTGAACCAAAGCTCTAAAGCGTCAAAAGTTCAAAAGGGAGTCAAAACTCCATATATATCAACTTCAATGTCATCTTAATATACAACAATGTCCAACACTAATTAAAAAGTGGTGGTGACCTTCAAGATACAATAAAGACTAACAAAAATTTATATGTTCATCACATTCAAAAATATAACGCATAAAATATAAGAGGGAAAGAAACCACACAATAATAGAATAGATAAAA
Organism: Alisma plantago-aquatica; assembly: GCA_963693085.1. Classification (NCBI taxonomy): domain Eukaryota; kingdom Viridiplantae; phylum Streptophyta; class Magnoliopsida; order Alismatales; family Alismataceae; genus Alisma; species Alisma plantago-aquatica. The sequence continues at coordinate 124,556,061 of OY856412.1, forward strand.
TAGTATCATGTTCTAGTAAACGTTTCCAAAATGTGCACAAAAATTTCAATGATCTGAAGATCTTTATAATGTAGGAAGAAAGAAGGTACTAGTATTACAACATGTCACTTGGATAGGAATCACTTCTTATGTTCTTTAAGTGAATTTACCATTTTTTCCTTTAATGATTATAACCCTTAATCATCACCTTTGGTTGTTACAAAATCTCATTATTGAGTCATCCAGTTAATATTATATCAACAGAGTCATCACCTTAACCCACATGGTCACATATGGTACCTTTATTATTTTTTATCATTCAATGACATCACCTATGCTACGTACGAACATGGTTATAAGTTATTATTCACATATATGCATGATCATTAGGTTAGTATGTCCATTAGTGAGGTAAGATTCACATAATCATAGTAATATGTTATTGGATTTCTAGAAGTAAGATGTGCACTAAAGGAAATTATAAAGTATATTATTTCCTGATCACTTTTTTAGCAAGTTAGAAAGCTATTTATCATCCCACCCTTCTCTTATAGGACAACCAAAGAGTCTACTAAAATTAAATCTAATTGTAGAATGAAAATCAGTAGTATTACTACCATTACATCTAGATTCAAACTTAGATTAATCTAAAATGCAATCAGGAGTGTTGGTGTAAGAACACCTACCATGAGGATTTTCAGGTAAAATACATCACAGACATCAACAACATACTTAGTTATTCTCTTTAAAAAAAATTCATATACTAATATATATTAAGATGTCTTTCAATACTAAAAAGTGTAGTTCCATAAGTTGTGGCTTTGTGTATTGATCCAGTAGCTAGACACACTTCATTCTTGCAATCCAATTATACAGTGAACTTCCTGATACTTAACCTTGTGACTAGACTCGGTGCCATCTAGTAGTTATGCTTGTAAAGTTGGGTCTATGTTAATATTGTGTTCTCCAAGGATCCATTTTCCATTGTTATCTCTAATAATATAGGGTACAACAATCTTGCCTATTTTGACTATCGCATCCATGTTAATCTTCACAGTACCAGGTGAAGGTGCTTTCTAACCAATAATTTCTTAGCTCATGGAATACTTATTCTTACGTAGGTCTTCATGATCAAACATACCTTCTTTAAAGTAAGATCTGTGTGTAGTGGTGACTCATTTGCTACCCTTTTTCTCATCACCTATGGCATTATTTACCTATCATTTCAATTATTGTGTACTTACTTTCATTACTTGATTAAGGATGGGAAGAGGATTAGATGGTAAGATGAGAGTGCAAATGAGGTTAGACCTTATTTATAGACATGTAAAGGGATCGAATACAGAGCGGATACTACTATATCTGATATCCGAATCCAGAAAAAATCCAATCCGATATCTGATCCTATATCCGACGGATATCATGTGATAATATTCGAATCCGATCCGACAAATAATATTCAAATTCAGATAAATATCCTATCTGAACCAAAAGGTATAAATGTATTGTTATTAATACATTATATGTAGAAAATATTGATATCACTATGAATATATATGATAAAATATCTATATTTTTATGTTTTCATATATATATAATATATATTTGATAATATATGTATATGTTTTTCGGATTTTGGATTTTTTTGGAGCAGATATAGCCATTTCCGAAATACTGTCCGAAATTTTCAGATATGAAATTTGATATCCTAAATCCAATTCGGATTATGCGGATGTCAATTTTTTTTCAAAATTTCAGACTCAAATCCAGATCGAATTCGCAGATTCCAGATATCCATTAACATGTCTACTAATTTATAAGCATTTAGTATTTTCCCACTTTTATCCATTTATATTTTATCTCATTTTGTTCATTGATTAATCGTAATCATGCAATTCCAACCATTTAACAAAATGAATCAAATAATGATGGAAATTATAAACATTGGTGATTACTCTCACAACTTATATTGCTTCCTACTTTACGTATTTTCTAGGCCATTAATCTTTTTAATTATATTTTTTATTGAATTTCTAATAAAGATATTTGATCATATTAAGCAATATTAAAGAATATTTATAAAATTAATTGATTGCATATGTGCAAATACATGTGCCATATTACAACTGTTGGATTTGCATTCAACTATTAAGATTAAAAGAATTAATAACTTATTGTATACTTCTTAACTACAATAAGAAGTGAAAAATTGCATATATGAAAATGCTATTTTTTAAATAGACTCCAAGGCACGCAAGTGATGACTCAACTACTTACATCTTAGTATGAGTAACAAGAATTTAATATTGTGAAGATGAAGTTTTATCTATATATTCAAGAAAACTATAACCTTTTATTAGTATTCATGTTATTGACATTGAGTTTTCTTTCAAAATTTGTAATACAGATAGTATTACAATGGATTCACCATAGTATATGTCCTTCTTTATTAAGAAAATAAAACAACATACCACTTGTACGAAATGAATACTTTAATAATATATTGGATTTAAAGGACCAGATAAACATTTTATATAGTCATTTAGTATATAAACTTTTTACTCCTTAAATTTTTTGGCATAACCTTTATCAATGGAGATTCACTTAAAATCATTTCTCTATAATAGAAGTGTATATTATAAAGCAATATGTTGGAATATTGTGTCATGGGTGAAAAGAATTGTGTAACATATACACTTTGGTCAAAATTAATTCATATTTACTCGTAATTTTCTTATCTAATAGAAAATACTATGAATCTAAATCATTAAATTGTTTCTTTAAATAATACTACATAATAGACAAAGAAATCTCATAGTAATTAAGATACATGAATTTCAAATGCAATAGTTATTTATAAAACAAACTAATTAGAGACATATTTTTGATACTATACATAACAATCATGATATTTTATTACTATCCAATCAGCCAAAGGGTAAGAAGGTTATCCACAGATGGAACATCCTTGTCCCCGTCCATGCTCCATATGAGATTGATAGTTCAAAGAAGCACATGATGCAGGCAAAATCCGATATAAGAAAAAACCCATGCCAAACAAAAAGAATCAAAGTCCGTACAACAATGATGTGATAGTGTAGGCTAAGAAAATTAATGGCTCCCAACACTAGCGGTATATTCAAGTTAAATTTGTCACTCCGAGCACCAACACTTGTTCATGCACCTAGAGTCTTGAAGGCAGACTGATGTGCATTGCAATGAGTTCTTACCACAAGGCTCGTACCAAGATAAATTATCTAACGGATAGAGTTAATTAGAAGTTGAGATTAGTGTATCTTGTAGTTTTTACCTTGTGACAATAATTTGGTAGAGCAACTAAAGAAGATACTTACGACATGCACTACGAGTCATTGTTTCCCCAATTCACAATTTTAGATAGTGAACTTTGAGCCTGTAGTAAAAGCAAAAGAAAGAGTCTACGTACTTAAATACAAAGGTAGCATATGGCGGTTGTAAAATACTAATTGACATCTTAATTTATTCAAGGAAACGTAAATAAATACAACATCAAAAACATGATAGAATATTAAGATATATAAATTAAGCGGATACATGATTTCCAAGAAAGGCGTAGTATGACGTTGTGTTGAAAGATTTTTAATCTCAAATTATCATTTTGTATTTACAATTTTGATATGATATTTAACCTGTAAATGTTGAATAATACACACTACTTTGGTTCCTGATATAACCATCCAGTTGTGTGTCATTCTCATTATTGACCAAAGTGGTCAAACACGGTGTCTCCTCATGAAGGGACCCGAATTCGAATCTCAGTTGCTGCCTTGATTTACCACTCTCCCAGGCATTCGGCCTCCGCCACGGGCATGGGAGAGGGTGGAGAAATCTTTCTCTCTTAATCCCATTATTGACTAAAGTAGCTTGGCCAAATAAAGTAAATTACTAGTAGGAAATTGTTTAGGAAAATGTTAAATGTAATGGCTAAAAACATATAAACTAGAAAAATAGATGCTTATTGAAGTCTCGTCAAATCTAGTCTACATTGGTAAGAAATCATCCATGAGGCACCTTTATCAAACCCACCGGTGAAGATCCAAAATATGGCACAGTGATGAAGGTGATGACGCCCCTTGCTAACCAAGTGGGAAAACAAGCAGCCATACTTTTATTATAATCATTGCTCCTACTTTATATGAGGGTAGAACCAACTCATCACTAAATTTATCCTTCCACCTACATGCATCATTAATTGGTCCTCCTCCTCCTTCGTCATCTCTTTACCTATCGGTCAACCATAATATTATCCATTTCCATCCACACCAATATATAAGGATTGTTGTCTTCAAATCTACCATTTGTTGCATCTTCTTTGTCTATGTACAATCAAATCATGCAAGGTAGTTTGCATTGACATGTTGGCATTGTAGTAGTTAATACCTAATATTATTCATGTGATGCTAACATAAAGTACTGCAATAGTTATATAGACTGTGACATACAAACAAACACATGTAAAACAAACATAGTGTTAAAAGCACCCTTCAAAATAAGTCTTATAATAAAGCAACATGCTATTTTGAGATACATTGGAAACAAACTGAAGTGGCCTATCATGTACCCATAGACCGGTGGCTATACTCTCCCTTAGCATGTCCCCAGCTCCTAGCTCCCATAGAGTTGTGGTTTCATCACATAGTTCTTCATCTACTTCCTATCTGACTTCATTCACTTCATCTTCTTCATCAAAAAAAATATTTGGTAGTTGATGTCTCTTCATAAAATTATATAGTACACAAGAGGGAACTATAATATTAGATTGTTGAGCTATCACAAACTCCGGTTGCTTTTGAAGTATGATGAACCTTGTCTTCAACACACTGAATGATCTGTAAATAACATTTTGTAGTTATGCATGTTTATGGTTTGGCATCTTCTATTTATTGTTGTATGAGCATCACACCTCCTATTTTCAGACAAATGATATGTTGTATTGTGGAATGGTACAACAAACTAAGATGTGTTGGTGTACCCTGAATCTACCAAGTAGTATCAACCCCTTAGTACGTTGAAATCCTTAGAAAACAATGTTTTCATGCAATACACTCATGTGAGCAATTGAACCCTCCCATCCACACATGAGATAAGTGTATTCCATGCCAAAATCGAAGACCGCCATTACATTTGTTGAGACAAATCCCTTTCTAATGCAGTAATAGTTTTTGTGTCCCTTTCTAATGCAATAATAGTTTTTTTTTGTATCTAATGCAACTTATGTTCAAATCAAAAGAAAAGTGGTGAGAGTGCAATACACACAACATGTGTAGAACTCATGTAGAAAAATTCTTACCTTGAAGTAAGGGTAGAACCTTGTGTTTTGCCTAATTATGTTGTACGTGGTGAGTGGTGGATTTGGGATGATAACATATTCATCGCGCAAGGCAAACACTCCTTCTAACACTTGATTGGCTCACCAGAATGGACATAGTCTTATGCTAAATTGAGATTTTTATGACCGTGTCCAAGACATTGTTGGACGTATAACATGGCTTCTGTGCTCGAGACACCATGTGTGCTTCATATCAGGTTTCACCATTCTAACTTTTCAACAAGGGTCACGATAGCAAGAGGCTTCATACGAATATGCCATACGCTTTTTCTTCATAGTCTTTCATTAGTTCGATGGTCTTTGATTCTTGTTTTAATGTTGATCGATATTGGACATGGAATTGTTGCTTCACATCCATTGTCATCCCCTCATAATCCAATGTTGTTATTGTCTATAAAATTTGATGTGTTGGTGGACCCATTATAGACAATATGAATTTTTTTTATCATTCAACATCAAAGGTGTGATTGGTGCCACCCATTATACCTACCAAAATATGGGTTTCGAAAAACACATAAAAGATGTAATCATTCATCGTGTTAGTTTAACACTACCGTAAAATCTACATATAGTGAATTTGTACTAAATTAAGAATGCATAATTGATAAAGGTAATAAACTTATTTAAATATAAAGAGTATAGATATAGATCAACAACTAAAGTGTTGGTTTAAAAATTGTTTAAAGTACACAAATCCAACTAGTTTCCGCAATAAAGATATACATGAAATGGAAGTCTGATATGAAATATTAAATGGACACTCACAATTTTAATCAGGTGGTGGTGGTCCAGATGAGTTGCTAGGCATGTTTAAAAGTGGTCATTTGTTTGGCCCTATCCTAAGATGATGATACTCTTCCATCTGTACTACTTTGTTGTGGGATGTGATCCACACCGGATTCATACTGAGATTTAAGAATTGGGGATTTAATGGAGGTAGCGAAGTGGGAGGAACCACAAAGTTCATATCCAAACCTTCACTTATAAATAATGACACTATCTTACGAGGGAGGGGCTTATATGAGTATTGTTAGGTCACCATGTTCATCTAAAGATTCAACACATCAGTCAACGACTACAAATTTTTAGATAAATGACCTCGTTTGTCTTATCCTTCGAGCCATTTATTAGAATATATTGTAAGGGGGGACCCGAGAGGGGATCTTCTCCCTATCTTTATTTTGAAAAATGAACAGGCAACCAAATCAAACAACTTACACAAACACTAAAGGGATAATGTTGCATAATATTTCTCAAAATAGCATGGACATCAAGAAAAATGAGTATTTAAGCACCAGAAAAGAAACAAAGTTATTACATAGCTTTAAAAGAGTCCTCAACATGTCCATGATAAGTCTCAAAGATAACAAATCAAAAAGGAATTAATATCTCATCTAGTTAGGACATATTGCAGTGTGAAACCTAGACATCTCAGAAGATATCCATGAGATCTACTCATAGACAGTCGGTACCTCGAGACCTTGATCCACAAACACCTGATCAACCAGCGGTTTCTCACCTAGGTAGTTTGGGAACTACCTAAAACATAGATAAAAAGGGTATGCGCCGGTATCAACTGTTGTATGTGTAATATAAATTATTTTGGGCATTTCAAAGAGTTTAAGTACAATAGAGGGTGTTCCATCAAGAGGGGTCATTAAAATTAGGTAAGTTCAAAAAAATAAATTTCAAGAGAATGAGGCATTTGAATTTTTAGAGTAAAATATTGGAGATGAAAGTCTTGCCATTATTCACAATATCACAACAATCCAATATATTTGCATGTTGATATATTTAGACTAAATGGCTACTTAAGACCAAGATACCACTGAACCTTTGGTCTAATGGGTGGAAAGGTGCACCCTGGGCGGAAAGACGTGCCTCTGTATATATAAGAGGTGGAAAGACACACCTGGGGCGGAAATATACGCCCTAATAGTTGTTCTCATGCACCATACAATAGATATCTAGCTATATTACCAAACATGCATAAATAAAGTAGAATGATATGATATAAGTCATCCATCACAGTTTCAAATCCAAATAAAAATGCAGGTGGGGTCATAGACCCAAGGCAACAATATATTTGTCAATTTCAGAGAATAAGGAATTTTCATCATGGGACAAGTGAAAAGGTCAATCAACAAGAATGCATCATTATAAGAATAATTTAGTCAGATTGATGCCCAAAATTAAATAAGAAATAGCACATACCTTCATATTTGTAAACTCATTCTACAACACATCTAGGATCAGGTTCAAGTCCTTACAACACCTATTCATAATAAGTACACATTTGATTAATATCAACCCATTAATTGTTTATTAATTATCTGACCTTCTGGTAAGTTTGGAACTATGTCTTCAAACTTATACCATTCAATCAGTCTCATTTTCTTGATTTGAAAACTGTATCTACTCATATTTTCTAGTAGCCCAATATTTTATTATGATTTTAGCAAAATGGACAAAGCAACATGACTAGTAAGGTTTTTGAGAGCAACATGACTAGTAAGGTGATAAGTCATATTACCGCTAATTCTATCTAATAAGGAGGTTCACGACTCTTCATTAGTTCGAGGGTTTTGATTGCCGACACGATAATAAAATTGAAACTAGGTATAAAATATCCTCTACCTAACACACTGGTCCTCAGGCAACACGAGGGTGATGAGGATGAATCATAGGGGGTGTATGCCCCCTTCCATCTCGTTCCGCATCTGCAACAGTTCCAAAAGCGAGACTATCCCGGGAACAACCTCACATTGACATCATCCTCGCGCATGGGTCTGAATCCCAATGCGTTCCCATGATTGCCATGGGTGGGTCTTGAGGTCTCCAGATTGGAGAGAGGGTCGTCGTCAGTTGGAAAAGAAAGAGGACGAACAGAGAGGAAGGTGAAACCACAAGGACCAAGAGGCTTGCATCTAACATTACTTGTCGATTCGCCCGAGAGATCGTTACAGAGCCATCCATATAGGGAAAAGCAGAAAACATGACCAAGATAAAAGCTTCGCTATAGGGTCGATGAATCCATGCTACTGGAATACCAGTCGACCCGAAAAAGGCATGCTCGGAAGGCAATCAAATAGGAATAGCAGGGGAAAGCCATTGAAATCACATCGCAAACCTCTTCCCTCTGCCGATCAAAAAGAAACCTCTTCCCTCTGCACCCATGTGACCAGAGGTCTCTACTGGAAAATTCACAAGGACTAAGCAGGTTCGACTAAACCAATTAGAAACCAGAGGACGATCAATGAAGGAGATGGAAACCACAGCGACCAAGCAAACAACGGAAACTGGACCACTAGGTAGCGGCATGGAGGCAAGGCATCACAAGACGCATCTCAGGCAACAAAATGACACTTTGGTCGCAGATGATGTTCAAAGCGGTACAAGAGGTCAACGGCGGCGTGAAGAAGCCGACAATTGTCGTCGAGGCAAACCAGAAGAACTTGGGCATGATGGAGTAATGGGAAGGTAGAGAATGAGTTGTTGTTTGTTACCCTTTACTTAACTTGTAATAGTTTCCCTAAGAACATACATGCACATAGTGGTCTGAGTTATTCATAACTTGTGCACTCAAGGGGCATTACACGAAACTCGCATTCATAACAACAATATAATCAATCACGCAAAGTGAATATGAAACATTCTCATCATCGTTCTTACAAAAGGAATATAATGGATATCACATGGAAAACTAACACAACATCTCGAGACACAGTCTCTATTATAAAGTTCTAAACATGAAAACATATTGCTGAGTCTATAAACCTGAGGATCATCTTATAGTTGGCACCCCACCAGATCTTATCATGCTCTGTCCTTGTGCTCTAAATCTCTGAGATCTATTCTGCTCCTGCTCTCACCTGCGGACATCTCGTCCCCAGCCATGCATTAGAAAAATAATTGTTAGTGTAAGTGGCATGAGTATTCTAATATACATATTAGAATAGAAATAAAATGCTACAAAATATCTTTGAACATTATAATAATGAATCTAACATTAAACTTTGTATAAGATATGAAACATAAATCTATCTATTTTCTTTAACTTATCTCTTATCTTTTTACTTTATCTTATCTTTCTCTGGAGACATGTACTCTGGTACCTGGGTCTCATGACCTACACTAAGGTGTATGGGTCACATAACCTACACTCTGGGCCTGGGTCATGTTTCTCTTATCTTAATCTCTTTTACAAAACTATAGATGAGATTATGTGCATTCTCCTAACTAAGACATCTTTTAGTTACGACTTTTATCTGATTGTGGCCACCATTATACAATAAGTCATCCTGAATTGGCGTATCTACGCCCTGAATTTGTACCAAGGTACCCTGAAATGGCACTACATGCCCTGAATGACACTGAGGTGTCTCTGAATTGGCGTGACTACGCCCTGAATTGGTGCCGCAAGACCTCTGAATTGGAGTAACACTCCTCTGAATTGGCAACAGATGCCTCTGAATCATCCAGGGACTACTGAATGAAGACTTATCATATAATGTCTTATGTGAAGGTTTCGACTTATTTATCTTAAGTCTAAACTTACTTAATTTGTAATCTGAACTAAAACTGAATACTGATAGCTTTACTGAATACTGAATCTGAACTTATCTTATATTAAAATTGAACACTGAAAATTGAACTTATCTGAAACTGATTACTGAGTACTAATCAGGTACTGAATTCTAAATCTAAATCTCTATTCTTAAATTATGAACTGAATCTATTACTGAATTTGAATATGTATCTCAAATTGTAACTTAATAGAGTTTGGGTCTATAATCCTTAGCATGTAACTTAATTCAAATATCCGGCTACCCACATATTGAGTAGTCTAATTTTGAATCAAAATCTGAATCTTACCTTGAAATCTAAAGCATACATATTAATGCACTTGCATCATAAATCTTAAAGAATTATGTTCTCGTATTCTTATCATGACTCAAATAATAAATCTTAATAAAATCTAACCTTAGAACTTTATCATGACATAGTACATCGTAAGCTTATAACATCAACATGAAATGAATTCTCAATACATCCTGATCTTAATAGAGTGTTTATCTTGAAAACTTAATCATGTCTTAATATGTTCAAAAACTTATATTCTTACATCGTGCTTAACTCTAAAATCTCAATCATTCTAAGAAATCTGAATAACACATCTACTTGAGATAGTGAGTATATGAGAGAACACCATCATGGAGATGTGAAATCTTTGATTGAATATCTTACTCAAAATCTTGGAATAATAGAACACATCAATCGTAATGTCTTATCTGAGAAACATGTACATATTTTGATCTTAATAAATATGAATACTCATGGGCATGAACCACTTACCTTTGTTGTAGAAACATATGTTTAGTCCTCAAACCTTTAAATCAAGATCCTACTTCCTGAAAATATCATGAGCAATTCATGAATAGCCATTAAAGCCAAAACCCATTATTCTTAGGTCTAATTATGGTTTCCATACCATCTTACATGTGTAGGAAAATTTACCAAAAGTCGCTTCACTTATACATAGTTATTGGTCTAATAAGTTATACATATGTCTCATATGTTCCACTAATATTTTGGTGATATTTGAGACATTTACTTATCACCATGACATTTTCTTGAATTAGATAATGGTTACCACTCATAATCGAGCATTCAAGCACAACAATATGAAGTCTCACATCATTCATTATGATCAGATGTATTATACCAGTTGTAGACATCATTAGCAGTCTAAAATCTTTTTCTAGGATCTAATGACCCATTACAACTATTTATCACCAAAAATCCATAATTATATGAATACATCACTTCTCCTAAAATCCATGACTATTTCATTAGTCAACCCCCAAAGCTAACATTTTTATGAAAATCTAGACCTCAAGAGCTTTCATTCGGTACCTTACACTCAAACATACAGTCTACCAATCATAAGATATGATTTAATCAAAACATTACCTTTCTAGTCGTCCATGCATAATCCAACGTTCAGGATTGAGGCTCCTCCTTGTAATGGGTTTCAAGCCCTGGATCCCACATAGGATCCGCTCAAAGTTGGGATCCACTAACCCACAGAGCGCGGCTCGCCATCTACCCAGGCGCGCGTAGCCTCTGTTTACTCTGTAAAACAGAGCAGCGCCGCGGGCAGGTCCTCTGGTGAGAATCCATGGGTGCTCAGACGTTGTGGCTTGAAGAACGACTTTTCTTGGTCCTATCCTAACATCCGCACATCACTTTGATCTAATCTTCAATATCACTCCTTAGGTCTCAATGCCCTCCTCTCTAGCACCTCCAGGGACAGTGCTGCTGCGGCAGCCATGGAAGAAGGGGATTCTCTTCAAAATTTGTGCTCCCTGTGTGAAGGGTAAATATCATTGTGTAGTTCATCCATGGAAGTGGATTCCTTATGCAGAAAGGACTGGAGATAGTTAAAATACACTTGTTATTGCAGATCTAGGTCACTCGACCATGGTTGGTTTTGGAGGCTAGGAAGTCAGATGCACATCCTTGGATCTGGAAGCGGAAAGGCCAGAACTTCTCCGACAGCCGACCGTCACTCCTCTTTGACTTGATACCCTCTGGATCGAGTTGATGTATCATGCTTGAACAATGAGCACCCTTCATCTAGGGTAGCGTGATAGGAAGAAAAGCCACTGCCAAGGTGGGGCAGCATGTTGCTCATGGGTGTGGTGGTCTTCATGGCGATGGGTGGTTCTAGACCAGTGGCATAGAAGATGACGAGTAAGAGCATGATGATACAAGAGAACATGTAGCTGACGATGAAGACCCTATCAATGTGGGTCATGAAGGTGTTCGTGGGAGGAGGAACTCGATGATGAGGAAGGTATCGATGATGAGGAAGGTATCGGATATAGGTTAAAGTTAGGGGTGGTAGGTTTCCTCACAAGTCATGGAAGGTCGCATGCTTGATGGATGTCGTCTAGGCGTAGGGAAATTAACATTGAGAAAAGTTAGGGTTTTGTAGATGCGTAGAACATCTGACTAAATCAACACAGTAGCAAACTCTAGGAAAGAGTCTGAGACATCACATTGGGCCGATGATAGGTAATTAAAGCCCATCCACATAGATAGATATATTTTGAGTAACAAAATTATACTATTTAGGATTTTATCATATGCTTTCTTTCCCAATCACTTGATGACTCTAGGGTCATCTATATGAGACCAGGCTTTTCATGTTACTTAAATTGAGTGTGAGAAATATAAAAATCTAGTTACATTTTAGTTTTAAGAGTCACAATATCTCATTAGTCCCATTTTAAGTTAAACACATACTCAAACATCCAGTATTGTCTAAAAAGTAGGGGCTCATATTTGATGAAATTAAATTACAAATCGATTGTTGATATACAATTATTTCTGAATTAGTAGAACATAGTTTCAGCATTATAATTATTTCATATTTTCACCTTAGGGTTCAATTGAAGCATATATTCCTATATGTGAATTTTTTGGTTTATTTGCATTGAAGTCCAAGATCTATTAAGACTGAAATTTTATTTTACTCAAAATTAGGATGTTACAATTCTACCCACCTTATAGGAATTTCGTCCTCAAAATTCAATTAGTCTACCCACCTTAGGTTTTACATATTTTACATACAATTACCTCTAATATTCTTTTAACTGGATCAGTAGAATGTTCATGGTGTAAATTTCTCATGGTTATCATTATCAAGCGTATATGTGGATGTACTACTAATGAATTTTCAAATCTAAACTATACATTCACCATCTATCATGGCAAGGACTCTAGATTTCCCCTTCTTTGTTGTTGGATTTGGGTTCTGGATCACTTAAAACTAACTCACTTATCTATGTCAAAGTACATGCCCTTTGTATGCATTCATGGTCTTATTGCGTATATGATTAAGTTTAGGTGACTATATGTCTTGAACTTTTAACGCCAACTCTTGATTCTTTGTCACCTTTGGATACATGTCGGCCGATCATTTATTCAGAGGTGACATTTCTGATCACACTTATCTTAACACTTCCTCATGCACATGTCCCATACCATATGCACTTGAAAGGAAAAGACATGCATGATTATGCACATAACATTCTCTCTACAAAACCCCATAAGCATGTGTCCCATACCACAAACATGTGGGAAAAAGAGAGCAGATGTTATATACAATTCTAGAGTTAGAATAAAAGTCCAAACCATCTAGGCACATAACCTTAATCCATATCTAAACTTATGTCTCTTGTGTGGACCTTTACTTTAAGTTCTAATATCTTTCATCCACTTCTTCCATACCTAGGGCTACTACTTAACTTTTGGAATCTTTACTCTACTCTCACTTAGCTTCTTATAGGGTGGTCTTAAGTAAGAACACGAGAATTCATCTGGTGTACAACTATAATGTTGCTCTGATACCATATTGTAACACCCTCCCTAAGAAAACACATGCACATAGTGGAAGAAACACTGAGTTATCCATAACTTGTGCACTCAAGGGGGCATTACACGAAACTGGCATTCATAACAACAATATAATCAATCACGTAAAGTGAAACTACGAAACATTATCATCATCGTTCTTACAAAAGGAATATAATGGATATCACATGGAAAACTAACACAACATCTCGAGACATAGTCTCTACTCTAAAGTTCTAAACATTAAAACATATTGCTGAGTCTATAAACCTGAGGATCATCTTATAGTTGGCACCCCACCAGATCTTATCATGCTTTGTCCTTGTGCTCTAAATCTCTGAGATCTATTCTGCTCCTACTCTCACCTGCGGACATCTCGTCCCCAGCCATGCATTAGAAAAACGATTGTTTGTGTAAGTGGCATGAGTATTCTAATATACATATTAGAATAGAAATAAAATGCTACAAAATATCTTTGAACATTATAATAATGAATCTAACATTAAACTTTGTATAAGATATGAAACATAAATCTATCTATTTTCTTTAACTTATCTCTTATCTTTTTACTTTATCTTATCTTTCTCTGGAGACCTGTACTCTGGTACCTGGGTCTCATGACCTACACTAAGGTGTCTGGGTCACATAACCTGCACTCTGGGCCTGGGTCATGTTTCTCTTATCTTAATCTCTTTTAAAAAACTATAGATGAGATTATGTACATTCTCTTAATGAAGACATCTTTTAGTTACGACTTTTATCTGATTGTGGCCACCATTATACAATAAGACCTCCTGAATTGACGTATTTACGCCCTGAATTGGTACCAAGGTATCCTGAAATGGCACTACATGCCCTGAATGACACTCAGGTGTCTCTGAATTGGCGTGACTATGCCCTGAATGACACTCAGGTGTCTCTGAATTGGCATGACTATGCCCTGAATTGGTGTCGCAACACCTCTGAATTGGAGTAACACTCCTCTGAATTGGCAACAGATGCCTCTGAATCGTCCCGGGACTACTGAATGAGGACTTATCATATAATGTCTTATGTGAAGGTTTTGACTTATTTATCTTAAGTCTAAACTTACTTAATTCTTAATCTGAACTAAAATTGAATACTAATAGCTTTACTGAATACTGAATCTGAACTTATCTTATATTAAAATTGAACACTGAAAATTGAACTTGTCTGAAACTGATTACTGAGTACTAAGCAGGTACTGAATTCTAAATCTAAATCTCTTCTCTTAAATTATGAATTGAATCTATTACTGGATTTGAATATGTATCTCAAATTACAACTTAATAGAGTTTGGGTCTATAATCCTTAGCATGTATCTTAATTCAAATATCCGGCTACCCACATATTGAGTAGTCTAATTCTGAATAAAAAACTGAATCTTACCTTGAAATCTAAAGCATACATATTAATGCACTTGCATCATAAATATTAAAGCATTATGTTCTCGTATTCTTATCATGACTCAAATAATAAATCTTAATAAAATCTAACCTTGGAACTTTATCATGACATAGTACATCGTAAGCTTATAACATCAACACAAAATGAATTATCAATACATCCTGAAAAACTTAATCATGTCTTAATATGTTCAAAAAACTTATATTCTTACATCGTGCTTAACTCTAAAATCTCAATCATTCTAAGAAATCTGAATAACACATCTACTTGAGATATTGAGTATATGAGAGAACACCATCATGGAGATTTGAAATCTTTGATTGCATATCTTACTCAAAATCTTAGAATAGTAGAACACATAAATCATAATGTCTTATCTGAGAAACATGTACATATTTTGATCTTAATAAATATGAATACTCATGGGCATGAACCACTTACCTTTGTTGTAGAAACCTATGTTTAGTCCTCAAACCTTTAAATCAAGATCCTACTTCTTGAAAATATCATGAGCAATTCATGAATAGCCATTAAACCCAAAACCCATTATTCTTAGGTCTAATTATGGTTTCCATACCATCTTACATGTGTAGGAGAATTTACCAAAAGTCACTTCACTTATACATAGTTACTGGTCTAATAAGTTATACATATGTCCCACATGTTCCACTAATATTTTAGTGATATTTGAGATATTTACTTATCATAATGCCATTTTCTTGAATTAGATAAGGGTTACCACTCATAATCGAGCATTCAAGCACAACAATACGAAGTCTCACATCATTCATTATGATTAGATGTATTATACTAGTTGTAGACATCATTAGCAGTCTAAAATCTTTTTCTAGGATCTAATGACCCATTACAACTATTTATCACCAAAAATCCATAATTATATGAATGCATCACTTCTCCTAAAATCCATGATTATTTCATTAGTCAACCCCAAAAGCTAACATTTTTATGAAAATCTAGACCTCAATAGCTTTCATTCGGTACCTTACACTCAAACATACAGTCTACCAATCATAAGATATGATTTAATCAAAACATTACCTTTCTAGTCGTCCATGCATAATCCAGCGTTCAGGATTGAGGCTCCTCCTTGTAATGGGTTTCAAGCCCTGGATCCCACATAGGATCCGCTCAAAGTTGGGATCCGCCAACCCACAGAGCGTGGCTCGCCATCTACCCAGGCGTGAGTAGCCTCTGTTCACTCTGTAAAACAGAGCAGCGCCGCGGGCAGGTCCTCCGGTGAGAATCCATGGGTGCTCAGACGCTATGGCTTGAAGATTGACTTTTCTTGGTCCTATCCTAACATCCGCACATCACTTTGATCTAATCTTCAATATCTCTCCTTAGGTCTCAACGCCCTCCTCCCTAGCGCCGCCAGGGACAGTGCTGCTAAGGCAGCCATGGAAGAAGGGGATTCTCTTCAAAATTTGTGCTCCCCATGTGAAGGGGAAATATCATCGTGCAGTTCATCCATGGAAGTGGATTCCTTATGCAGAAAGGACTGGAGATAGTTAAAATACACTTGCTATTGTAGATCTAGGTCACTCGACCATGGTTGGTTTTGGAGGCTAGGAAGTCAGATGCGCATCCTTGGATCTGGAAGCGGAAAGGCCAGAACTTCTCCGGTAGCCGACCGTCACCCCTCTTTGACTTGATACCCTCTAGATCGTGTTGATGTATCATGCTTGAACATTGAGCACCCTTCATCTAGGGTAGCGTGACAGGAAGAAAACTCGCTGCCAAGATGAGGTGGCATGTTTCTCGTGGGTGTGGTGGTCTTCATGGCGATGGGTGGTGCTAGACCAGTGGCATAGAAGATGACGAGTAAGAGCATGATGATACAAGAGAACATGTAGCTGACGGTGAAGACCCTATCAACGTGGGTCATGAAGGTGTTCGTGAAAGGAGGAACTTGATGATGAGGAAGGTATCGGATTAGGGTCTTCTTATATAGGTTACAGTCAGGGGCGGTAGGTTTCCTCACAAGTCGCGGAAGGTCACAGGCTTGATGGATGTCGTCTAGGCGTGGGGAAATTAACATATAGTAAAGTTAGGGTTTTGTAGATGCGCAGAACATCTGACTAAATCAACACAGTAGCAAACTCTATGAAAGAGTCGGAGACATCACATTGGGCTGATGATAGGTAATTAATGACGATACACATAGATAGATATGTTTTGAGTAACAAAATTATACTATTTAGGATTTTATCATATGCTTTCTTTCCCAATCACTTGATGACTCAAGGGTCACCTATATGAGACCAGACTTTTCACGTTACTTAAATTGAGTGTGAGAAATATAAAAATCTAGTTACATTTTAGTTTTAAGAGTCACAATATCTCATTAGTCCCTTTTTAAGTTAAACACATACTCAATCATCCAGTATTGTCTAAAAAGTCGGGGCTCATATTTGATGAAATTAAATTACAAATCGATTGTTGATATACAATTATTTCTGAATTAGTAGAACATGGTTTCAGCATTACAATTAGTTCATATTTTCACCTTAGGGTTCAATTGAAGCATATATTCATATATGTGAAATTTTGGGTTTATTTGCATTGAAGTCCAAGATCTATTAAGACCGAAATTTTATTTTACTCAAAATTTTGATGTTACATAACTGGTTGGGGGTGATCCCATACGCCTCTGATCTGTAAACTGGTCGGAGAAGGAACTTGGCACCAGCTAGATTACATGTTATGAACCACAAACAATTGGTTGCAGAGAGATCTTGAGTAGCGCATGAGGAAGGTTTCATGCATCACAAAGTGATGGAAAAGATGGGTCGTTAAGTGAATTTAGGGTTCCAAACTTATGCAATGGTGGCTCCCAAAGGAGCTATAGGGGGTGTTTCGTGTATAGTGCATTACATAACGCCATTCTTGGCTCAGAAGAAACATGTGAAGATGACGGTTCAGAGGACGAAGAAATCCTAGCAAACGGTTGCCTGAGAAGGAAGGGATCCTTGGTTGAGCCATGTGCTTGCATAACGCATGGCACACTCGGGGAAGGGCATAACCAGCCCATCATCGATCAAGTAGACCCGTACGGATGGGCCGTTGATCGCCCAGGCCAGACTGTGCCCATGTGACAACGGGGGGAAATGCACTGACCATGGTCATATGTAGAGGGACCAGGGAATAAATGAAATAAATTCATCACACCTTATACTCTTCAATCCAAATGTCTTGTAATGGTAAATTTGACACTCATTTAACCCCAAATTTGATATGTAGACTAACTCGAGTATGAGAAATTCAATTCTGGCCTTACAATTGTATTTTGAGACTATTTGTAATATATTTATCCTCTAATACATTAATCACTTATTAACTCAACTAATATGTCAAATATGGTGATTTCTTCAACAGTTGCAAAGGCTCCTTTTCCTCTCCCCCCTTAAGGGCTTCCTCCCCCTCCTTCCCTTATAATATGAGGGGGACTCCATAAAAAAAGAATCTAATTTTTGTACTTGCACTCTAGAATTCAACATTTTGATATTTCATTCTTGCATCTTGTACTCTTGTTTCTTCAATAAAGATTTATAATTCTTGTTTCCATTTGTTCTTGAACTTCTTGTTGGGAGCAAGGTATTTAAGAAGGGCAGACATTTCATTATCACTAGATAAAGATCCTTTAGGATTCTTCTTTTTCTAGTTTGTGGCTTTCTTTCTTCCTTCTGTTGTTTTTTCTTTAACATCCATGGATAATGACTAGTTTCTAATATCAAGGCACGGGGAGTAGCCCCATACCCATAGTTAACTAGATCTATTTCTATATGATGATACTTGTTAGATGGTTTTTGTTTGGATTTTTTCCGACTTAATTGACTTGATCTCTTATTTTTATCAAGTGTTAGTCTCAGATGATGATACCTTGGACCGCAAGACTTAGAACAACCAAAAAATGCATAAAGATCCAGATGAGATCTCAGAATGATCTTTTGTTGGGATTTTTGGGAAAGGATCTGTAAACACCAGGTTCAATGGGTGTCTAGGGAGTTCGACTTTTATAAATGTATTTAAGGATGTTTTTGCATGCCTTCATCTAACTGGTTTTATCTCCATGGATTCCATCAATCTAGTTTTACACAGACTATGGTGGTAAAACCCATAACCCCGATTATTGATTCAATCTTATTTCTCTAGTCACTTGTTTCCAAATCACTCTTTTCTTTACTTGCAATTTAATTCAGGCCATAGATAACCTTCTCTTTATTATTCTTAGCAACTCTCTTTTTACTTGTTCTTCGCATAACTCTTTCTCTTTTT
The DNA here is from genome assembly GCA_963693085.1 of Alisma plantago-aquatica. NCBI lineage: Eukaryota > Viridiplantae > Streptophyta > Magnoliopsida > Alismatales > Alismataceae > Alisma > Alisma plantago-aquatica. The sequence continues at coordinate 124,575,553 of OY856412.1, forward strand.
TTTCTTAGTGTAACAATTATTTAATTGTTCTTAGTATAATCTTTTCATTACTTTTCTAGCATAATCAACCATCAACCAATGGATCTTTACTTTCTTGTTCTAATAATTGTTCAAAGGAATCTAGTTCTAAATTCAACCAGTGGGATTGGCTCTCTCAATACTAATAAATTATCCTTAACTGGTTGCCTTATCATTGACAAGAGGTTAAATTCTAGGATTAAAACCCATGGTGAATTGTTGTTCCGAACGACACACATCAGATTTGGTGTTGTTGTCAAGAACAAAAAATTATTTATTTGAACCCCCAATACTTTTGAACTAAACCTTATTTTTCCTATGCCTTTTGAGTCTCATTATGGAAGTGCTACTCCTCCTTCTAACAAGTTTCTATTCTGGAATTTATTTTTTCTACAACCTTTATTATCTATTCCTTATAATTGTGCATGCGACGCTCGCCAAATGCTAATTCTGTGCCACCAGTTTTTGACTCAGAAATAGAAAGGATGTTCTATCATTTAAATCAAGAAAACCATTTTAGAATGGTCGAGGTGGGAGTAACCCCTATGATTGAGCAAGCCCTTGCTGCTCAGAGAGAGGCTATGTTTGTTGAACATGTAGCCCATGACGTCACACTATGTGAGGCCGAATGACAAAAACAATTGAAGAACTTCTCACTCCCCAAGACTTCATTTGCACAACATCTCATTGTGCTACTTGACATCACAACCCCACAATTTTATATTCAAACCTAACGGATCATGATGCTTCAAACCAACCTATTTACCAGTAACAAAGGTGATAATTTTCAGATCATCTCTAGCAATTTTTTTATATATGTTGCTTATATAAGATCCCAATAATTTTTTAGGATGCCATACAGCTTAGACTGTTCAAATATTCTTATTATGCCAATCTAGTAGTCAGTACAATGCCACAGAGGGAGGAGATTGTGTCACTACCTGGGATGCGCTCCAATCCAAATTTTTGGGAAAATATTATCCCCTTCTCTCACTTATGAAATTAAGGAACAAATTACCCAATTCAGCATGGTCACTGGTGAGACCCTACGAGAAGCTTGGGAGAGGTTTAAAGACCTTATCTATTGTTTCCCCCACCATGACATTCCCCAAGCCCAACTCATTGAAATATTCTACCGTAGTGTTGATGAAAACACCAATTTTTTTATTCCTCGTCTGGAGGAAATTTTATGTTTTAAAACCTTGATAGTGCTTGGGAGGTTGTTGAATCTGATACCCAAGCATGATGAGGAATAGGTGGAGTCCTCGAGGTAGCTAAGGATAAATAGAATTCTAACATTAAGGATATTGCATAAAGTCTTAAGCTTCTTGTTTTAAAAGAGGATCTCCTAGAGTCTTCCTTCAATGCCTATGAGAGGAGAGGGAAACCTCAACAAGTCAAGGTTGTAGACTATCTTTGTGGTATTTTCTAAGGGTATGATCACACTACTCTGCAATGTCAACTTCTCTGCAATGTTCCCATGCAAATGGAATTTGGATAGAAATGGAGGACATCAACACCATTCACTGTATACCTGGTCAAGATTATTACAACCCAAATCAAGCCAGAAACCACCCAAGATTCTAATATGGAAACCACCGGGTGATGAAAATGCTCCCAATAAAGACCCTCTCATCCTCAAGACAACAATGTGAATTGTCCACCACCAGGCTTTACTTATAATAACAACCAAAGGAACTTTGGGAACCAGGGAAATTACAGGGGTAATTTCCAAAATCGTGGGCCCTACCAAGGATAGCAGTATCCAAATTTGAACCAACAACCACCACAAATGCAATAAAATTTCCCCACTACCTCTGCTAACAATAGAATAGTTGCTTTGGAGCATATCATCCTTTCACAGTAGGACCACAAAAAGGAAAGTGATGCTCAGTTGGCCCAACTTCTTTCTAGCCAAAAATAGTTGGATTTTGTGGGACAGAACAGGCAGTAGAAATAAAAAAATTATCTAACCACAAACCCATAACCAGCACATTGCATCAACAACTATGCAATAGGAAAGATGGTTTAGCGAGATATACCTGGTCCTAAGGCTTGCTCAATGATAATACCTCACAACTAGTGTGGCCATCAACTACCTAGTCTTTGACGGCATCTGTGCAGCTCCTGGTCTTGATCCGGACTATGGTTGACAGTCGTCCTCCTGAGCGGCAAAAATCTCCCGCCTCTATAGATAGTCTACACATACCACCAGGAACTCTGGTCATCTTGATGGACAGACTAGAAGGAGTCATCTCCCTTTGTCAGTGTACTAGTCACTGACGCACTCTTCCACCATTAGTCCCTTTTTTGTAGTTGTCTTTCCCTCGATGTTCCTCCCTGGATGGGTAGAACTTGATTGGGCTCTCTTGGTTACCAAAATTAGAGAGTACAACAACTTTGTAAAGTAATTGATGTTCTGAGTTGTATGTTCTGAGAAGCCCCATGTACCCCTCTATTTATAGTAGAGGGTAGGGTCAGGGTTCCCAGTCATGCGGGAGTAGAAGGGTTTGGATTTTCCACGAACTGATTATATAGCGGCAGGCGAACCAGTCAGTTCATAATTGAACCGATCATTTGGGCAGGTGAGCCGATCGGTTCACCCAGTGAACCGGTCGTTTCACTTCCCAGACTTGCCTACAATTGACTTTCCTTATTCGTTTCTAATTAATGCAAAGATTAATTCTTGTCCCAATCGAATTGAGCAAGTGAAACGAGGATCTTTTCTCACGAACCGAGAAACCCAACACTTGCTCATTTGGTCCAAGTGAACCGATCAGTTCACCAGTGTGAACTGGTCGTCTCACTGACCATGAGAAGATAGGTTCACCCAGTGAACCGATCGGTTGGTGATCCAGTTTGTGCAGAACTCAATCAATGCAGTTCTCAATCACTCTGACACTCTAATCAATTGGTTCAACACTTGAACTTGATGATTTTGAGTCAAGTCTATTGATTGAATGTTTAATTGATTACCTAAACATTTTAGTAATCAACATAAACATCATTCATGGATAAACTCCTCTTCCAGGTTAATCCTATGTGTGTGGCCCTATAGGTCCCATTTCACGTTGGCAGACTAACTTATGACTTCACAAGCAAAGAGTGGTACCTAGTCGTACATTAGTGCTACCCAAGTGGAAAGGAAAGTTGGAGAACAACTTTCAACCTACAATCTATTATTGGTGTTATAGTGAATGTATAGTTCCTTTGTCATTGATATCCAGATTGAACTCGAGGCATGGATTTGTCATCCTCTACAAATGTTCAATCTATGTTTCTTGGTTCGGAGTAGACTGTCTGAGATATACATAAGCTCAATATCATATATTGACTTACATGTGCATGGCCATGCATTTCTCAGTCTCACTCCTCAAGTGGCTAGGATATCACACTCCCTTAGGAGGGACAAATTCCATATCTATCACTCACAGTAAAGTCCCCATGTGTCAAAGTCACCCAATCATCATCGTTATAACAACCCATGTTTTAAAACTACATTTGATGATGTCAAAGTGTACCCAACCACATGTGATGAGTGTAGTGATTTCAGGTCTAAGAACCACAGTCACCACCAATACAATAAGAGATGATCCTGACTGACCAAGTGTGGTTTCCATGCATCACTCTTATGGTGGGTTTGTCCAATACACTATTCTCTAACATGTATCTGTGTTCTTGGTTTGATATCATATATTATGACTAATGAGATTCTATCATCAACCAGCACACACTCTAGTCTTTTGTGTTATTGATGTCTATGGTTATTTCCATAATAACAACTAACTAGGGACATTAGTGAGAATGCACATACTCTTAACATTTGTATGATCTCATTGTTCAAGTCACATATTTAAAGACATACCTCATTGAGTTTTGTCATTCTCTAGACAATAATCATGTAATACTATTATCTCAAAAATATTTAAAACATATAGATGAAAATTGCCTTTATTAATATTTAATTCATTTACAAAGTATATTGTTACAATCATCATATGGCTGGCTCTATGGGCATACATACCAACAAAAACCTCCTGCCAATACTTGCACCAGGAAACCAGAAAACAATCCTAAGCATCCTGGGCAACTTAATGTTGTCTCCACCCATTTAGGAAAGACACAAGCTCCTACCCCTCCTTTGTATAAGCCCCCTGTTGTACCCTTGGATTTTGAGGATGATGACATTGTGGTCATTGAAAACAAACCCTCACAAAACTCCACCGTTCCTGTCCCTAAAGCCCCACAAGTGGAGGCTAATGAGCCTAAGATCCATGTGTACAAACCTTGTCCCCCATGCCAGGATTACCTAAAAATAACTATGCTAGTTGTTCGCTTCATGAAGTTTAGGGAGGCCATGAAAAAACTACATGTGGACATTCCTTTCTTAGATGCTCTCACTGACATGATTGTTGGGTACAAGTACATGGAAATTCTCTTGACTAGGAAGTACGCCACCGAAGAATATGAGACTATTAAACTTTCTAGAACTACCTCGGATACCATTCAAAGAAAAATGCCTAAAAATAGAAAGATCTTGATTCCTTTGGGATTGGATGCCATTTAGGTGAAAATCATAATCATCATCATAATTTAAGCCTCGGTCCCTCCTATATTGGGGTCGACTACATGGATCCTTCATTTCCATTCAGCTCTATCATGGGCCATATTCTGGTTGACATGTAGAGATTCAAAATCTCTCTTTATAATCTCATCCCATGTTAATTTAGGCCTTACTCCTTTTCTATTTATTGTACTAGATAAAGAGGAAGGCCTAAATTAACATGGGATGAGCTTATAAAGAGAGATTTTGAATCTCTAAGTGACAATGCTTGTAGAAAATGTCTTGTTAACTTAGGTGCCAACATTTCAATCATGCCTTATAGTCTTTGTAAGAGATTAGGATTATTGATATGCTTCTCACTACCATGACCATCCAGTTGGCGGATGCATTCATGATAAAACCTAAGGGGTCATTGAAGATATACATATAAAGGTTGGGAAAGACGCCTATGTTCCATGTGATTTTGTGATTATGGATATCAAGGAAGATTTACGTTACCCTCTCATTTTTTACTCCCCTTCTCTCATTTTTGATCGCCTCTTCTTGGCCACTTTCAGAGCCTTGAATGATGTTGAGGTCGGGACTATCCTTCTGTGTCTTGGAAGAAAGACCCTAGAGTTAAGGGTGTTTGAAAGCATGAGAGGACCAAGCATCCACTAGGAGGTCTACCTCCTTGATTGTGTTGACAAGATTTCCCAATTAAGGCAAGAAAGGGAGTTGCTTGAAGATCCCTTCCACACTGCCCTCATGTCCCCTTGTGAATGTGGTTTTGAAGATGAGCAATTGGATCAATATAGGGCTAATCCAGAGAACTTCAAAGAGATCTCCGATGGAGAGTTTGAGCAAAAATGATCTTTCTTTTAGAAGAAAAACCTAAACCTCCTGAGGCCTCAAAAATGAAACCTCACTCAGAAGGACTTAGATATGTCTTTCTTGATGAATAACAAACATGTCTTGTTATCATTAATTATGACCTTACTTTTGAGCAGGAAGACAAGCTCATGAGTGGACTAAGAAAAAGGAGAGCTTCTCTAGGGTATAAAATGACTAAGTTGAGAGGAATTAATTAATACATATGCATGCATAATATCCCTATGGTAGAAGAGCACAAACCATATGGGAACCCTCAAAGGAAATTAAATCCAAGCATGAAAGAGGTTTTTTGAATAGAAGTTATCAAACTTTTGAATGTAGGAATCATCTACCCCATATCTGACTCCCCTTGGATTAGCCTTGTCCAAGTGGTCCCTAAGAAAGGAAGAACCACTATTGTGAATAATGACAAAGATGAGCTCATCCCCACCCATACCATTACTGTTACGAGATGGATGATGTGTTCTGACTATAGGAAACTAAATAAGGCCACTAGGAAAGATCATTTCCCTCTTCCCTTTCTGGATCAAGCAGTGGAGCACCTTGCCCATGGACAATATTTTTGATATCTAGATAGCTATCCAGGTTTCCATTAGATTCTCATCCATCCTAAAGATTAAGAGAATACTACCTTCATTTGCATGTTTGTCACCTATGCATTCAGAAGGATGCCCTTTGGGTTGTGTGATTCCCCATCCACCTTCTAGTGGTGCATGTTTGTTGTTTTCACTGGGTTGTTGAAACTATCATGGAGGTGTTTATGGATCACTTCTCCATTTACAAAGATTATTTTGACTCTTTCCTTACACGTCTATCCCCTGTCCTAAAAAAGTGTGAAGAAACACACTTAGTTTTAAAGTGGGAAAAGGGTCACTTCGTGGTGACAGAATGTATTATTTTGAGACATAGAGTTAGCAACTGAGGCATAGAGGTGGGTAGATCCAAGATTGAGATGCTCACCAAACTCCCCCCCCCACTTCTATTAAGGATATTTGTACCTTCCTTGTGCACAGTGGATTTTATTGGCAATTCATCCATGATTTTTTTTAAATCATCAAGCCTCTCACCGACCTACTCCGGAAGGATGTCCCGTTCACCTTGGAAAAAGCTTGCATGACCAGTTTCCTTTGCCTAAAGGATGCTCTTACCTATACCCCCATCATTCTTGCACTTGATTGGTCTTTGCCTTTTGAAATCATGTGTGATGCTAGTGATTTTGTTGTTGGTGCATTCTTGGACAACAAGTTGACAAGAAACACCATGTAATTTACTATGCGTCCAAAACTTTAGATGATGCATAGCGAAACTACACTACTATTGAGAAGGAAATTTTATCCATTGTCTATGACTTTGACAAGCTCTACTCTTACCTCGTTGGATCTAAGGTTATTATTTAACAGACCATGTCGCCATTAGATACCTAATAATCAAAAGGATGCCAAACCATGTCTCATTTGTTTGATCCTTTTACTTCAAGAATTTGATTTAGAAATCCTTGATAAGAAGGACTGTAAAAATGTTGTTGTTGACCGTCTTAGATGCCTAAGTTCATGTGAAGATGATGGTATCCCAAATAATGATTCTTTACCAGATGATAAGTTGCTTAAGGTCAATCCCAATACCCATGGTTCATGGATTATTTCAATTATATTGTTGTAGGTGTCCTAAATCATGATTACAAGGGAAATACCAAAGCAAAAAATTTACATGATGTCAAGCACTATTATTGGGATGATCATTATCTTTTTTGATTGTGTTCAGATGGTTTTTATCACTGGTGTGTCATTGGGTAAGAGGCTCATGACATACTCAAACAATGTCATTTTGGCCCCACTAGTGGGCACATGGGTTCTCATAAGATAGCTAGGAAAGTTCCTCAGTCTGGTTTCTTTTGGACCACTTTATTCAAAGATTCTTATGAGTTCGTCCTAACCTGTAGTCAATGAGACAGGTCCTTAAATATTTCTAAAAGAAACCAAATGACCATAACTTCTTGGAAGGAAATAGAGATTTTCGACGTATGGGGGTGTATTACATGGGTCATTTTCCTTCTTCACCTAAGTACTTCGGTATCCCTCTAGCTGCATTTACATTTCAAAATGGGTATAAGCCATCTCCACCAAGACTTGTGACTCCAAATAAGTTAAGAAGCTTTTCAAAGGTATCATTTCTCCTTGGTTCGGGTACCTCGTACCATGATCTCTGATGGGGGTTGCATTTTCTGGATAAAAAGTTTTGAGTCCTTACTGAAAAGATATGGAGTACACAAAAAGGTTGCCTCTCCTTATCACCCTTAGACTAGTGGCCATGTCAAGGTTTCATATCGTCGAATCAAGTCCATCCTAGAGAAAATTGTCAATCGCACTAGGAAAGATTGGGCTTTGAAAATCATTAATATCTGGTGGGCATACATAATTGCTTACAAAACACCCATAGGAACAACTCATTTTAGATTGATCTATGGTAAATCTTTCCATCGACCCATAGAATTGGAGCACAAGGCTAGATGGGCCATTAAAACTCTAAATTTTGACCTATCTCTAGCAGGAGAAAATTGTTGTCTTTAAATGCAGGACTTAGAATAGCTCAGGATGAAAACCTATGAGAAGGTCTAAATATACAAAGATAGAACCAAATTATGGCATGATGACCATAGTAGGTGTAAAGATATTCAGGAGGGTGACCATTTCCTAGTATAGAAATCCAGGTTGAGGTTTTTCCCTATAAAACTCAAATCTAGATGGTATGGACCCTACCTTGTCAAGTGTGCCTATCTACATGGCACTTTTCTCCTCTGGGATAAATGGAAAGGTGAGTTTTTAGTCAATGGACATAGGCTAAAACAATATTATAACAGTTGAGAATTTCATAGCATTTGAACCAAATCAGATTCCTATGCTTGAAGACTTAGAATTGAAGGATCCTCCACCCCCACCTAATCCCAAGCTAGAATCATCTCAATGAGTACAAAAGTCGGGCCTTCGGTGTAAAATTGGGTGCTTGTTGGGAGGCAACCCAACATCTCTTTTTCCATTTTGATTTCCTTTATTTTATTTTTTTATTTGCAATTCCTATCTAACCATGTTTTTATTTCAGGATCCTAGTTTAGTTCAAAAAAAGGTGAGCTAGTTGGTTGGTTACCCAACCTACCACTAAAGATGAAAAAAAATCAAAATTCAAATGCCCGTCATGACACATGAACCGAGCATTTCACCTAGTGAAATGATCAGTTGGCTCTTTGAAGGGCCAAAATGAAGGAGTACTAGCATTTGAATTTCAACTATTGCCTCCACCGCCCATGACGAATGAATTGGATGTTTCATCTCCACCCACCTCCCATGACTTGCAGAATGGTCGGCTCATGTAGCAAAATGTTCAGTTCAAGTTTCCTGAAATCTCTACAAAATTGGCCAAATGAGGGAGGTCGACTCACACCACAAATGAGCACCTCCCCCTTCCTTGAAGCCCTTATTTCCCAAGTTGCCCCTCCCAGCAGCAGCAACAATTTCCTCTGCCTGGCGAGTTGAGCATTCCAACCTCTGACCACCTGCTTGGAAAGGACCAAGGATAGCATGAATGAGTAGCATTGTAATGAACTCCAAGAGGTCCTATTTGTAGTTGGGGGTATTCCTTTGAGTGTGGGATCACTTAAGAACAAAAAATATCCATTTTACAACTTACAACAGATCTATTTTCATTTTTAACAACTCTTCAATGGTTGGAATCACTTTTTCTGCATTTTCTGTACAGTACATTCAGTTCAATTTCAATAAAGATAACCTGACTGATCCACTAACTAAAAAAGCCAATTTTCAAACTATCGGTCAAGATTGTCCTTGGGAAATTCGAATAATCAATTAACATCAGTTTTGGTCAGTGAGTCGGTCGGTTGAATTTTGTGAGTGTACAACTCGAGCTATTGATTCATTTCCAAAAATCCATCACCGATCGGTTGAGAACTCGACCGATTAAAGTGATGTGACAAATTTTTCAAAATGATTTTAAAGTGATCAAATGATGGAATTAAATGTCCCTGATTTTTTCTCATCTTAGTTACAAGCCATATCATCAATACAAATGATTACAAAAATATTCTAAGGTGGTTTGGAGTGATTTCCCAAATTGAGCATTTGCATTGCTTTTGACTTGAACTTGGACAAGATAGGGCTTGTATAATTTGATCCTTTTCATGTACCTAAATCCTGGAATCAATCTTGAACAAATATATTAGATACATTTGAATGGAATGTTTAATTCATTATCAAAATATGGACAATGTATAACTCTCATGTCAACATTCTCCCCCTTTTTGACAATGACAAACCATTCCTCAACATATTGAAAAGGATATGAAAAGTTATGCCTTAGCCTTGTGGATTGCAAGGGGATTTATAATTTGAACAATGTGAAATGCTCCCCCTCAATCTATGCTCACTCTTACCTGCATAGTTAGTCTTTCTACACAAAGCTATATAATATATATACTACATGGTCCTTGAGCAAGTCACATGATAAGGCTTACATTTGACAAGAAAATGATCACATAGGCAATAAAGCAATATGGTAGAGCTTCAAAACATCAAATCCCCCCCTTTCCATTATCAAAAAGTAAGGGGGTATAAGAGCACGAAAATGGGTCTTCTCTAAGCACAAACAAAACAACCAACCACAAGATACAACATGCAACCATATACACTCAACAAATAGACATGAGAGAGAAACAAGCAGCATGTGTCATAAACAAAATATGGAGAGCATACCAATAATTCATGTGATACAATATACATAGAGTTATAATACAATAGATTAAGGTTACAACATATGAGCATGTTCTCAAAGCAACTACAAGGCAAAACGATGAAAACAACGTGATGATAGAAATAGTACATCTGAGATAATGCGCCCAGATGTTTTTAGTACAAAATAGTCTAAAAATATATATATGATTAGCATCTAAATACTAAAAAATTAAAACATCTAAACATCTAGGCTATCTAAGTCCAAAGGTTCATCATCATCGACATCATCATCAGAAGCTTCAAGCTCATAGTCATCATCTCCATCTGAAGGTGCAGTAGAGGCAACATCGTCACCTTCATCACCAGATGCATCAACAAAGCCATCATCAAAACCATCAAAATCATCATCCTCAGATGCCTCCTCATCAACAACAACAACTTCCTCATCAGACTGGTCGGACATCTTCTCATCGGCAGCAGGACCACAACTGTGACCGGGCCACATGGCATTCTGCTCAGTCTAAAACATACCAAGGTCATGCAACTCCTGGGCTTGAGAAAAAGTGGGAGCAGAGGTGCCAAGTCCTTCAAGAAAGGTAGCTAAAGGGTTGGGAGGGAGAGATAGAACTCCAGGGGTAGATCCACCAGCAGTAGAGGGTGTAGCAGCGGAAGCTGTAGGTGGAGGGGCATGGCAGAAATGATTATATGCATAGGATGCATAATCACCACTTGGGTAGGGATGATATGTGGGGTACGGATGGGCACAGGATAGGTTCGTGGTAGACATGATAGAACAAAGGTCCTAATGCAAATTCTCCTCAACCTGAAGGTTGTACGCATGATAATGCATCATGTAACCCATGAGGGCTTCATTTGATACATTGAATGAGGCACGGACAGGCCAGGATGGTTGAGGAGGTGGAGGTGTCTGGGTGGAGGTAGAGGCTCCAAGTGTGGTAGAGGAAGGGGTAGGCATGCTTTTCTTAATTGTGGTCTCACTGATACAGACTCCTTTTCTAATAGGTTTGTAATGAAGATCGTGAAAAAGAGATTTCCCAGTGGTGGATTGAAAGATACTACAAATCAGGGCTGGGTAGGGTGGGTGGGTACCTCGGGTGTTCTTCACAGAGTCGAAGTAGGTCATGTGGTGAAGAAAATATCTAGACAACTTGACTCTGATGTTCTTTAGAAGACAAAACATAATCACTAATGTATTTTCTGCAATTTGAGTTTGATTTTCCTTGGGGTGAATATTGTAGTTGACTACTAGAGCAAGAATGCAGTTTTTCAGGTCTAGGGTAGAGGTAGGGTGGACTTTTTCTTATAGGAAAACTAAGGCTTCTTCAAGAACTTATGAAAGCCAGGGAGAATGATATCATATTTCTTATAGAAGGCCCCAGGGTCTAGGAGGTCAAAATACTCAGTAATCCTTCTTCCATTCGTCGATTACCTCTGTACCAGAGAAAAATATATTTAAGGTATCTTATAAGATTTTGAACTTCTTACCAGAAATCATGGAAGTAAGAATCACTTGAGTATTAGGCGGGGGTACAAGAGTGTCATAATTCCACGACAAATTGGCATAGAACTCATGAACTGACTTACTTCTTGTGATGGAATTGTTGTAGCACTAACGTTCGACACTCAAGACTGATAGGTGATGATCATACAATAGCTTTGTGAACTCATCTATGACCTTTTGTCTACGCGGACGAGGCTCAAACAAGACCCAAAAGGGGAAGGGGTTCCTAGGAAGGATCTCCTTGCACCTATTTAGAGATTCTTCAGAGACAGAGAAGGTATCATCAAAGGGAATGAGGTGAGAGTTGGAAGAGGATGAGGGAACTCCTGTAGGGCCGACTCTCCTTCTCCTATTTGAAGCCATGAAGGCAAGATACGAAGTAATGAGAGTCGAAATAGGAGAGGATCACCACCTAGGATTGTCTAACCATCTAGGGTTGATAGGAAAAGGAGCTAGGAAGGTCAAACGAGGTCATGCTAGGGCTAGGAGAGGGAAGGTTGGGGCTATGGTTGAGATCTTGAGGGAGCTAGAGGAGGAATCGGTTGATTTTTCTCTAATTGAGAGGGAGAAAAGTTGGTTGAACCCTACTTTAAGTGTTGCTCCAGCTCAGCAATCGGTCGAGTAATAAGAAAAGGAAAATCAATTGAATGTCTTTTTTCAAAAGCTCTCAGCCACCAATCGTTCGAGTTTGCAACTCGATCGATAGAAGGTTTGTCCCAAATTTAGAAATCTTAGTTTCTAGTCATTTGAGTGCTAATTAAAAAAAAATCTAGTCCATTTTTCATTTTAAACATACTTAGGCACATATCACTCATCATTGGATACATAGAAATTAACTAGAAGGGTAATCAAGACAAGAGCAATAGAGGGCACGTTGTACCAACAGAGGGTGCGTTGCACCATAGAGGACACTTCGGTGTCAACATTGGGCATTTTATGCCAACAGAGGGTGTGTTGCACCATAGAGGACACTTCGGTGTCAATAGAGGAGGACTTATTGTATATTGGTGGCCACAATCAGATAAAATTCATAAGTAAAATATACCTTATTTTAGAGCATGCCCACAATCTCATCCATGACTAGGATGAAAGGGAATTAGATAACATAAGTATGACCTTGACACTTTGGTGTAGGTCTTGAGATCCATGTACTAGGGTACATGTCTCGAGAGAAAGATAAGAATTTAGATTTAGTAATAAGAGAGAATATGGTATAGATTTTACTCAGAGTTTGATGTTAGTTTCATGTTTATAATGTCCAATTTTAGTTCTTTAGCAATGTATATTTTAGAATACTCATGCCACTTACTCTAATGACTGTTTTTCCCAATGCATGGTTGGGGATGTGATGTCCGCAGGATTTAGAGCAGCTCAGGATCAAAGGAACAAGTAAAAGTCTGGGAGATTTTCAAGCTTTCCTAGTGGGATGCCATCTACTGAGTCAGTCCAGAGTTTAGACATCTCTTATTATGCATAGTCTTGTTACCATAGTATATTAGATGAGTTTTAGTTTTCCTATAATCAAGGACTATGTATGAATCAATTTTACTCAGTGTAAAGTGTTTCATTTTCTTTAATTGCAATGACTATCATGTTTGTGACACTCCCAGATGAAAAACAATTATTGCTTCCGCTCATGTGTTGTGAAAATCTGGGTGTTACAATATGGTATCAGAGCAATTTGGTAAATGGCCACTCGACAAACATGATTCTTATAGTCACCCTAGAGTGAAGAGGGAAGGTTAGGGTTTAGGGATAGATTCCAAAAAGGAATACCATAACCTAGAGCAATTAAGAGTCTTAACCTCAGAATAGATATATATATTAGAGAAAGAAGTCAACCTAGTTCAAATCTAAAGTAGCAACCTAAACCTAGCTAATGAGATAGCCTCTACATTCTCAATGGTTATGGCCAGCCAATTGGGAATGGAAGAGGGATGTCATAGGAATTAGGATTTGATGCATATATCCTTTCTTGCTAGTGCATGTGGTATGGGACACATGTATTAGTAGTTTAGTGAGAGGTAATATCTCAGGATCCCACATCTCTGGGAATGTGCCTAGAATCACCGCATATCTAGGAATGTAGGAGTTACCTAAAGAACCTAAGATTTAACAATCATGTACACCTAATGTTAGAAAGTTATGACAATGTTGAGGTAGATGTCCTAAGTATAGAGACAAGTTTAGTTTCATAAACTCTAAGTATGAGTTGAGAAATAGACCAACGTAATCGATAATGCTCACATAAATATTTTATGAAAATACATTACATATCTCTTTGCATACAAGAATTAGAACATAAGTGTACCTTAACATGTTAATTATCAATAAATGAAGAGGTAAGTAGAACCCTAAGGTGGGTGGTAGCCTAGTGAAATTTCGAGGATGAAATTTATTTAAGGTGGGTAGAATTGTAACATCCTCAATTTCATAACTAATGTAAGTCTTTAATGAGGAGTTTTCTAGTAAGTGTGTGCCAAGGGACCTAATGAACCTAACCATGGCTAGGTATGTAATTAAGTTCACAAAATTTTTAATACAAGTCATTTGGTCAACCAATACCGACATAATGGCTTAAATGTGTACGATTGTAGTCGGGTGTAGATGATTATGAATGAATTATTCCTGTAAATAACAAATGTGATGAATGTATAATTTGATGACTTCACATATTGGTTTGAGCCCTAAACCCATCTTAGATCATCATGTTAGGTAACTAAAACAATATTGATCACATGTGTCATGCAAGAGCTCTAATTAAGAAATCATATTAATTCAAGCTTTAGTTTCATGATTTAGAATAAAATTAAGCTCTTTGACCCTTTGAAAGATTGAGGAATGGGCCATGTGGCCTAGAGCCCAATTCTAGCCCATTTGGACCAATTAGGTTCTTGCAAATAGGTCCTTGTAGTACAAATTAGAAATAGAGTATTTAGTGCTCATAAAAAAATGCTTAAAATATTTTAGGAAGATGTATAATTAGAAGATAAGATAATGGGAGAAACTTTAGATAATTATGATGTAATTAATGGCCAAGATAATTAAATAAGTAATTATCCAATATTTATATATAAGATAAGTTTGAAATGTCCATACAGTTATTTTTTTACTCAATATCTTTTTCATGTAAAGAAGATGAAAATAGAAAGCTTTCCCCAAAAATCGGATCAAATAGAGTTATGAGGTGATCTATATAATTATTTATCTAATTTGGACTTTTGTCAAAAAGAAAATAAAAAATATAAAAAAGGGGGCGACTCAGTCCGCGCGGACTGAGAGTCGTGCCCCTATTCTTCATACCTGAACAGAGTCTCCCAAATGGGGGATGCTTGCCCAAGATCCGAAGGGCAAAAGGCTATAAAGCCTAATTTTGTAGATCTCGAGGGTTGGACGAATTCGTAGCTAGGGTTCTGGTCAAAACTGTGAGATGGAAAAAGAGATCGAAGAAGAAGAAAGGGAGCATGTTGGCAGCGTCCATGAGGGTTGTAGGTCTGAGACTCTCCATTCATGGCTTGGTCGCGCCCAGAGGTAGTGTGCACTAGCTAGGGTAGCTGCTCGGAGAGGTTGGCAGCTCATTGGTGGTCTCCATGCATGGATCAGACGCATGTAGATGATGGCGCAGACAAGACTGAAATAGGGGAGAAGACCCCCCCCCCTTTCTCAGTGGGTGAAGAAGATGCGGATCCCACTCGATCTGCCTGGGATGAAGATGGGATTGGGAGCTTGGATTTTATCTTGGGATTGGGATTGGGAGCTTGGATTTTATCAAACAAGATACCTACAAAAAGCTGATGATGAGTACTATCACTGAAAATACTTTCAGATTACGATTTGATATATGATATTTACTAAATATAGTGTATTCAAAACTATATGTTTTTTATGTTTGGTCAATTAAAAATAGCAATTGACTTTAGAAATTTATGAATAATTTACAGTAATCTTATTTTGGTATGCCTAGTATGATTCTGAAGCCTGGTCTATCTTATTTAATATTTCTACTTCAGTTTTGATGCTAACCCTAATAAAGGAATTTTGGGTATTTCACCCAAGATTGGATTATGCAATGACCTGATTTTTTAATACATGATCTTAATACATTGTATGATTACTTTTCTGGAGATTTCATGGAGTTTCTTTTGTTATTATATTAGTGTTTAATTTTGGACCTGAGTGGCCATTATGTAAGAATAATAGATGATTATCTTTACACAATAAGTGATATATGTATGGCTAATTAGGCCTAATATTAGTAACGTGGTGGTATTCCACTTTGATTTTCCAAATTGAGTCAGTAAGTTTAGAATATGTGACTATATTTGAGAATTTACTCTCATTATATGAAGTATATGTTCATATTAGTGCATAAGACAATTTATGTCTTATTTGAGTATAAAGATTATAGTAACTATATAATAAGAGTTTTTATTTAATTTCAATGCCAAAATTTTATGGTGATTTTAGATTAAAGTTATGATTAGTCTAAATAAAAACCTAAGTTGGTATATAAAGTTAGGAAGATGGGGTTTTGAGATTTAGAAATAGAAAGAGGGAACATACACTTGGACTAATAGAACTATAATGATATCCAAGTTATTAAAGTTATGGAACTTGGAATTAGGATGTCACGGAACCAGAATCCCATTCCCATGAACCAAACGTATACCAAAGGCAACATGCGGAAGCATGAAGCTTAGCACACATGAACAAATAACAAGATAAAGGCACCAACACAGTCTCAACATTCAACAAGTATAAATTACACAAGGTACATCATATTCATGAGTTCAATTACACATTTCCAAAGTTGAGGTACAAGCCATTCATGTGCACTAAATTTGGATCTTACAACAAGTACACCTAGCATAGCTCACCAAACCCATCAACCTTCTAGCCATCTCTAAACCTAAAAACAAAATATGGGTCAACACACGAGGTGTTATGGGGCAGAAAGATACATATATGTATAAGCTTTGCATAATTTGAAAAGATTTCAAAACTAAACAGACAAGAATAAACATGTTAACTGTTTAACAAATGTGAAACCATATTTTATGTCATTTCACTCCATTATACCAATAATATCAAGCATATTTAAGGCCTTTGACCATCTTTTCGTCGGAAGGGTCCATAAGGGTTACAAAATTAGCTAACCCTTTTATACAGAGGGACCTCAAGGCCATAGCCAAGAGCTAACCCTTTATCAACAATATTATAATGGAGTTTTATATATATATATATATATATATATATATATATATATATGTGTGTGTGTGTGTGTGTGTGTGTGTGTGTGTGTGTTCAAGTTATAAAACCGAGGAGGCAAACATCGAGTAAGACATAGCAATACTACATGGAAATATTTGAGCAAGTAAACAAACAAGCATATAGTACATGTCTTTTCAAGAAAGAAAGTGATATTCATATAACTAGATATGGTCCATACCTGATTCAGATATTCTTAACACATCCATCACCATCTAGATCATAAGCCAACCTTATTAACAACAAGATTATATGAATACATTAGATTCTCATCATTAACCCTAATTAGATTCATTTTAGGGTTTTAGCCAAGTTGGTTTCAAGGTTGGTTATTAGTACATTAGGTGATCTCATATTGATCTAGGGTCCATCATAAGAGTGTGATTCAAGTTTTATATCCCTTCGAGGTTTCATGTGGACATGACAAGATTTAGGACACATGCTCAAATTAGGCCACGAGACTCATAATAGAGTAACCAAGGTCAAAGATCATCAATTTAAGGGGTTTGAGCATAGGAGTTGATTTAGATCAGCAAGAAAAGAACATAAGAACACATTCAAAGTAAGGTGATGTCCACTAGAGTCTACGCATCAAACCACTAACATGGGGTATCAACATTCAATCATACATGCAATAAGGGCCACATAAGACAACCATTTAGAAAAAGATCTTGGGAATGAAGTTAGGGCCATACGAATCATAAGTTACTAATTTTCAAGGTTAGGGTGAGACTATATGTCATTTCAAAATAAGATTATCAATATAGGCCCAACTCCATCACGAATGTGTCAAATAAGTCACATATGGGCAATATGGGTTAATTAAGAGCAATAGGGTGATTAGGGATCCAATGAAATTCAAAGGTGCATCAAATTTACTAACTTGATGAACAAGGGGGTACAAGTGTACTAAAGATTCAAGATTTATCGTAAAGATGCATTATATTGGTCAACATAGTCAAAGATCCTACTTTTAGAAAAATAGGAGAACATACAAAAGAATTAAAGTCTGAAACCTAGTCCACGTTGTAGATCTCGTTGAGATGATGAATTTGATATATAGGTTTGTTATATTTGGCCAAGGGAGTTGAGAGTTATCATTTTCCTAAATTTTGTATTCAAATTACATGGTTTGACATAGGGTTTTACCTTCGATTCATTGACCGATCTGGGCCATTGGCCCAAGACCCGACTCACGCTCCTTGGCCATTGATCGCAGGACCATTGGTCCTCCCTTAGATCATGCGACTGAAGTCCAGATGATCTGGGTCGTCATTTTCATTCACCCTCCATCTGAAGGTCGCTAGCGCCCCTGCCCGTCTGTACCCTCTTCATGCTTCACGCGATCCCTCTGTTCTAGGATCGGAATAGAGACAAAATAGGGGAGCTCCGCCCCATGCCCTGACATCACCTGTAGTTGTCTTAAAACAAGGAAGCGGTGCTTGGATGGGTCACCATGGACGTCTAGCAGCTTCTCGGTCCTCACCCCTGACATGGAGAGGGTGAGACCCCCCTTTCCGCCATGGCTAGCTCTGGCGGAAAGAAGGGGTGATAGGGCAACCGCCAGAGCACAGGAGAAAGTTGTATGTGATCCAAAGAAGGGAAAAGACTGTGGAAAGAAGAAAAGAGTTGGAAGGGTCTTAAAGAGAGGGCAAGTTAGGGTTTAGTCTCCTTCGTTTTCCTCTATTGCCTGTTTTGGGTGGAGATGGGGGGAAACCTCCCCAACTGTACACTGGTTTCCTGAAGGGGAAAGGGGAAGAGCGAATGAATAGTTGGGTTGTTGGATCTGGACCACCCATGATCTGACAGTGGCAAGCATCCGCTCCCACTTAATTCAAGTTAGGCCAGTAGATGGGCTGTGACAAAATGGGCTCAATAAGCTCAAAATCCAAATAAAATTGATCAAAACATGTACAAATTGAGCTAATTTCAAAAGATCATATCTTGGGCTAGGAGCCTTCGATTGAGGTTATTTTTGTGTCATTGAATTTGTAATTGAGTTCACTACAATGTGGTTCATATTAGAAATACAAAATATCATGGTGTTAAGTTTCAAAATTAGATGCAAGAAGGTGACATGATATAACAAGATATTTAGTTTAAAAGTACACATTAAAGTCACACATTGCGAAATTGACCATTGTAATCGCCAAATTGGAACATCACAACTATCCAATTATGAAGCTAATATCAAATTGAGTAAGAGATACTTGATGAGAGGGGAAGAGTACAATAGAGGAGAGACAACATCGAGGTTGTCACACAGGACTTCCTTAAAGATACCCTCAGTTCAAGAGGTAAGTGGTTCATGCCCATGAGTATTCATATTTTAAGCTCATTATGTTTACATGTCTCCTAGATAAGACTTACATGAATTATGTAGTCCAATGTTCTAAGATTTTAATCTTAAAGTATACAAGCAAGATTCTCCCTCATGATTATGTAAGTTCATATGCACAAATAGAGATATGTTTCTCAATGGTTGTTATTCATAGACCAGGTCCATGAGAAAGTTAAACAATCATGCTCCTATAAGATTTCTTAGAAATGATGAATATTAATGGACAAGATTGCAAAATAAGATATGCCAGTAATGTAGTCATACTTAGCTGATGATTTAAAATAACTTTGTATTTAAATTTTAGTATAAGTATGTTATTAGGATTTCACATATCTAGAGATGTAACCCTATATTAAGATTGCAAGTAGGAACATGTTATCAATATGTCTTAACTAACAAATTAATTTGATTCCTTAGAATGATTAATATGTAAAAGTCAAGTACAATGTGAGAATATACATTTTTGAGATATCAAGAGATGGTCCAATTTTTAAGATAAAGGTACTTTTAGGATTATAATACATTGTAAATTATAAGATTATGACACATTAAGTATGATTAAGTTGCAAGTTAATATTTTTCCAAGATTCCTATTCTATGATATAAAGTTTAATATTTAAGTTCATTAAGATCATATTTAATGAGATGTTAATAGAGGTTGAGTTATTTTTCCAAAAAAATCATATATCATACTTAAGTTACTTTCATATACTATACTTAAGTTATTTTTTTAAATCATTAGTATTTATATATTCAGATCAGATGCTCCTTCCCTGGCCTTGCGATCCATTTGTTATATTTAGTACTAATGAAGTCATACTATCAAATCAGAGATTCAAAATAAGATTTACCCAGATAATGAGAATATGAGATATAGATTGATACTATGACAACTCATTGTCTGAGTAGCCAGTTTTTTAATAAAGAGACATGATAAGGGTTATAGACCCAATCTCAATTATTAGTACTTGAGATACATATTCACATTCAGTAATAGATTCAATTCATAATTTAACAGCAGAGATTCAGATTCAGAATTCAGTACTCAGTTTCAGATAAGTTTAGATTCAGAATTTAGTAATCTTAGACTTAAGACAGTTAATTCAGAACCTTCACATAATACATTATATGATAAGTCCTCATTCAGAGAGTCCCAAGACGATTCAGAGGAATCTATTGCCAATTCAGAGGAGTGTTTACTCCCAACAGAGGGTGTGTGGCACCATAGTGGACACTTCAGTGTCAACAGAGGGCGTGTTGTGCCAAAACAGGGTGTGTTGCACCATAGAGGACACTTTAGTGTCAACATAGGAGGATTTATTGTATAATGGTAGCCACGATCAGATAAAATTCATAAGTAAAATATGTCTTAGTTTAGAGCATGCCCACAATCTCATCCATGAGTAGGGTGAGAGGGAATTAGATAACATAAGTATGACCTTGACACTTTGGTGTAGGTCTTGAGATCCATGTACCAAGGTACATGTCTCCAAAGAAAGATAAGGTAGAAAGATAAGAATTTATATTTAGTAATAAGAGAGAATATGGTACATGTCTCCAGAGAAAGATAAGGTAGAAAGATAAGAATTTATATTTAATAATAAGAGAGAATATGTTACAGATTTTACTCAGAGTTTGATGTAAATTTCATGTTTATAATGTCCAATTTCAGTTCTTTAGCAATGTATATTTTAGAATACTCATGCCACTTACTCTAATGACTATTTTTTCCAATGCATGGCTGGGGACGCGATGTCCGTAGGATTTGGAGCAGCTAAGGATCAAAGGAACAAGTAAAGGTCTAGGATATTTTCAAGCTTGCCTAGTGGGGTGCCATCTACTGAGACGGTCTAGAGTTTAGACATCTCTTATTATGCATAGTCTTGTTGCCATAGTATATTAGATGAGGTGTAGTTTTCCTGTTATCAAGGACTATGTATGAATCAATTTCACTCAGTGCAAAGTGTTTCATTTGCTTCAATTGCAATGACTATCATGTTTATGATACTCCCAGATGAAGAAAAAAATTATTGCTTCCGCTCATGTATTATGAAAATATGGGTATTACAACCACATTACATCCAAGGAGTTACCTATCCATGCCAAGAATCTTTCACCTACACAAGGATTTACCCACTTGAATAATGTCTTCAGCCTTCACCAAGAACTTACCCACACTTGCATCAAGTCTTTGGCCTCATAGGAATTACCCACTCTTCTTGAGTCTTCCACCTTGTCCTTGTCCTTGTCCTTGTCCTTCTCATTTAATTGGAGAAGATATTCACACCTTCAACCTTGAAGAAGAACAACTACTCCTCCTTCACTCAGAGAAGATCACTTCAACCTTTTCTCTTTGATAAAGGGGATTGGGAAGATGGACGGATGCAGAGCTTTATAAGATAACATTGAGGTATCTCTCTTACAACATGCCTAACTCACTCATAATCATGAAATGCTTTGTAAATGAGAGAGAAAGGGGCTCAAAGGGTTGTAGAACACTCAACTATAGCAAGGACCAAGGATAGCATGAATGAGCAACATTGGAATGAACTCCAAGAGGTCCTATTTATAGTTGGGGGTATTCCCTTGAGTGTGGGATCACTTAAGAATGAAAAATAGCCATATTACAACTTGAAACGGATCTATTTTCATTTATAACGACTCTCAAATTGTTGGAATCACTTTTTCTGTGTTTTTTGTACAATATATTTGGTCGAGTTTCAATAAAGATAACTTGACCGATCCACTAACTGAGAAAGCCAATTTTCAAACTATCGGTCAAGTTTGTCCTGAGGAAACTCGGCCGATCAGTCAAAATTAGTTTTGGTCAGTGAGTCGGTCAGTCGAGTTCTGTGAGTGTACAACTCGAGCGATTGATTCATTTCCAAAATCCATCATTGATCGGTCAAGATTCACTCGATCGATTAAAGTGTTGTGAATTTTTTTTTCAAAATGATTTTAAAGTGATCAAATGATGGAATTAAGTGTCCCTAATTTTTTATCATCTTAGTTATAAGCAATATCATCAATACAAATGATTACAAAAATATTATAAGGTGGTTTGGAGTGATTTCCCAAATTAAGCATTTGCATTGCTTTTGACTTGAACTTGGACAAGCTAGGGCTTTGTGTAATTTGATCCTTTTCATGTACCTAAAGCCTAAACTCAATCTTGAACAAATATATTAGATACATATGAATGGAATGGTTAAGTCATTATCAAAATATGGACAATGTATAACTCTCAAGTCAACAGAGAGTTCCAGCCAAGAAGACAGTCGTTGGTGACCCCACTTGACGCTCCACCCTGGGCCTTATAATACACATTCGGGGACACACTAGCAAGTCTTCACCCAAGATAGCCACAGAGATGTTTCCTGCCCTTGAGGAAGCAGAAGAGCTCCTTCATGAGGCTGAGGGAGGCTAGTCATCTCAACATGACTCAGAATCATCACGCCTCACACACCATGCATAGCCCCTATTCCAAGAAGTTATGCCCAGTTCTCGATGACATCCATTATGAGAGGTTTGACACCAAGTTTACCTTTGGCCTTGTGCCCCCCAGATGGGCCTATGGCACCACCCTTAATGCCCTCAACATAAGGGACCCTATTGATAACATTTTGTGTTGAAACCATACTCTCATATTCCCCTACCACGTCCTCTCTATGTTCAGTGATCTCACCCTTAAGTTCATGACTGCCTTCTGTTGTCTCCACTGCTCATGGGAAAATTCCAACTGTAAGGTCCAAATTTTCAAGGAAGAATTGGAGATCTCTACCATACAACTCACCTCCATCATCCTCTATGGTAGGGATGTGTAATGCCTGGACCCATTGTCCACGGCTCTAGTAGAGTTTCAGGAATGACGATTGGCCCCACAAACCACCACTAGCCTTAACTGCGCACTTTGTCCACACTGACGCACAAACTAGGATCAACTTCCCGACTGGTCACCCATCCTAGTACTACTCCAAGCTTAGCATGCTTAAATATGGAGTTCGTTAGTGATGGGCTCCCAGAAAAGGAGGTGCACCTTGGTGATATGGGTAGTCCAATCATTTCTTTTAAGATCATGTTATCCGAGGCCTCAAATCTTGGGATGTTACAATCTCCCCCACTTAGACTCTTGACGTCCTCGTCAAGTCTCAACTATATGGCCTCATAATCTGACCCCATTTCAGTGCAGACCCACAATGGCCCATGGACACCCAGCTCCCGATCACAGAATACCAGCGCAAGGGTGGCTACGTCAACCATGGACAGCCCTTTCCTACATGCATGGACCGCCCGACTCAAGACGGGCATGTCGCATGCCCATGTGGGCCCCACCTACTGGAAGGGTTATGGCTCTGATACCATTTTTAATGCCCGGACCCATTGTCCATGGCTCTAGTAGAGTTTCAGGAATGACGATTGGCCCCACAAACCACCACTAGCCTTAACTGCGCACTTTGTCCACACTGACGCGCAAGCTAGGATCAAATTCCCGACTGGTCACCCATCCTAGTACTATTCCAAGCTGAGCATGCTTAACTATGGAGTTCTTTAGCGATGGGCTCCTGGAAAAAGGGGTGCACCTTGGTGATATGGGTAGTCCAATCATTCCTTTTAAGATCATGTTATCTGAGGCCTCAAACCTGGGATGTTACAAGATGACTGCTAACTTTATCTCTGCATGGATCATCCCCATGACTCCTTCTCCAATAGATAAAATAAAGAGAAGTTTTGGGAAGGCATCACTTGATTTCCACCTACTCTATCCAGTGGTTCCAAGGCCTCCAGCATCAACAAACTAGTGGTTAAATATCTTCACCGCATCCTTTCTTGTACTGTCTTCAATAGGATAAACACTCAAGTCATCACAACTCAACTAGATCTATACACTTTGTGGTGCCTCACTTTGTAGTGCCTTCTAAATGAAGAGTCATTCGATTGGGGGATGCTAGCCTTGAGAAGATCGACACTCAAGCCATCTGTGCCACCAATTCTTCTTTCTGCATCAACCATATAGCGACTGTCTTGGCCACCTTCTTAGGCTACACTCACATTCCCTTCCTAGCTCTTCCATGCAAGGGTCACCTGATTGACCTTATGTATACAAAGGGAAGAGAGTTCATCCACTACAGAGTATAGGACCTCTACTATTTGATGTTCAAAGATTCTTATGTCTCCCTTGAGCTCCCTCGGCACGCTAGGTTTGCAACAGAAAATATGGTATTCAATCTTTCTGACCTACCAGTGCACATTCAACGGTTCTATTTGGAGTACCCCGACCCAATAGATGATGTCCTCAAGCCTACCATCCATAGGAGGAGTGTCTCAATGGATGCAAATGATGACATGACCCGACCTCCTCCTCCACCATTTGGTTGTCACACCAGGAGGCACACTGGAGATGAGGCTGGCTGTAACGAGCCCTATGGTTCAATAAGATCTGATAGTAGTCAAACTAGATTCAACATGAGCAACAACATCAAGGACATCAATTAAACCATCTATATCTCATGCAACATTCCCATGAGTCCAAGCATGTGGATTGTGGCAATTATGCTCCCAGCCAACTTCGTATGAGGAGTCTAGCACCCAGTAGGCATACCCTGACCCCAACTCCCCATATTGGGAGAATTACTACTACAACCTTAGGAATGATCTTCTTCCCTCCATCTCGGTATTGGGATTTGCTCAAGATGAGAAATATTCTAATCCCAGGGTTGATGTGGTGTTGACTCAAGGTCAGTTAGGTCAATGTTGACTCACGTCTAAATTGACTAAAACCATTTTTGATGATGACTAACCATTCCACATATTGGTGTCTAATGTCTCTACTTGAGTGATTTCAGATTAGGTATAGACACACTCCAAATGCCCTAACTTGTGCATATCAAATTGGAGAAAAGACAAGTCAAAGTCAATACAAGTGTATGTTTTTGTAATATGATGTAAATCCATTAGAATCATGTTATAAATCACTTATAATGATTGTATGATTTGTAATTAAGCTTAGAAAAAATTAGGAGCACTTAGATCAAATGTTTAAGCACTCAAAATCCATTTTCTAAAATTCACATTAGGTTGTTCATCTGTCGAGTTATGTGAGTTGCAAACTCGTCCGATCCTGATTGGATCTTGAAAATGACTTTTAATTGGTCGAGTTTACACTTCACAGAACTCGACCGATGGAGTACCTGACCAATTTGATTTTCATTGGTTGTTCGAGTTTCCCCAAGACAAACTCGATCGATGATCTGAATATCAGCTTTGTCTTTTACTCTATCGGCCGAGTTACCTTTATAGAAACTCGATTGATTGCACTATACGAAAAAGTGTAGAATAGTGCTTCTAGCCGTTGTGGAGTTGCAACAAGTGAAAATATATCCATTTCAAGCCACAAAACGGCTAGTTTTTGTTCTCAAGTGTTCCCAAAGTCTAAGAGGCATCCCCAGCTATAAATAGGACCCCTTGGGCTTCACTCCAAGGTTGAGCATTCGATGCAAAACTCTATGTGAGGTTCCTATTCTATAGTTGAGTGCTTTCTATAGCCTCCTCTCTCTCTCTCTAAGTTGAATCACTTGCTACATTCATTAGAGTGAGTAGAAAATTTGTAAGAGAGCTAATCCTACATGTATATCTTGTGAGGCTCTCACTTCCACCACCTCCCTATCTCTCATTTCAACCATGAAGATGAAGGTTCTCTCTCTTAGCTAAGAGAGGTGAAGAAGAACAAGGGAAGGCATCCCTTGGTGAAGATCAAGGCTGAAGACTTGGAGCTAGAGTGGGTAAGCCTTGGTGAAGGCAGAAGACTCCTTGCTCAAGTGGGTAAGTCCTTGGTGGAAGCTTCTCCAAGTGAAGGTGAAGTCAAAGTCAAAGGTGGAAGATCCAAGAAGAGTGGGTAATCCCTACAAGGATGAAGACTTGTGTAAGAGTAGGTAAGTCCTTGGAAGAAGGCATAAGACTCCTTGCAAAGTGGGTAAGTTCTTGGTAAGGTTGAAGACTCTTTGTATTGGATAGGTAAGTCCTTTGGTGGTCATGTATTATATCTCTTATAATGAATATAATGAAGATGCAAGGTTAAGAAATCCTAGAGGTTGACCTCTCTAGGTAGTGGACTGACTCACTTCTAGTTTGAAGTGTGGAACTACTCTAAATAGCTTGTCAATTTGTGTATGTTCAATCTCTCTCTCCCTTACTATGCATGTTTTAGTTGCACACAAATTTCCTATTTAGCAACCTTATCTTGTGATATATCTTGAAGGTATAATGAATTTTGTTTAAATTCATTCAGCTCTATTCACCCCCCCTCTAGAGCATCTAATCACCCATCTAGGATCCAACATGTGGTTGTTGCATAACAATTCCACCCCCTATCTTACCTTTTTAGTGTTATATTTTCATCATTTTATTTTGTATGTAGTTTGCTTTCTAAAAATAGTTTTCTTTTTAAATTAAAAAATGGCCTTAATCTAGTCAATCAGTATGGATAGATTTTGTATCATTGTACCCCCTTTAATGCAGAATATTTTTTGCAAAAAAATAACAAAATTGCCATGATTAGAAAATACCATGTCACTTAGGACCCCAAATTTGCTTTACTCCTTGGAAATGTTGGCAAGACTTATTGTATTGACCAGAATCAAGCAAAAAAATATATATTTTAAATATATAGATTAGCTTGTCATATCTCTTGTATGATGTGGTGATGGGAAGAGTCAAACTAATGCAATGACACTCTCTGAAAGAAAGTTTTAGATACACATGAACAACATCCCTCCACCATCTTCATCTATGAAAGAAAAATTAAAAAAAACTCATGCAAACTCCAAGTTTGGGGTGGAATGCCTTCCCCTATATCCATTCCTCCATACCCCTTGTAAATCTAATAGGAGTGTACCATCAAAAAATGCCAAAAAGCACACTGAAAAAATATGGTCGAAGTAACCACAATCCATGAATAAAAAGATCCTGAGTCAAATAGAGGATCAATCGTCTTCTTCCATACCTCATTTCAAATGGTTCCTATGCAATACTTATAATAAAAGTGGGAGTTTTAAAGTAAAGTAAGATAAAGTGTACTTCTTACAAAGTCTTGATATAGAAATAAGTCATGAAACATGTTTTAATAGGGAGTATAGAATTTTGTGTTTTGTGGTTCTAGGAGATTGGGTCGTTTGGGCAAAAAAGGAGGTAAGGAACAAAGTAATGTTGTGAGGGTGAAGATAGACATGTTACTAGTACAAATTGGAATTATTTGTGATTCTATTTGCCTGTGGACAAGCAAAATCTCAAGTCATGGGTATTTTGATGAATGTATATTCATCCACTTTCAACCACATCTTTTATAGTTTTTCATAGGAGTCTATTTCACTTTGGCCTTTTTTTTGAAGTAAAATGCAATTTACTCACTCCTTGACCATTAATGCAAAAAATCGTCATTTTCACTCTTATTTTGTAGGTTCTACCTTCACTTATATTCGATATTCAAGAACCTAATTAAAGTTTCTAGAAATCAAGAATCTAAGGCCTCAAGAGAAACATTTTGACTATCTCAATACATGAACCGATCAACTCATGCTATGAAACGATCATTTCATCTATGAGAACACCACTCAGAGCCCAGACAGTCATTTCACTCATCAGTTCCACCCTTCCACACTATCTATTCAACAACTGAAATGGGCATTCCAAACTTCCCAACCGCTTGGCTCGGTTCCCCACATAAGCATTTCAAGTTTTCCAAATGGCTGACTCAAATTACTTAATGACCAAATCATGGTCAAATAGTGCTAGCACCACTTCTCTAAGGTTTTGACTGCTTCCCTGGGCCCGCGCCTCTCCAGATCTAAACTGCTCAGTTCATACTGTGAACTGTTCAGTTCACTGTGTATGATATGACTTCTTCAGCGGTAGCCAGCATTCCTTTTCCTCTCCCCCCTTTAGGGTTTCCTCCCCCTCCTTCCCTTATAAGAGGAGGGAGGACTCCACAAAATAGGGGATCTAAGTTTTAGTACTTGCACTCTAGATTTCAACATTTTGTTATTTTATTCTTACATCTTGTACTCTAATTTCTTCAATAAAGATTTCTAGTTATTGTTTTCATTTGTTCTTGATCTTCATGTTGGTATCAAGGAAATAAGAAAGGCAACCATTTCATTATCACTAGACAAAGATCCTTTGGGATTCTTCTCATTCTAGTCTACGGATTCCTTTCTTCCTTCTGTTTTCTTTCTTTAACATCCATGGATTAGGATTAGTTTCATATATCAGGGCATGGGGAGTAGCCCCATAGCCATAGTTATCTAGATCTATTTATATATGATGATAATTTTCATATGGTTTTTGTTTGGAATTTTTCTGACTTAAATGACTTGATCTCTTATTTTTGTCGAATGTTAGTCTTGGGTAATGAGACCTCGGACCCCAAGAATTGGAACAACCAGACAAATGCATAAAGATCCAAATGAGATATTTGAAGGATCTTTTGTTGGGATATTTGGGAAATGATCTATAAACACCATGACAAATGGGTTTATAAGGAGTTCAACTTTTATAATTGCATTGGAGGATATTTTGGCATGCCTTCACCTAACTTATTTTTATCTCCATTGATTCCACTGATCTAGTTTTACGCATGCTATGGTTATTTTATTATTGATTCAATCTCATTTTCCCAATAGCTTGTCTCCCAACCACTATTTCTTTACTTGCAATTTAATTCTGCTCATAGATAATCTTCCCTTTATTGTTCTTAGCGTAACTCTCTTTTTACTTGTTCTTATCATAACTCTTTCCCTTATTTGTTCTTAGTGTAACATTTATTTACTTGTTCTTGGTGTAATCTTTTCATTGCTTATTCTTACATAATCAACCAACAAATTTTTACTTTCATGTTCCAATAACTGTTCAAAGTATTCTGGTTCTAAAGTCAATCTTAATCATGTTGTCTTGCGGGATTGACCCTCTCTATACTAATAAATTAACCTTAACTAGTTGTTTTTCCATTAACAAGAGGTTAAACTCTAGGATTAAAACCCATGGTGAATTGTTGTGTCAAACAACACACATCAGTGAGTGAGGACAAAACACCTGGTTAAGGCTAGTGGTGTCCTGTGAGTCCTGACTTGTGCATGAGTGAGGAAAAACACATAGGTAATGGCATTGGTGGTCTGTGGAGCAAGTCGTCATTCATGAAGATCTACTGGAGCATGGGAAGTGGGCATGGGCATTTACAAATGGTATCAGAGCCAAAACCCCTCTAATAGGCAAGACCCACATGAGCATATAACATGTCGGTCTTGAGATGTGTGGTCCAGACATGTTGGAAAGGGTTGTCCATGGTGATGCATCCATCATTGCATTGGTAGCCATGATCAAGAGTTGCGTGTCCTTGAGCCCTTATGGGTTTGTAATAAAATGGTGAAATATTATGAGGCTATATAGTTGAGCCTTGACGAGGACGTCAAGAGTTTAAATAGGGGAGATTGTAATGTCCCAAGATTTGAGGCCTCAGATAAAATTGTTGGATCTAGGGATCTAGAGGGGGTGAATCGAGCTTCAAAATTCTCACAAGATAAGTTACACCTTCAAATTATATCAATCAAAATCAATAGCTCAATAGCAATTTGAAGTCCTAACTAAGCAAGCATAGAAAGGATGAGAGAAATTGAAACAAGCACTTGGACAAGGTGGTTTAGAGTGGTTCCACTCTCCAAACTAGGAGAGAGTCAATCCACTACCTAGAGAGGTCCACCTCTAGGACTTTGCAATCTGTGTATACTTGTATTCTATTCATAAGAGATACAAGGAGACTACCATACATCCAAGGACTTACCTATTCAAGACGAGTCTTCCACCTATACAAGGACTTACCCACTTGATCAAGATGTCTTCAGCCTTCAACAAGGACTTACCCACACTTGCATCAAGTCTTTGGCCTTGAAGGAATTTTCCCACTCTTCTTGAATCTTGGCCTTGCCCTTCTCCTTCACCTAGAGAATATCTTCACCTCTTCTTCAACCTTGAAGAAGAAGAGAAACAATTTCACCTTCACTCAAAGTATCTTACTTCACCTTTGCTTCTTTGAGAAAGGGGGTAGGAAAGATGGAATGGAATGAGAGCTTTACAAGAACAAGGAAGTAGCTCTCTAACAACTGGCCTAACTCACTCATAATCACGAAATGCTTTGTAATTGAGAGAGAGAAAGGGTCTCAAGGATTTGCAACACACTCAACTATAGCAAGGACTTAGAATAGCATGAACGAGCAAACTTGGAATGAACTCCAAGGGGTCCTATTTATAGTTAGGGATGTTCCCTTGATTGTGGGATCACTTAAGGGCAACATGTATATGTTTCCCAAGTTACAACAGATATATTCTCACTCAAAACAACACTTCAACAGTTATAATCACTTTTTCTGCATTTTCTGTACAGTACATTCGATCGAGTTTCAATAAAGATAACTCGATCGATCCACTAAGTGACAAAGCCAATTTTTAAACTATTGGTCAAATTTGTTCTGGGAAACTCGACCAATGGCTGAAAATTAGTTTTTCTTAGTTGATCGATCGGTTGAGTTATGTGAATGTGCAACTCGACCAATTGGTCTCTCTAGAAAATCCATCATTGGATCGGTCGAGTTTCCAACTTGACCGATAAACAGCATGTGACAACTTTTCTAAATTGACATTTGAGTGATCAAATGTTAGAATTAAGTGTCTCTAATTGTTTATCATCTTATTTACAAGTTATATCATCAATTAAAGTGATTAAAAATTAATCTAAGGTCATTTGGAGTGATTTCCCAAAACACACACTTGCATTGCTTTTGACTTGAACTAGAACAAGCTAGGGCTTGTGTAATTTGATCCTTTTCATGTACCTAAAGCATGAAATCAATTTTGAACAAACATATTAAATACATAGGAATGGAATGGTTATGTCATTATCAAAATATGGGCAATGTGTAACTCTCAAGTCAACATTCTCCCCCTTTTGACAATGACAAACCATTCCTCAATCATATTGAAAAGGATATGTGAAGTTATACCTTTGCCTTGTGAATTGTAGGGGGGGTCATGATTTGAACAATGTGACTTGCTCCCCCTCAATCTATGCTTACTCTTACCTACATAGTTAGTCTATCTACACAAAGCAATATTACATATATACTATATGGTCCTTTAGCAAATCACATGGTAAAGCATATGATGAATAAGAAAAGGATCACATAGACAATAAAAGCAATATGGTTGAGCTTCAAAAACATTGAACTTCTCTCCCCCTTTTTACATTATAAAAAAGGAAGTGGGGTATAAGAGCACAAAAATAGGTCTTCTCCAAGCACAACCAAACATACATCCATAACATGCAATCTCAAAGCATACACTAAGACAAAGACGAGAGAAACACACAATATAAGTCATTATCAAAACATGGTAAACATGGCACCAACTCATGAGATATAGTAAACCAAAGAGTAAGTGTACAAAGGCTTATACAACTCAAAAATCATGTTGTAATACCCTCCCTAAGCACACACATGCATATAGCGGAAGCAACACTGAGTTATCCATAACTCGTGCACTCAAGGGGGCATTACATAAAACTGGCATTCATAACAACAATATAATCAATCACACAAAGTGAAAATATGAAACATTCTCATAATCATTCTTACAAAAGGAACATAATGGATATCACATGGAAAACTAACACAACATCTCGAGACATAGTCTCTACTCTAAAGTTCTAAACATTAAAACATATTGCTAAGTCTATAAACTTGATGATCATCTTATAGTTGGCACCCCACTAGATCTTATCCTTCTCTATCCTTGTGCTTGAGTCCTTGGGATCTACTCTGTTCCTTCTCCTCACCTGCGGACATCTCGTCCCCAGCCATGCATTGGAAAAATAGTTGTTAGCGTAAGTGGCATGAGTATTCTAACGTATACATTGCTTGATGAAATAAGATATTACAAAATAATCTTAAACATTATATACTGAGAATTAACATCAAAACTTTACAAAATCTAAAACATAAATACCTCTTCTTACTTTAACTTATCTCTTATTTTTTTACTTTATCTTTCTCTGGAGACATGTACTCTGGTACCTAGGTCTCATGACCTACACCAAGGTGCCTAGATCACATAACCTGCACTCTAGGCTTGGGTTATGTCTCTGCATTGGTCTGTACTCTAGTGCCTGGGCCACATGACTTGCACAAAGAGCCTGAGTCATGTCTCTCTTATCTTAATCTCTTTCATTATACTTATAAATGAGAGATTATGTACATTCTCTGAACTAAGGCATCTTTTATATACAACTTTTATCTGACTATAGCCACCATTATACAATAAGTCCTCCTCTGTTGACAATGAAGTGTCCTCTATGGTGCAACACACCCTCTCTTGGCACAACGTGCCCTCTGTTGACATTGAAGTGTCCTCTATGGTGCAACGCACCCTCTATTGGCACTATGTGCCCTCTGTAATGGAGTAAACACTCCTCTGAATTGGCAATAGTTGCCTCTGAATTGACCTGGGACTCTTTAAATGAGGACTTATCATATAATGTATTATGTGAAGGTTTTGAATTAATTATCTTAAGTCTAAGCTTGCTAAATTCTAAATCTGAACCTATCTGAAACTGAATATTGAGTACTAAACATGTATTGAACTTTGAATCTACATCTGAATATGAATAATTTCAATTACAAAACTGAGATTGGGTCTATAACCCTTATCATGTATCTTAATTAAATATTTGGCTACCCATATATTGAGTAATCTAAATCTGAATCAAAATTTTAATATTCTTATGATCTGGATAAATCTTAATTTAAAACTCTTATTTGACCGAACGACTTAATTGAAATTCTGATATCCGATTTATGACATGTAAGTCTACAGGCTTAGGAAAACAATCTGAACTGAATATAGGAATACTAAGTATATAAAAGCAACTTAAGTAGTAAATATCTAAAATATGTTTTCTAACATGATAATTCAACCTCTTGAAAGTCTCATGAAGTCTTATCTTAACATGAATCTTAAAGCATTCATGTGATCTTAACTCTTTAAATCTTAAAAGATGAATCTTATAAAAGCTTATCTTCCAAACTTAATCATAAACTAATGCATTCTACTCTTATGTCTTATTGTGTACTTAGTTCTTAGATATTAATCTATCTAGAAAATCTTAATAGCATATTTCTATTTGAAATCCTAATACAATGTTATCCAATATTGTAAAGTATGTCTATCTTTCTTTCATATCTTATCTTCTAGTCTTATTCATCAACATGAATCATTACTAATAGTTCTTATATAAACATGATCATTTAGTTTTCTCATGAACTTGGTTCATGAGTCTCTATCGTTCTTATAAATCTTGATGACATATCTCTTCTTGAGATATTAGGCACATGAAAGGACATACCTATGAATGTCTGAAAATATCACTTGTATATCTTAATATTAGAACACTAGATCACATAAAGCATGGATTATGAAAATATGATGAGTTTGATAAATATAAATACTCATGGGCATGAACCACTTACATGTGTCAGAGAGTATAAAATATCCATCTTGGATTCCTATATTTGGGTCTAAATCTTTTACAACTTGTAGTGTAACACCTCCTTAGAGTTCAATGATTAGGTTTACACCTATCACATTGATTTGACAAAGTATCAACATATATGCACATAATATATTTATCTAAATTTTCCTCAAATTAAATTACCTTAATTATATCATTTGAGAGTCTGAAACCTCCTTCAAGATGTTCTTTGTTCTTCAACCTTTCCAACGAGCCCTTACACCCTATTCTGACAATCAAATCAATATCTATGAATCCCTAAAGTATCTTAACAATATAAAGCTGACCATTCTTATTATCTTATTTTCATGTACTTTTTAGCCTAGTTGGGCCTCATGACCCAGCGGCCCAGCAAGGAGGGACTCACCCCCTTTGCTCGTAGGGGCATGATTCAGGGGTTGCTCTTCCCTATTCTTCCGTAGAAAGAGGACACCGCAACCTACTGCATCATCTCCAAGATGTTGACTGCTTGAGACCGGTCCAGCGACCCTAGATGAGCCATGTCGTCGTTGATCCTTTCCTTGACAATGAGGCATACATGGCCAGGGAACCCGAGCATGACCCAACTGGGATCTCACCCGCACGGGTGACTGTGAGCTCGTCTCCCCTATTTCTCGTGACAAGAATAGGGCTGTCGCCCAGGTGGTTTGGCAGTCTGCCTCCTATCTTGATGCCAAAGCTTGTTCTGGGATTTCTCCCTGCCTCACCGCAGTCTCACCCTCACAAATCATTGTTGTTGTGCTAGCACCATGAGGCACCCTCGATGCTTTGGTCCTCCCAAGGCCACTGTGGCTGAGACCCAGGCGTAGCCACCCTCTTCTTGCTCCTTTTCTTCTTGATTGATTCTTTGTCTAACTCTCTCTTCTTCTTGTATCATAGCCCAAGCGTGGTTACCCTACTTGTAGGGTGAGAGCAGGGCATCAGCAGTCAGTGCCTTTATAGATGTAGCAGACACCTATGGATGACGATA
Organism: Alisma plantago-aquatica; assembly: GCA_963693085.1. Taxonomy (NCBI): domain Eukaryota; kingdom Viridiplantae; phylum Streptophyta; class Magnoliopsida; order Alismatales; family Alismataceae; genus Alisma; species Alisma plantago-aquatica. Next base: position 124,610,453 of record OY856412.1, read on the forward strand.
GAACCGACGATGGTCGACTTGGCCCCCAATTCCTTCTCCTCTTTGTTATGGTCGTACAAAAGATTGATCTCTATGCAAGGCTCTTATCCATTACCCAAGCTAAATTTGTGTGTGCCAACGAACCTCTTGCTTCTCTTCACTGCCTGATACTACCTGCATCCATCTTAAAAGTGTGTCGAGTATTACTAGTGTGAACTTCGTAGTTGTTAATGACCAAGTACTCTCGACTCTGACGAGTTATGTTATACATTGTGTGCCCCCTCCTTCACAGAATGAAGCATCTAGATCTGTTGTTCAGTCCACAATGTCTGGTTCGGCGCAATTTGTTTTGACTAGAATCCATAGGAGCTCTGGGGCTCTTCTTATAGGTATTGATGAGAAAAGAAAGGTATACAACCCGAAGATAATATTCAATCTATGTGGAAATGAAGATGCCAAGGGAAAAGGATGGGGGAGAAAGACGAGTCATTGGATCCTATTATATAGGGATATCATTTCATCCTTTGTAACAGATTGGAATAGAAGACCAAAAGATTAAGACGGAGATTGCTCGTTATCATAGATTTCTTTTAATATTATATTTATTATCTAATCAACTAAACAACGCACGTCAGAGAAGATTTCACACATAAACCTTTTCTAATTAACTAATCTTGCTTATCTTTTGGTCCACGTGCATTGGGAATATAAAATTCATGTTCTATTAAATCTCCAACTACATATTTTTCGCTCTTGTTCTCTTATTTCCTATCACTTTCCATTATCTTCCAACAACTGACATCTCCTATAGTCAAAATTCCAAAATCAGTCAAGATCTCAAGCACTGGTTACCAATGAATATTCTAACTCTTCATCATGTTGGGAACTAGCAAGATAATTACTTATTAATCCCTTAACTAATTTCCTTGAACATGCTTATTCTAAAGGACACATAAAACATTATTACGTAGAATGCCTCAAAGTCTGATAATTATTGTGTTAATATCTAAAACAATACATTCACATAAATACTTGAAAAAATTCGGGGTGTGACACATGTACTTAGAAACAGCTACAAGCCAAAACAATGAAAAACATGATGATAAAATAGTACAGCTTAGAAAATGTGCCCATACGTTTTTAATACAAAATATACTAGAAAAATATATATGATCAACATATAGACTAAAAACTAGAAAATCTAAACATCTAGGTCATCTATGTCCACATCATCAACATCGTCATCAGCATCAGAAGCTTTTGGCTCGTAGTCATCATCTCTATCTGAAGGTGCAGTAGAGACAACAACATCACCTTCATTACCAGAGGTACCAACAAAGCCATCAAAGCCATCATCATCATCATCATTCTCAGAAGCCTCCTCATCAGCATCAACAACCTCCTCATCATCTTGGTCTGGCATCTCCTCATCAGTAAGGGAACCAAAACCACAACTGGACCAATGGGCATTCTGCTCAGTCCAAGACATGCCAAGAGCATGAAGCTCTTTGGTCTGTGGGAAGGAGGGAACAGAAGTACCAAGACTAGAAAGAAAAGTGGCCAAGGGGCCATTAGGAAAAGGCAACACTCTAGGGGTTGATCCACCAACAGTAGAGGGTGTAGCAGTAGAATGCCTCAAAGTCTGATAATTATTGTGTTAATATCTAAAACAATACATTCACATAGATACTTGAAAAAATTCGGGGTGTGACACATGTACTTAGAAACAGCTACAAGCCAAAACAATGAAAAACATGATGATAAAATAGTACAGCTTAGAAAATGTGCCCATACGTTTTTAATACAAAATATACTAGAAAAATATATATGATCAACATATAGACTAAAAACTAGAAAATCTAAACATCTAGGTCATCTATGTCCACATCATCAACATCGTCATCAGCATCAGAAGCTTTTGGCTCGTAGTCATCATCTCTATCTGAAGGTGCAGTAGAGACAACAACATCACCTTCATTACCAGAGGTACCAACAAAGCCATCAAAGCCATCATCATCCTCATCATTCTCAGAAGCCTCCTCATCAGCATCAACAACCTCCTCATCATCTTGGTCTGGCATCTCCTCATCAGTAAGGGAACCAAAACCACAACTGGACCAATGGGCATTCTGCTCAGTCCAAGACATGCCAAGAGCATGAAGCTCTTTGGTCTGTGGGAAGGAGGGAACAGAAGTACCAAGACTAGAAAGAAAAGTGGCCAAGGGGCCATTAGGAAAAGGCAACACTCTAGGGGTTGATCCACCAACAGTAGAGGGTGTAGCAGTAGAAGTAGTAGGTGGAGGGGCTGGGTAAAAGTGATCATATGCATAGTCACCTCCTGGGTAGGGTTGGTAGGTAGGATATGGATGTGCACGGGGTAGGTTCATTTTAGACATGATGGCATAGAGATCATGATGCATGTGCTCCTAAAACTGTAGGTTATACTCCTGTTGATGCATTATATAGCCCATAAGGGTTTCATTTGACACATGAAACGAGGAGCGGGTAGGTCGGGAAGGCTGAGGAGGTGGAGGTGCATGGGGAGGTAGAGGTAGAGGCTCCAGGTGTGGTAGAGGATGGGATAGGAACAGACTTCTGAAGTGTGGTCTCACTGATGCAAACTCCTTTCTGGGAAGGTTTGTAGTGAAGGTCATGGAAAAGAGATTTGTCAGTTGCAAGTTGAAAAAGACCACAAATCAGGTTGGGTAGGGTGGATGGGTGCCACGAGTGTTCTTTCCTGAGTCAAAGCATGTCATATGGTGGAGAACATACCTTGACCACTTGATTCCTATGTTCTTTAAGAGACAAAACATAATTACTGCAGTGTTTTATGCAATTTTAGTCTGATTTTTCTTAGGACGAATATTGCAGTTTACCACTAAGGCAAGTATGTGGTTCTTGAGGTCTAAGGCGAAGGAGGGAAGGGTACACTTCTTCCTATATGGAACTGAGGCTTATTTAAGAATTTATGAATATCAGGGAGAGTAAGATCATACTTCTTGTAGAAGGCCTCATGTTCAACTAAGTCAAAATACTCGAGATAGTCCTTCCACCAGGTATCAGTCACCTCAGTACCCGAGAAGAAGATGTTCAGGATATCCTCAGATACTTGGAATTTCTTCCCAGCTATCATGGAAGTGAGGACTATTTGAGTATTGGGTGGTGGTATGAGTGTGTCATAATTCCATTACAAATTAGCATAGAATTTATGGACGACTTTTGTGCTAGTTATGCAATTGTTGTAGCACAAATGTTCAACACACAAGGCGGAGAGATGGTGATTGTATAGCAACTCGACCACTTGATCAATGACCTTTGTCTACGTGGGGTTGGCTCAAAAAGGCCACAAAAAGGAAAAGGATTCTTAGAAAGGAGCTCCTTGTACCTATTGAGAGACTATTGGAGGCAAAGAAGGTATCGTCAAAGGGTATGAGACACGAGTTGGAAGACGAGGATGGTGCTCTAGCTGGTGCCGCCCTCTTTCTCCTATTGGACACCATGGAGACAAAATGGAGAGGATGGAGAGAGCAAAAGAAAGAGAAATACCACCAAAAATCATCCACACACCTAGGGTTGATAGGAAAGAGGTCAAAGGAGGTTGATCTAGGCTGAACTAGGACTAGGGAGAGGAAGGCTGGGGCTAGGGTTGAGAGCTTGAGGAAGCTAGAGGTTGGATCGGTTGATTTTTCTCTAGTCGAGAGGGAGAAAAGTCAGCCAAACCTAACTTATATTTGATCCAGCTTGGCCATCGGTCGAGTTATGTGGCTTAAAAACTCGACCGATAGGCTCTTTAAAAAACCTCTCGGCCTCCAATCGGTCAAGTTGGCAACTCGACCGATGGTCCAACTGAACCAACATTAGAAAATCTAATTTCTAGCCATTAGAGTGCTAATTAAATTTATTTTTCAAGTCCATTTTTCTTTTTAAACATACATAGGCGCATATCACTCATCATTGGGTACTATTGTGTGATATATCAAGTGTTTGCAAAAAATACGCAAAAAAAAAGAGAAAAACAAGGCAAAAAGAACATGAAAATTGATTTTTAGCATATTAACAAGCAAGGATGATCAAAACATAGGCAAAGCATATAGGATAGATGACAACTAGCTAGAAGGCATATCAGATTCATTCAAAGTAGTTATGAGTAGTTTAGATCTAATAAAGTTAAATTGCTCTCTAGCTAGAGGTTTAGTGAAAATGTCTGCCAACTGGTTTTTTATGTCCACATGCGTGATGTAGATATCCTTTTTGGCAATATGATTACGAAGAAAATGATGGTGAACCTCTATATGCTTAACTCTACTATGCAAGATAGGATTATATGACAAGTTAATGGAACTAGTATTATCACAATAGATAGGAGAAGCATCAAAATGAATTTTAAAGTCTTGGAGCATTTGCTTCATCCATAGGACCTGGCCACAACAACTCTCGGCTGCAATGTATTCATCCTCGGTGGCTGATAATGCCACTGTGCTTTGTTTCTTGGAGAATCAAGACACCAAGCATGGTCCTAGGAGTAAGCAAGTGCCACTTGTGCACTTTCTATCAATCAAGCATCCCACGTAATCCGCATCACTATAAGTTGTAAGAGTAAAGTCCCTTGATTTGGGATACCATAGACAAAAATTTGGAGTTTTGGCTAAGTACCTTAAAATCCTCTTAAAAAATATAAGATGTTATTTCTTAGGATTTGATTGAAATTGAGCACTCAAGCGAACACTAAACATTATATCAAGTCTAGAGGCAGTTAAGTAAAGTAAACTTCTGATCATACCTCTATAGAGCTTCTCATCTACCTTCTCACTTTCTTCATCTTTGTCAAGTTTCATGGTGTTTGACATGGGTGTGTCCATCAACTTGGTGTTCTCCATCCCAAAGCGCTTAAGTATCTCACTTGTGTACTTGCCTTGGTTGACGAAGTTCCCATCTTTAGTTTGTTTAATTTGAAATTTGAGGAAGAATGTGAGCTCACCCATCATACTCATCTCAAATTCACTCTGCATAAGATCACTAAATTCTTTACAAATATCAAGGTTAGTTCCGCCAAAAATGATATCATCAACATATATTTGAATGATAAGAAAATTGTTAGAAGTGTTCTTTAGAAACAAGGTAGAATCTACTTTGCCCATGATATACCCATGATCTAATAGAAAGTTTTTTAATTTCTCATACCAAGCTCGAGATGCTTGTTTGAGTCCATAGAGATCTTTTTGCAACAAATAAACATGGTTAGGTAAACTATCGTGTTCAAAGGCCAAAGGTTGTGCAACATACACTTCCTCCTCAATTGTACCATTCAAAAATACACTTTTAACATCCATTTGGTAAAGAAGAAAGTTTGTATAACTAGAAAAAGTAAGCAACATACAAATGGACTCAAGTCTAACTACAGGTGCATATATTTCATCAAAATATATACCTTCCTACTTATTGTATCCTTGAGCCACTAACCTTGCTTTGTTCCTTACCACTTTGTTGCTTTCATATAGCTTGTTCCAGTAGACCCACTTGGTGCCAATGATCTTTCTATCACTTGGTCTTGGCACTAGGGTCCATACTTCATTCTTTTCAAATTTCTCCAACTCTTCTTGCATAGCTAGGATCCACTCATCATCCCCAAGAGCTTCTTTGATGTTCTTAGGATCGAGTTGTGAGATGAAGGTGATGTTTGACTTGTTTTTTGTTGAATGCAGCCCGCGTCTTCACTCTTTCAAAAGGATCGCCTAAAAATAGCTCTTTTGGATGATTCTTTGCAAATTGGGGGATTGGATCCTTCTTCTCTTCATCTTTCTCTTCTTTTTGAGTGGCCACCTCTTTTCCTTTTTGGGTGATGTTGAGATCATTTTTAATAGGAATTACCTCACTTGAAACATCATAATTTGGAGCAATATCTTTTGGAATAGAGGGGTTAGTCTCAATAAACTTAACATTTATAGATTCTTCTACTTTAGCAAGATCAGCATTAAACACTCTATAAGCCTTGCTAGTAGTGTTATAGCCAAGAAAGAAAGCCTTGTAAGATTTTGGATCAAACTTGTCGAGAGAATCTTTCGTATTCAAAACAAAACAAGGACATCCAAAAATATAGAAATATTCGACGGACGGCTTCCTACCACGCCATAGCTCATAGGGGGTTTTCTTTAAAGAATGATATGTAAAAACCCAGCTATGCAAAAAACATGAGGTAATGACGGCTTCGGCCCAAAACTTCTTTGGAGTGTCATACTCTAAAAGCATGGTCCTAGGAATCTCCTATAGTGACCTATTCTTCCTATCTACAATGCCATTTTGTTGAGGTGTTCGAGGTGAAGAAAAGTTATGTGCATAGCTATATTCTTGACAAAAATGTTCAAAAAGATCATTTTTGAATTCTCCCCCATGATCACTACAGATGGAAATGATCTGGCAAGAAGCTTCATTCTCAACTCATTTACAAAAACTTGAGAAAACATCAAGTGTATCACTCTTGGAAATGAGAAAGAAGGTACAAGTATATCTAGAAAAATCATCGACAATAACAAGGCGATATTTGGAACCACAAAGTGATTGAGTTCTCATTGGTCCAAATAGATCAATATGAAGAAGTTCAAGATCTCTCTTGGTACTAAGGACTCCTTTGGATTTGAAGGAGGACTTGGTTTGCTTTCCTTGGGTACAAGGTTGGCATTCCTCATCCTTTTTAAAATCCAATTTGGGAAGTCCCTTGACCAAATACTTTTTTCTCAACTTCTTCAACTGATGCATATTTACATGACCAAGACGACAATGCCAAAGAGAAATATCATTTGAGTTTCCTACTAAGAATCTACCAACAACAAGCTTAATAGAGTCAAGCACAATTACATAAAGATTACCACTTCTAGTTCCCTTATATATGACTTGATAGGTGAGGGGATCTAGAATCAAGCTTTCAAAAGAAGTAAATAATACAAGGTAACCATTATCACATAATTGACTTACACTGATTAAATTGTGATGTAGGCCATCCATAAAGATAACATTCTTGATATATAAGGATTCACCTACATCACCCTCACCTTTGACCTTACCTTTCTTGTTGTCCCCAAAGGTAACTGAACATCCTTTATTTTTGGTGAAGTTGTTGAAATGTCTTAAATCACCTATCATATGCTTAGTGCAACCACTATTAACAATCCATTTACCTTTTTCCTATAAGAAAGGAGAGTGTCGGTTCCCAACTCAAACTTTGGTATCCGGAGTTAACTTGGGGACCCATTTCATCTTTGGGTTGGTCCCCTTAGGCTTGTAAGGACAATAAGTAGAGTAATGATCATCACACTTGCAATGAGAACAAATTGTAGGGTTCTTAGTGCTGGAGGACTCTCCAATGAAAAGGTAGGTCTTATTAATCTTTTTCTTACCTTTGGCTTTGTTCTTGCCCTTAGGTGCTCCCCCTACAAATCCCAAACCACTAGTACCAATTTTTGTTTGATAGAATGGTCAAGGATTTCATTAAGGGAGTTTTTTCCTTTGAGGAATTTCTATAGAGAGGCCCTAAGTCTATTATTGTCATCATTAAGAGATATGATAGTAGAAGATAAACTAGCAATATCATCTCTAGCATGATCAAGGTCAGACTCTAAGTAGAGGGATTTAGTTAAATAAGAATCTTTCTCAAGAGAAATAGAAGCAATATCATTAATACACAAGATAGGTCTAGAAGATAAATCATTAACTTGACCAAGCAACCTAGCATTTTTAGATTTAAGCACTTGAATTTCCTTAAGATAAACATCCCTATCATCCCTACGAGCATCAATAATAAGCTTAAATTCAACATTTTCAGTTTTAAGAGTTTCAAGCTCATTTAGGCACTTTTGGTTATCTTCCTTAAGAGCATCAATGTTCTTAAGGTAAACACCATTCTCTACTTCAACTCCATTGTATTGGAACTTAAGATCAAGATATTGGCCTTGCAAGTTATCAATGCTCACAAGATGAGTTTTCTCATTAAGGTCAAGAATTTCAAGTTTAGCATACAAATCATCAATATTTTTTCCTAACCTTTTTCTTTTAGATTTACATTTAGAAAAAGAATAACAAGTAGAAACAAGCATATCAATAAGAGTTTCCTTAGATAACTCATGCAAGCTTACCTCACTTACCTCACCAATTTCTTCACTAGTAGAGGTCATGAGTGCAAGGTGGCACTCTCCATCTTCTTCGGAGCTAGTGACACTTGAGGTTGATTCCTCCCAAACTGCATGAGATGTATTCTTGTGTCTTATCTCCTTCTTTTCCTTCCTCTTGTACTTGCTCTTCTTCTTGTACTCTTCCTCCTTCTTGGAGCTGCCCTTGTGGTGTGACTTTCTTGACTTGGGACATTTACTCTTATAGTTTCCCTTTTGTGTACCCTTGTAGCATCTAGGAGTATAGGAGGATGATTGGTTTCCCTTTAAGTGCTTGCCCTTGGTGTAGTTGGCTTCATGCTCACTAGGGCCATCATCTTCACTAGAGGAGGAGGGAGATGTCTGGCAAGCAAGTTGTTGTTGAAGGTTGACCACCTCCACTTGTGCTTTGAAAGCACTATCTTTGATATTCTTGGCTTCCTTGTCTTCTTTCTTGGCTTCTTCTTCTTACTTGTCAAGCCTTGGCTCATGATCTTGAAGGTTGCCAATGAGCTCTTCGATTGGTATGTCACCAAGGCTCCTCACTTCTTTAATGGAGGTCACCTTTGATGTAAGAACCTTGACATGGGTTTTGGGATAACCCTAGAAGTTTTGCCTAATTAAGATGATTATAACCTTGCCTTAATCTTTTGAAAAGTAATTAAGACTTAAGAAGAACTCAGGTTTCAAGTGTGGTCCTGTTAGAATGATGTTTGAGCAATGTTTGCTTATTTTGGACCAAAGTGCAATTTACCCAAGATAAGGGGTTATATTGCAATATGTCACATGATGGGTGTTCCATTAGTACTTTAGAATCATAAGAGAGATCATGATGCTAAGATCCACCTTGAGGAAAGCCTAAATTCCAAGTTGAGCTTGTATGGTTGATGCTTGTGCTTTATGTGCTAGTTTTGGTGTAAATTGCAATTTACCCAATATATGGGGTTGAAGTGCAATTTACCATATCTAGAGTGTCCTTGGTCTCTATTAGTATCATCTAGATGAGATAAATATGAGGGGCTCCTTGTTTTAGTCTTGGATGAGTGATAACACTCTTGGTGTCATAAGAACCACATAATGTTGAATATCTTGAACTCTAGATGAGGTTGAGTCAAGTTGTGAAGGGTATATGGGGGTTCCTATCAGTATAGAAAACATAGAGGAAGTCCCCTATCAGTTTATAAACTTTTTGGAAGAATTCATATTGGTCTAATCACATCATATAGGTGAAGCCTATCAGTTTAAGACTTCCTTGCAAAAGTTGTATCGGTTTGTACACAAAGTGATGTCGAGTTGTGATATCTTGTCAAGCAAGATACCCAATGGCCGATAGATCACCCTTGTATTATACACAAGAGTTTTTCATGTCAAGATAAACGTGGTTGCATGGTGTCACCATGCATGGACACGTGTCACCCATGTACATATGGTGATGACACCTTACACATACTCTCTTTCACGAGCCTCAACTATATATACCCCTCTTTTCACCTCTTAGTAAACCTTTCCACTCCTTTACCATCTCTTGCTTGGTGGATGACCCTAGGAGATCAGGGAGGAAGAGGAAGGCTGAGTAACTTTCCTAAGGTAAAGCCATGATTACCTCCTACCTTGGATGGGCTATGCTTCTTGAACCATGATTCTTTCTTTCCTTCTTCACCAAGTTCCTTATTGTGGTAACTCCTTTCATATAGAGGTGTTATGATGAAGTCTTGGACTTTTGATAAGTCATCTTCAACCTTGGGAACGTGGATCTTTGAAGCTTGAAGCTTTAATTGTGATCTTGAGGTGGGTTATATAACTTGAACTCAACTTTATTATTATTCACCTTCCATCATGCAATACTTGATGATTCCTTTTTTACTTCAACTTTTCTTATTTTAATGATGGTTCTATGAGTTCTACTGGAGATATGGGGGTGTTGTCCATGAACTAGAGTGGTTATGGATGAAAAGTTGGAGCTTGAAGATGATGGAACCAATATGCACAAACAAATATCAATTTTTGGGAAACACTAGCCCGATACAAATGTAAATGAATGGAAACTGATACACATGAACTCCTATCCCTATCGATTTGTTACATGAGTAGGACTACTATTCTTTCAATTGTCTAAACCTATCACCTAAGGCTAAGAATAGGGCATGTTGATATCTAGAAGTTAGCCAAGTCGATACACATACTCGAGCCATTACATGGATAGCCGACATGACTTGTGATGCTCTAGAATAATATGTTGTTAATCCGTTATGACCTGGAGGAGGCAAGGTCGATATGTTGGATGCCATAAAATGATCTACTTTTATAATACTAGCTTGTCATGACTAAGAGATGTCTAGTGTATATAGAGTATTGAATCATGTTGCCTTAGTTGAGTGTAGAGGCTGATATGGCCACATAACCCGACACCCCTCTAGCATGACACACCATGTGAAGGTGGGGATAATATACTTGTTGAAGCCTTGGTTGATACACCAAGTAGTGGTGAGGTCAATATGTGAGAGAACTAAGGTTTTGAATAAGGGATCACTTGATACAAATAAAACCTTAGAGGTTTATATCCCATAGTAGGCCATGTGGCCGATACACAAAGGGATAGCTAGGTCGATACCCTAGTTGATGGTGTGGCCGACACACTAGTTGGTTGAGTGGCTGATACCATAGTTGATGGTGTGGTCGACACACTAGTTGGTTGAGTGGCCGATATCCTATTTGATGGTGTGGCCAATACACAATGGGTTGATGTGGCCGATACACAAAGAGATAGGGTGGTTGATACCCTAAAAGTACACTATAGCCGATATACCTTCTCTAGCATCTCTAAATCGATACCATTTGATATGCCTTGGCTGATACAAGTAATGGTACCTTGACCAACACAAACACGTGTGTCTAGGTCGACACAAGGTGTAACATGAAGGCATATACACCTAGGTCGACACACCTTGATGAGTGTAGGTCTGTACACTATGATATAACTAATTGATACACTATGAAGTAATGAGATGAATGTACTTCAATAAGTATGGGAATGATAAACCCTAAAGTGGATTCAACTAATATAATAAGTATGTTGAAATCAATATCCTACTAAGGATGAAAGAGAAACTTGTACTACTCATATGAGAAAGGTAATACCTTATGTTGATAATCAATTGATGATGATTAATGAAAGTAAATAAGTATGCTTGAATACTTATAGCAATATTATTGATCTTATGATGAGAGAATTAGGGTGTGGTTGTTAATTATGAACTTGAAAACCCTTACTGGCTATAAGAGGAAACCCTAACCCTAATTTTGAGAAGAATTGAATTTAAATGATTCTCTATATGGCATGATGTTGCCATTATTTAATATTACTTTTACCATGAGAACATAATCATGCAGATAATGAGTATATCTAGGTATAAACTATGATTAATTAGCATGAAATAGATTATATAAGGCTTCGTGAACCATGTGAAATGCTTGTACAATATATAAGATGTGTATGGGTCTGATGACCTAGAGGTGATTGTTTCCTGGTAAGAGGTGACATTGCTCAAATGATGAACTAAGGGCTTGACACCCAAACCATGTGAAATTAGTATGAGGTTTAATCCAAAACTAGAAATCTTATGATACTAGGCTTGTTTTTGTTAATGGTATTTAATGTGTTTTGATATATCCTCTTTCTAAACATAATGGTTAAAGGTTGTTAGGACAAGTACACTTAGATTGGTATAAGTGTTCAGAATGAAAAATGCTTATGTGCATAATGAGGTATGATGAGATAACAATGAATCATCATGAGTGATGGGATGGGTATTAGGACCTAGTAAAGTCTTAATGCCTAATTGAGGTGGTATCCTATGGTACAGATATAAGGAATTGATATCCCTTGATGATATGATCACAACGATAGCCTTGTGGATGGTAGTGATATAATGATATGAAGTGATAGAAATCAGATTGCAGTTTAAATAATGATACATGTTGTTGTAATACTATGCACCTTTCCTTTTGTAGAATTTGGTTGTGGGTTGTAAGTTGTAACTTTATTGATGCTAAAAGACACAACAGTTGGTCTAATTAATCAAGTGGAACTAAAAATGTAGTTTCCCTGACCATAGATCCATTAGATGTTAGAACTTGATGAATGGTGAAACGAGTTAAGTCAGAGCTCATATTGTTGAATATGCGAGGTACAAGTTGTATCCTGAATTCACAGGATTGGCTACGTGCCATAACCTGAAAAGAGTGTGGTCAAGGTCGTAGCTCCAATATAAAAGAAGAGTATGGCTATGCGACATGACTCAATAACATATAAGCAAGATTGACAGAAGGTCATACCTTGAACAGAGAGCATGCTACACATTGTATCTCTATAGCAAAGACCCTCTATACACCAGGCTATCTAATTGCAGTTTGACTCATAATGTCTCTACCACTCTCGTACTAATCAAGGAAGATGCAGTCATGGATTCTGGCTCTTCACCTTTATGGCACTGCTGCTTTACTTTGTAGTGGTCAATTGGATATGAAAGGTATATTCCCATCTCCACAGGGCATAAGATTGATTGTTGAAAGATGATCAGCTGTATAGCATATTTGTTTAAGGATCAAATATGGAAATATTGGTTGAAGCATTGATTTGCCTTCATACCATTTAGTTTATAACGGTTGTACATGTTCTTCATATTCCTTTTGAATTTGATTAAATTATCTATTGCTCAATTGTAGATATTTTAACTAATGAGAGGTTCAGACTGCTCTACCCTACATATAATCATTAGTTATACACATTTAATTCAATAAAGGTTTTCTTTTTCTCGTATTCATAAAAGTTTAACTATTATAATAATAATGTTGACAGAGAGTTATAGCTCTCACTGGGACTTGTTGTCTCACCATGTGGGTTCCACAACTTTTTAGGTAGATGTGCAAAAGAAGGCAGTGACCATGTACCTGAGAATGGGCAGCACCAGCAAGGATAGCAGTAACAACTCAGGTTGAGTCTACTGATATGTGTCTAGTAGAAATAGTGTAACGACCGTCATCAAACTGATAAACAAATCATTACTAATTAAGAATAATAAACATAAACAGTGGATTAACAAAAATCACTAAAATATAAAACCATTTTGCAAGGAGATCCTTATCCATAAAACTTTTAATGAAAGATATAAAACTCATACATATTATGATTTACATTGTGTAACATTGTTTCATTAAAACTTGAGGACAACATATAATAGTTGTTCTATCAAAACACATATTGGAGCAACATAAAGCCTCGAAGCATTCAAGCCAAAATCTCATATCATTCATGAAACCGGTACAAACCAACTCCAAGGACCTGAGAGTATAGAGATGACACATAGGACTTCTATCTACAAGACACGATAGATAGTACACTCAACTTGAGCTGTAACTGATGCCTCAGTTGTTGTTTCTCCTCTATAGAAAGGTCTCCACCACTTTGTGCTTGTCCACCTAAAAATTGAGGATCCCACAGGGTGAGACAATTGTCCCAGCGAGAGATATAACTCTCTGTCAACCATATTATTATTAATGATAAACATTATAAAAACTAAGCAGGGGTTCTTTTATGTTAACAAGCATGATTAATCATTGTATGAAAAGAATAAAATAGTCTCCTTTCTCAAGGAGAACATTGCATCTACCCATGGTAGATTCATAATTCATCTATCTGCTTTACAAAGAATGTAAAGAATCATTTATAACATCTATCAACTAAGATGTATAACTAAATTGCACGTCAATCAATATTTTCCGTAACCGATCCTTAAGCAGATATGCTACATGGCTGAACATATTTTAACAATCACGCTTATGCCCTGAGGAGATGAAGTATACCCCATTCATCTCCAACCGAACACAAACTTCTCACAAGCTGGTACCATACTAGGTCAATGGGAGAGTCAGTTGCCATGACCTCACTTGTCTCGGTCAGTATGAGACCACTTATGCTTAGCAGAACCTCTTGTGTTAGCTACAATATAGTTGTTCTAGGGTACATAGGCATCCTCGCTTAGAGATACAATGTCAGTTGTGCTCTCTTAGGGGAACATCTATAACAACCGCCCCCAGTTATTGAGTTATGGTCACACAGGCACCATACTCTGAGCCATGGTCACATAGGCACCATGCTCTTGAACCATGGTCACAAGGGCACCATGCTATGAGCCACGGGTCAATTCATCGTGCTCTTATTGAGACATTCTTATGACATTATTGAGTCATGGACACTTAGGCTCCATGCTCCACATATTAAAAAAATGCATTCCAGGTTATGTCGCGGGAAACCCGTTTCACCATTCAGCAAATTCTAACGCGGGATCTATGGTCAGGACAACGTTTTATAGTTCCTAATTATGTATTACATGTATTACAAGATTCTTTTAGCATCAAACAAGTTATCATTATTAATCACAACAAATGCTACAAAGAAAGGTGTATTACATTTATCACGTACTTTTCAAATCTTTAAAACACGTGATACTTGGGATCTTGGTCCCTTATGACCTTACTGGAAATTCTCATCCCTTCACATCATCATTATCATGGTTACTGGATCTAGGTATTCAAACCCTTAGATCATCACATAACATTGTTACCTCTGTAACAGGTAACCATTACCTCTAGGTCCTCAGACCAAGGTATTCATTTCACTTTTTGTACAAGTATTCACATGGCTCACAAGGCCATTACACATCTTGTCACATCTCACTAGGAAACAACTTATTCACATGGCTCACAAGGCCATTACACATCTTGTCACCTCTCACTAGACAACAACTTATTCATATGGCTCACAAGGCCATTACACATCTTGTCACCTCTCACTAGGCAACAACTTATTCACATGTCTCATAAGGCCATTACACATCTTGTCACCTCTCACTAGGCAACAACTTATTCATATGGCTCACAAGGCCATTACACATCTTGTCACCTCTCACTAGGCAACAACTTATTCATATGGCTCACAAGGCCATTACACATTATACTTGTTATACAAGTATTTAACATGCCTCACAAGGCTTATCTAATAAGAGAAATACAACCTTCCCATCATTAGGGTTAGGGTTTTCCCTTTATAGCTGAATAGGGTTTCATGTTCATATTATTAATCCAAACCCTAATTCACCGCTCCACACATCTAGGAGCATAAATTGATATCATAAGTATTCAATCATACTTATATATTTTCTCATCATTTATCATTAAATGATTAACAACACAAGCATGTGTTTCTCTCTCATCCTTGCTAGGATATCGAATACATCATACTTTTGATTCAATCCTCCTCTTTTAGGAATATTAGTTCATCATTAATGATTCACATTATCTTTCATTTAACACCACGTTCAACATATGTCACTCAATCAATCACACATTATTGGAGTGTCACTTCCATATTGGTATCAAGATGTGTGTGTTATCATATTATACTTTAAACCACATCCTTTACTTTATGTCATATATTCATATCGGGCATATGGTATAACCACATCACCTAATCAGTTTATCATGTACTCTCATCAGATAGACTATCACTTATATATTTATTACTTCATATTAGTTTTGTATCAGATATGAGCTAGATGCTTGACCCCATATCGGATATCAACTTTGTGTTTAGTGCCATATTGTACACAAGATATGCCCCATATCGGGCATCCATATCGGGTATCATATCGGGCATCCATCTTAGGTAGCATATCGGGTTACCATTTTAGGTAGACCCTGAAACTCATATTCCCTATATTCCTTCAAGGATCATCCTTATCATATAATTACTTGACAAGCTAATTGTCTTATTAAATTCTCATACCACCATTCATTACACAAAAATGGGAGTATATCAGATTCCAATCCCTCATCTAGGGTTTTCCACTAAATAGGTTACATCATGCCATATAGTGCATGAAGTATGAGTTTGAACTTCATATTGTTCACAATATAAAAGTAGGTGCTATTCTTATCAATCTAGAGATGTCATTCATCTCATACATGTGGTATCATCCACCACTCATCTTGGTTTACCCATCATCATAGGTTTCCAACTCTATGTTGATTAGAGTGTTCACCACCCGTATATCATGTAAGAGGTGTAGTCTAGACTTGTATCATGCATAAGGATAAGTGGAGTATCTCACATATCATGCCAAAAGCATGACTCATATCGTGTATGAGCTAGCATCCATCTTCATATTGGGTTAACCCTATCTAGGGTTTCATATCGGGTAGATGTATACCAACCATATCAAGTTACACTTTATTCTTGAATCTATACCTTCTATCATACATTAGGGTTTACTTAAGTATTCATATCATGCATCAGATGTGTGCACTTCAAGGTATCAGGTACCAAAGATACATTACATGATCATATCATGAAAGAGCATTTGCTATTCTTTACTCATATCGGGTTACCCAAATTAGGGTTTCATATCGGCTTTCAAGTATAATTTAAACCTTATATCATGCAAAGAGTCTATTCTTGATTCCATATCATGCAAGCATATTGTGAAAGCATATCATGTAAACATATCGGGCAAGAAAAGTCTACACATACCCATATCGGGTTAGAGCTACTTGTGTGTAAGCTTGAACATGATATCACTTTATGAAGTGATACCATATTCTTCAAGCACTAGACCTTCATTCTAACTATTATAGTTCATGGAAATAGCTCTAGGAAACTACTAGAACTCATAATTTCATCAACTATTTTAGAATATTTTGTAATTAAAAGTAGTTCATTAATAGTACTAATTTAGGTAATGAATAATAACATGATAGGGTTCAAGTTATATAACACGCCTTGTGAGTAGCTTCAAAACTCCAAGCTCCAAAGCTTCACGTCCTAAGGTTGAAGAAGAACTTCTGCAAGGTCCAGGGCTCATTCACAACTCCTCCATGGACAAGAGATCGCCATAGTTAAGAACTTAGTGAAGAAGAAAAGAAAGGAGTATTCATAACCCGATATCCTACTTCATCCAAGGTTGAAGGTGACCAAAGCCTTACCTAAAGCTTGGTGCTCGAGCTCTCCTAGCTCCTGGAGCTGCTTTGAACAATACCTAAGGGTCTTTGCACGATATCTTCAAGGGGAGTGGTTTGAGGATCGTAAACTTTCATAAGTTGGTTAAAGGTGAAGTATATATACTTGATTTCATGAGATAAAGCATATATGAGGTGTCTACACCTTAAGCTACTAGATGACACGTGGACATGCATGGTTGACACATGTCCATGCATGCACACATGTATATCTTGCCATGCAAAAGTCTTGGAGATAACCTAGAAATAATATCTCGACCCTTACTTATCTTGTTGGGCAAGTTATCTCATCTTTATCTCATTAAATAAGCAATCTGATACACTTTTTGTAAGGACCTTTAAACCCATCATGGGCCACCTACTTGAGGTGCTCTGCCCGTCATGGTCTTTTCCAAGGCTCAACAAACCAATAGGAGGATCCCACTTTGGCCCCTTGGCTGATAGGCTCCTTATATCAAGTCTTACAACTCGATACAACACATATAAGGCTCTTGCCTTCAACTCATTCTTGGTCTTTCATTACCAACAGTATCGTCACTCAATGGTGATTCAAACATAGCGCCCCCTTCTTTATATTTCCTCTAAAATATGCATATAGGGAATAGGGACACTCTAGAGGTGGTAATCTACATTTTAACCCCACATATTGGGTAAATTACAAATTGTACCAAAATTGGTGTACAAGGTACTAGCATTGTTCAAACGAGTTGTAACTTGAGATTTAGGCTTTCCACAAGCCACCACTTATCATCATTCTCTTTCTTGATATACTAAAACACTTAAACACATTCCACATGTGTCATTTTGCAATATAACCCCTCATCTTGGGTAAATTGCACTTTTCACTCAGACTTTCATATAATGCACAATTAGTTTGCAATTAAGCTCAAACTTTGAAAACAACTTCACAAGAAGCCTTTATTACTTTTCAAAAGATTAGAACCAGTTGGTAAGTAACTTATTTAAGGAAAACTTCTAGGGTTAGGCCATAACCCATTTCAAGGGTATTACAATTATAAACCCCTAGCAAGGATTTCGTCCCCGAAATCCCAGATGAAGGAAGGCAATTGTCATTCATGCCTCATGTCATCAAATCTCCACATAACATCTTGATGTGATAGAGATTCCATAGAACTTTTACCAGTACAAAGTTTATCATTTGAATCTGTCATACCAAACATATATTCAACTGCCTTTTCATTATTGACTTGCAGTATATATAATGTGTCAGGTAACACCTTCTATATCAAAGAAGTGTTATTCATACTTTGAATGATTCAGGTGTCAAACCCCACTTAGTTTTAACATTTCTCTTTCATGGAGAGATTATGATTATGTTTTGTCACCCACTTGGGACTACATGTCTTATCATACATTTTTATCTTTGATATGTTTTTTCTCAAATGATTCTATAATTATTCCTTAAATTAATATATCTTTATCAAAGTTATGTTTATACAGAGCATAAACCCCTAACATATGATTTCCCTACTAGAGTTATCTCAAGGTTGTCCCTTCTAGATAACCAAACATGATTCATCTTATCAGAAGTCATATTCTCACTTCCCCATAGCACTTGGCACATCTTAGATACCATAATTTCTTATCTTGGGACATAATATGTTACACATATCTTTATCTTGGAACCAAAGTCCAAGAAAAACAGATACTTTACAAAGAAACACATTCCTTTCATCACCCCATCATTACCCAGGGTTATTCATCAAAGAGGAGACCTCATCATCTCCTAGGATTATTACATGAGCTTTTACAGTTCATGAGTCATTTATTCTTGTTGCATCTCAGGTTCCTTGCCATATGCATAGGAATTATATGGATGATTACATATCATCATCCCTTTCTTTATTATTGTCTAAAATGAACATTTCATGGTTTTATCACATTCCCCACTTCCACATTATGGGAAAAGTTCTTTACTATTCACACAGACTTTATCAAACAAGGATCATTTCCCTTGTTTTCATTCTCATTTCATGAGGATTATACTCCTTACTTCCTCATACGCACAGACTGATCTGAGATCATCTCAGATTCCACTTTTTTACACTTAGGATGTGATACAAATGTCCATACCATATTTCCAAGTTGCATTACACTCACTAGATTGTCTTAGAATGACTACTTGATCAAAGTAATCAGAAAGATAACAATCTAAGAGTTCCATACTCACCTTATCTTGAATAGTTGAATATCTGGCCAGGGTATACAAGTACTGAGATTAGGTAGTATGCACTTTATGTACTATCATATTCCTTACTTTTCGTATCATCACAACACATGATTTAGCATTCCTGGATTTTCTCCAGGCATCACTTCTATATCTCATCCTCTTCCACACAGATAAGAGCTATTATAAATCATTTAAAAGAATATTGAACATAATATAAATTCTAGTTCTCATCATTCCTTCCATATGTCCCCAAAGGGAAATCAATAAGGAAATCCATAACCTCTTATGATTATCAGATAGCATCAAGATAAGGCATATCAAAATGAAAAAACTCTATTTGACTGTTATCCCTCACGGTCATCTACCACTTTAGGCTGACTCAACACATAGAGTCTAATTATTTCATGTTGTTGCACTTGCCTTTTTACACTATTAGGCTGTAAATTTTGTAAGCCCTGTTGAGTCTACCTCGGTTGTTGAGTCATTTCCTCCCTTTTTTAAAAAAACAAAAGAGTTTAGTGTGCTCAACATGTCCATATCTATAACATATCTTGTCCTCATACCATAGGATTATCGGTCTTATTACTGATGTAGAGACTAAGCCGTGGGTTCTTATAGATGGAAAGTTAGGATTTTTGCCTTTACATAGTGATTACTGCCCTGGTGCACTAGGCATTTATTGCACTGGTGGCACCAAAAACTTTGGCTTTTTAGAACAACTAGGCAAATGTCTCTAGAAGTGTAGAGACCTTTCCTTCATTCTCAGCTTAGTGCCCTTCCTTGGGTACTATCATCACAGATGTTGTGATAACCCAGATTTTTGAGTTTTAATAACTAATACAATATTTGAGAGACAAGCATTCTATGTAGAGGACAAATACCAAATTGAGGAAATTAGTGATATACTTATGGGTGAACTTCTTCCATTTATTCATTTTTTTATATAAGTTGTTACAAGTATGAGTCACACTAGCCTTTTTCCTTTTTGCATGGGTGTGGCCCTCCTCATAAGGAAGAGAAAGCGTGATCTCATCCTTTAATGTGTAGCATTAGACGGTTCTTAGTTGTCTTCCAGCTTATCTTAAAACGGAACCGAAGTTTGACTTGGCCACGGTGATATTTTTGGTATTAGCATTGCGATCCTTGATCACAATTGGATTCCTAGATCCGCTTTTCCTGCAGCTTTCTAACAACCTCATGATCTCACAACGTGGAGGCTAGATGAGGGAGGTTAGCCTCTGGCCTTGTTCTACTTCCTCCATCGTTTCTGCAACATAGACCAGAAGACCTACAAGAGGGTTGGAGGAGTCAGAGAACTAGAGTCTAATACTTCCCGACCACCCATTGTCATCGGCCATTGAAGATTACAGAAGGTAGATTACAGTAAAGAAGAAGGTGGGTTCTGTAGACAATGGCTTCAAAAGAAAGCGGGTTCAAGCAATGGATGTAACCACTGTCGTTCGATTTAGAGAGAGTGCCCTGGGAAGCAAGGTACTCGGAGCCTTGAGGACCCATCAACGAAGACAATCAGGTTTCCTACTGTTAGGATTCCCCTCCGTAGTTGACAAAAGTTCTCTTGTTGATCCCCCACTGCCACTCATTATGTTGGAAGCCTGGAACATAAGGGTCTTCCTGACCGTGAGGGGTATCCATTGAGATCTGCCCACCACACACAGGTGTTCTACAGACCATAGGACCAAGAGAGGAGGTTGCGATCTCCACTGATCCCTCCCCGTCTACCCCCCTACATGGAGGCACCTAACCCAAGAGCGCTCTCCGGATCTGGACCTGCAGAGGTCCGTTTTCTCGTTGTCGAGCCACGCAGACGCAACAGAAGTGAAGGCGGCGGCTCTGGCGGTGCTAGCACAGACTCGCATGGAGGAGGATGTGTGCTGAGACTCCCATTGGGATGAGGACGACGACCTCAGGCATACCAAGACAGGGAGGAGAACCCCCTTTCACCACCGCAGTAGCAGCTGTGAATGGTGAGCCCCAGCTCCGGCAGCCACCATACGTCTTTGGGTAGCTGAGATGGTCGGGGGGGAAGTCCTCGAACATGTTGGTGGTAATTTTAGTAAGCTAGCAGCAAGGAAACGGCCGAGACATCTCACCGGAGAGAAGACCTGTGACGGCGGCGATCCAACTCAGATGGATCTTGGAAGGCGAGGAAGAGGATCCTTGACGTCGAGGAGGTCTGTCTGGGATGCACAAAGATGCTGTTGGCTGAAAAAGCTTGAACAGATGTTCAACCAGCCCTATCTTGCTCACCAATGTCTTCCGTTGCGGCGGCGCCCAGAGAACCTGAATCGTGGGACTCTGGGATCACGTTTTGCGTGAGAAAGAAAGGACCAGGTCCCGCTTTCAGTTAAACCGGTTGGTCTAGCTAGAGACAAGGCAACGAACCAGACCAATTTTGAACTAACTGAACCGCCGGCTCAGTGCGGCCAGGATATAAGGAGCCGCGTCCAAACAGAGCCACATGGCGACTGATGGTTGGCCACAAAAAGGTAAATATTCTGAAAACACTTAGTTTTTGTATAAATCATAATAATTAGCTCGAGCATCAGAAAAATATAAACAAAGTACCCAAATTCTCAAAAAAAATGAGTAGAACACAGTAGAATGATAATATTAGGCTTTTGATGCATCAATAATAGTGATATCATGTAAGATGTATTATTCTTGTTTCATGAGTAATAAATATCAAATGATGGTCTAAAATTATGAAAATATGTCAGTAAATTCATATTCATGTTTATAATGCATATGATGTCAGATATGGTCATATTGATGCATGAATGAATACAATTTGATTAATATGGCTAATTAGGGCTAATAACCCTAAATAAAATGCAATAAATACGTACATGCTCAATAAATGATGAAATTTACAGAATACATTCACATCAATAATTGGAAGATAATATATAAATATGAGATCAGTTATATACATGAAATTCATGTTATATGAAGAGCACCCTTAATACATGTGATGTAACCCTAATATGGTTAATGAAAGTGACATAATGTTAAATATGTCCACATAATAATGTGACACATGAGTATATCCAGTTGATGAACTGTAATCTGTAAAATGACATCAGTAAGATAAATATAAGGTAAGAATACAAGTAATCATGAGAATAACATAATGATCTAAGTAAACCCTAAAATGAACACGACTAGGGTTAATGATGATGAGAACCTGATGATAGTATATGATCTTGTCTTAATAAGGTGATGACCAGATATGTAGATGATCCAGAATGTAAATAGAAATCTCTGAACTCAGGTACGTGGGATTTATTAAGTATAAGACTAGTTTTCTGGTTGCCTATGATATACAATATCTTGAATGCTCGTATTTGAATATGATTGCTTGGTTGAACTAGTATGAGTTATACTTTGCCAAATATAATAGAACATAAATGAATATGATGGTTGTAGCTACTAGAGCACATATCCTGGTGTGGATGTATGTTGCCTAACATGGATGTATGATTCCTTGGCCCATGTTAGATGTATGATGATACTATATTGCCCACACTAGATGTAAGTCAAGTGCAAGTATGTGTAGTACAACCGAATCAAAGTGAAAGCAATAAAAGGAATGTTTACCTGATTATCACTTTAAATAATGTTTTCTTTTACTCTTTCTTTCTCAAGTTATTTCAATTATGCAAACATATTAGTATGTATCTTTCTACCCACGTGCACAACACCTTGTGTGTTGATTCGTTGTTTCACGTATGTTTTAGGTTCAGAGCTAGCTTGGGATAAAAGACGGGAAGTGAGCAGTTGTCCAGGTTGTACCTTTTGTGTTAAGATCCTATTAGCATACATGTTATTAGACTTGTAAATCTTCTTTCAATATGTAAATTTAATTCATGTTGTAATATAAATATGTTGAATGTTGAGGATGTTATGGTGCATGCATCATAGTTGAATGTTCATGTATGCGTATTATGCTTCCGCATCGCTTTCTGATATGATTGGATGATGATTTCAGATTCTGACATCTCATTCCCAATAGGGTTTGGAGAAATCAAAATCCGGGGACGTCACAATTGGTATCAGAGCATGAACAATAGCTACACCTAACAATTGCTCACCATGAAACATAAAACTAAATTTCACCTTTTACTTTAAACCTTAGAAACTTAGTAAGTTGTTCTATAGGAATAAGGTTTGACTTAGCCTCTAAGTTAGAACCTAGATGTTCGAGAACTAGGTTTAGACAAGTGTGAGAAACCCTTTCCATATAGAGCTCATATGTATTGGGTAGCTACACTAGTCTACATCTCGTTCTCACCATTTCACTAGGTGACATGACACTAGACTATCTACTGTGTGTGGGACACTCAGTTTTGCTGATTTGGTTTTGTTTTCCAATCGGCTCGAGCCTCGACAGTTTTCTCTGACGTCTGCCTTCTCATAGAAAAACTATATAAGATTTTATTACCTATATGTAAATATGAAAATGTGTCCCTCACACTAGAGAGTAGTTAGTGTTCATGTAACCTAAGTGAAAGGGAGTGACATCAGTCTAGAAGAGAGAGTAGTCTAGATTAGATGTCTAGAGCCTTATCAAGATATGTGATATATAGAGTAGATGATAGAAGGATAGTTGATATAAGCATTGATGATCATATCTAAGTTCTACCTCTAATGATATAAGTTGCTTTATATGGATCTAAGTTGTGTATAAGATGAATCCAATTTTGGAAATTCTAAGCTAAGTCTTGAGGGGAAAAAAAGTATATTCCCTTTTCTTATTTAAGATGAGCTAAGTTAAAATAAGGTTGAATATGCATGAGCCTCAAGCTCTTTTACAAAGGAGGACCCCCAGTGTTAGGACAAGATACGTGGTGAACTCCAGAGAGGGTGAGATCCACAAGGAGAGGGTCATAGGACCTACCCTACAATATATGAAAATATGAGATATATGTGATATGATGTGTCTTAAGTTGGGTTACTCCTGAGTAGATGAGTTGTGTCCTTATGCATGATTCAAATCTATATATGAGAATTGGGTAAAAGAAAAGAATGGGTAGATGACCCATATGATAAAGTCGATCCTTTGGCTGAGTGAGGTCCTAGCTGGAGTGACATATTTTGTGAATCTCATCATTAGTTACAAGTGAGGTAATATATGAACTCTAGTTATGAGAGTATGATGCTTTGTGCAAAAGATACTCAAAATACATGTTCTCTCTTCTTCTTCTCTTTCTAAATATATGATGATAGAAACCTCACTTGAGCTATATAGATGATTTAGATATGAGGAGTCACTCGTATAAGCTTGACCTATTCTATATTTTCCTCCCTATACAATACATGTAGCACCCAAGATTGAAATCATGATAAGTTTGACTTTAAAATATTCTCTCCCCCTTCATATGAAACATGAAAGATATGATGTTGATATCATGGGATAAACTTATTATATTTTCTTTTTCCCTTCACATAATACATGCAAAAAAAAGATGAACTCATGAACTTCATATAAAGATATTTTTGGATCATAGGATGTATGATCAGAAATATAGTTCGTAACTTTGATCCTTCTTAATGTATGCTTCTAAGTTGAGTATGAATATCACACCATAGGGTGAAATCCTAATGGTCAAGCATGTTACGTAAGCCCTTCTTATGTAGAAAAATCCTAATATCAAGGATGAAGATAAATCTCCTCTAATGCTGAAATCATTGTAAGGTGTTGATCATAAGACATATTAATGATGTTAGATTTGAACGATCTGAATGTCATGGCATATAAATGAATTCCTCTTGAACATTAAAAGTATGAACAAAACATGTACCCTTAGAGGTGATGTAACCCTAACATATCATAATGTCATGTTATGGCTAAGACATTAAGTGATGCTTCAGCCTATATAAGGTGGGGTGGGTACACCCTAGGTGCTCTAAATCCTAAGATAATAATTTAGGGTTCATATTGATATCCCAAAAATCTACAACTAGTGGCACATATTAAATTGGACTCCTTGATATCACCTCGAGAATGATATTCGTTGAATTTCGAGGACGAAATTCCATCTAAGGTGGGGTGAATGTGATAACCCAGATTTTTGAGTTTTAATAACTAATACAATATTTGAGAGACAAGCATTCTATGTAGAGGACAAATACCAAATTGAGGAAATTAGTGATATACTTATGGGTGAACTTCTTCCATTTATTCATTTTTTATATAAGTTGTTACAAGTATGAGTCACACTAGCCTTTTTCCTTTTTGCATGGGTGTGGCCCTCCTCATAAGGAAGAGAAAGCGTGATCTCATCCTTTAATGTGTAGCATTAGACGGTTCTTAGTTGTCTTCCAGCTTATCTTAAAACGGAACCGAAGTTTGACTTGGCCACGGTGATATTTTTGGTATTAGCATTGCGATCCTTGATCACAATTGGATTCCTAGATCCGCTTTTCCTGCAGCTTTCTAACAACCTCATGATCTCACAACGTGGAGGCTAGATGAGGGAGGTTAGCCTCTGGCCTTGTTCTACTTCCTCCATCATTTCTGTAGCATAGACCAGAAGACCTACAAGAGGGTTGGAGGAGTCAGAGAACTAGAGTCAAATACTTCCCGACCACCCATTGTCATCGACCATTGAAGATTACAGAAGGTAGATTACAGTAAAGAAGAAGGTGGGTTCTGTAGACAATGGCTTTAAAAGAAAGCGGGTTCAAGCAATGGATGTAACCACCACCGTTCGATTTAGAAAGAGTGCCCTGGGTAGCAAGGTACTCGGAGCCTTGAGGACCCATCAACGAAGACAATCATGTTTCCTACTGTTAGGATTCCCCTCCGTAGTTGACAAAAGTTCTCTTGTTGATCCCCCGCTGTCACTCATCATGTTGGAAGCCTGGAACATAAGGGTCTTCCTGACCGTGAGGGGTATCCATTGAGATCTGCCCACCACAAATAGGTGTTCTACAGACCATAGGACCAAGATAGGAGGCTACGATCTCCACTGATCCCTCCCCGTCTACCCCCCTACATGGAGGCACCTAACCCAAGAGTGCTCTCCAGATCTAGACCTGCAGAGGTCCGTTTTCTCGTTGTCGAGCCACGCCGATGCAACAGAAGTGAAGGCGGCGGCTCTGGCGGTGCTAGCACAGACTCGCATGGAGGATGATGTGTGCTGAGACTCCCATTGGGATGAGGACGACGACCTCAAGCAGACCAAGACAGGGAGGAGAACCCCCTTTCACCACCGCAGTAGCAGCTGTGAATGGTGAGCCCCAGCTCCGGCAGCCACCGGACATCTTTGGGTAGCCGAGATGGTCGGGGGGGAAGTCCTCGAATCTGTTGGTGGTAGTTTTAGTAAGCTAGCAGCAAGGAAATGGCCGAGACATCTCGCCGGAGAGAAGACATGTGACGGCGGCGATCCGACTCAGATGGAGCTTGGAAGGCGAGGAAGAGGATCCTTGACATCGAGGAGGTCTGTCTGGGATGCATGAAGATGCTTCTGGCCGAAAAAGCTTGAACAGAGGTTCAACCAGCCCTATCTTGCTCACTGATGTCTTCCGCTGCGGCAGCACCCAGAGAACCTAAATCGTGGGACTTTGAGATCGCGTTTTGCGTGAGAAAGAAAGGACCAGGTCACGCTTTCAGTTAAACCGGTTGGTCTAGCTAGAGACAAGGCAATGAACCAGACCAGTTTTGAACTAACTGAATCGCCGGCTCAGTGCAGCCAGGATATAAGGAGCCGCGTCCAAACAGAGTCACATGGCGACTGATGGTTGGCCACAAAAAGGTAAATATTCCGAAAACACTTAGTTTTTGTATAAATCATAATAATTAGCTCGCGCATCAGAAAAATACAAACAAAGTACCCAAATTCTCAGAAAAATGAGTAGAATACAGTAGAATGATAATATTAGGCTTTTGATGCATCAATAATAGTGATATCATGTAAGATGTATTATTCTTGTTTCATGAGTAATAAATATCAAATGATGGTCTAAAATTATGAAAATATGTCAGTAAATTCATATTCATGTTTATAATGCATATGATGTCAGATATGGTCATATTGATGCATGAATGAATACAATTTGATTAATATGGCTAATTAGGGCTAATAACCCTAAATAAAATGCAATAAATACGTACATGCTCAATAAATGATGAAATTTACAGAATACATTCACATCAATAATTGGAAGATAATATATAAATATGAGATCAGTTATATACATGAAATTCATGTTATATGAAGAGCACCCTTAATACATGTGATGTAACCCTAATATGGTTAATGAAAGTGACATAATGTTAAATATGTCCACATAATAATGTGACACATGAGTATATCCAGTTGATGAACTGTAATCTGTAAAATGACATCAGTAAGATAAATATAAGGTAAGAATACAAGTAATCATGAGAATAACATAATGATCTAAGTAAACCCTAAAATGAACACGACTAGGGTTAATGATGATGAGAACCTGATGATAGTATATGATCTTGTCTTAATAAGGTGATGACCAGATATGTAGATGATCCAGAATGTAAATAGAAATCTCTGAACTCAGGTACGTGGGATTTATTAAGTATAAGACTAGTTTTCTGGTTGCCTATGATATACAATATCTTGAATGCTCGTATTTGAATATGATTGCTTGGTTGAACTAGTATGAGTTATACTTTGCCAAATATAATAGAACATAAATGAATATGATGGTTGTAGCTACTAGAGCACATATCCTGGTGTGGATGTATGTTGCCTAACATGGATGTATGATTCCTTGGCCCATGTTAGATGTATGATGATACTATATTGCCCACACTAGATGTAAGTCAAGTGCAAGTATGTGTAGTACAACCGAATCAAAGTGAAAGCAATAAAAGGAATGTTTACCTGATTATCACTTTAAATAATGTTTTCTTTTACTCTTTCTTTCTCAAGTTATTTCAATTATGCAAACATATTAGTATGTATCTTTCTACCCACGTGCACAACACCTTGTGTGTTGATTCGTTGTTTCACGTATGTTTTAGGTTCAGAGCTAGCTTGGGATAAAAGACGGGAAGTGAGCAGTTGTCCAGGTTGTACCTTTTGTGTTAAGATCCTATTAGCATACATGTTATTAGACTTGTAAATCTTCTTTCAATATGTAAATTTAATTCATGTTGTAATATAAATATGTTGAATGTTGAGGATGTTATGGTGCATGCATCATAGTTGAATGTTCATGTATGCGTATTATGCTTCCGCATCGCTTTCTGATATGATTGGATAATGTTTTCAGATTCTGACATCTCATTCCCAATAGGGTTTGGAGAAATCAAAATCTGGGGACGTCACAGATGTACTATCTGTCTATACTTATGGAAGAGTCTACTTTCTTGCCATATGTCAATCCTTCCCACATTTTCCACTGTTCTAACATGACTATGTCATTCGTGAACCTTTTCAAAACCCAAAGTTTCTATATTGAGGACTGGTAACCTCGGTTGTAATGCTAGTATTTAGTCTACTATATGCATCACTGTTATCCCTACTTGCCTCTCAATGGCATAAAAAGCAGGATTCTCTATTCTGATTGGGTCAAGATGGGAATGCTCAAGCACTCATTCTTTTCTTGCCTATTCCCTTGCACCCTTTCCTGGTGCAACAACATTGCCCTAAAAAATGTGTCCCTCGTGTTCTCCAGTCATTTTTAAACTTCACCCTTCCTTCTGCATAAGCAGAAGTCACTATTGGGTATACTGGAGGACACTAACACAAACTCAACACCTTAGTCCTATGTCTCTGTAGACTCAGTGAACCTTAAGCTCTGATACCAAACTTGTAACAACCGTCATCAAACCGACAAATAAATCACTACTAATTAAGCAGAATAAACATAAACAGCAGATTAACAAAAATTACTAAAATTTAAAACCATTTTGCAAGGAGATCCTTGTCCAGAAAACTTTTACTGAAAGATACAAAACTCATACATATCATGATTTACATTTTACAACATTGTTTCATCTCATCTCGAGGACAACATATAACAGTTGCTCTATCAAAACACATGCTGGAGCAACATAAAGCCTCGAAGCATTCAAGCCAAAATCTCAGATCATTCATGAAACCGGTACCAACCAACTCCAAGGACCTGAGAGTATAGATATGACACATAGGACTTCTATCTATAAGACACGACAGACAATACACTCAACCTGAGCTATCATTGATGCCTCAACTATTGTTTCTCCTCTACAGAAAGGTCTCCACTGCTTTGTGCTTGTCTGCCTAAAAATTGTGGATCCTATGGGGTGAGACAAGTGTCCCAGTGAGAGATATAACTCTCTGTCGACCATATTATTATTGATGATAAACATTATAAAAACTAATTAGGGGTTCTTTTATTTTAACAAGTAGGATTAATCATTGTATGAACAGAATAAGATAGTCTCCTTTCTCAAGGAGAATACTACATCTACCCATGGTACAGTCATAATTCATCCATCTGATTTGTAAGGAAAGTAAAGAATCATAAATAACATCTATCAACTAAGATGTATAACTGAATTGCGCATCAATCAATGTTTTTCGTAATCGATCCTTAAGCAGATATGCTACACAGCTGAACATATTTTAACAATCACGCTTATGCCCTGAGGAGATGAAGCATACCCCATTCATATCCAACCGACCACAAACTTCACACAAGTCAGTACCATACAAGGTCAATGGGAGATCCGGTTGCCATGACCTCACTTGTCTCGGTCAGTACGAGACCACTTAGGCTTAGCAGGACATTTTGTGTCAACTGCAATATAGTTGTGCCAGGGTACATAGGCATCCTCGCTTAGAGCTACAACGTCAGTTGTTCTCTCTTAGGGGAACATCTACAACAATCGTCCCCAATTATTGAGCTATGGTCAGTCAAGCACCATACTCTGAGCCATTGTCACATTGGCACCACGCTCTTGAGCCATGGTCACAAGGGAACCATGCTCTGAGCCACGGGTCAGTTCATCGTGCTCTTATTGAGACATTCTTATGACATTATTAAGTCATGGACACTTAGGCTCCATGCTCTACATATTCAAAAATATGCATTCTGGGTTATGCCGCGGGGAACCCGTTTCACCATTCAACAAATTCTGGTGCTGATGGATCTATGGTCAGAGCAACGTTTTATAGTTCCTAATGATGTATTACATGTATTACATCATTCTTTTAGCATCAAACAAGTTATCATTATTAATCACAACAAATGCTACAAAGAAAGGTGTATTACATTTATCATGTACTTTTCAAATCTTTAAAACACATGATACTTGGGATCTCAGTCCCTTATCACATTACTATGAATTCTCATCCCTTCACATCATCATTATCATGGTTACTGGATCTAGGTATTCAAACCCTTATATCATCACATAACGTTGTTACCTCTGTAACAGGTAACCATTACCTCTAGGTCCTCAGACCAAGGTATTCATTTCACTTGTTGTACAAGTATTCACATGGCTCATAAGGCCATTACACATCTTCTCACCTCTCACTAGGCAACAACTTATTCACATGGCTCACAAGGCCATTACACATCTTGTTACCTCTCACTAGGCAATAACTTATTCACATGGCTCACAAGGCCATTACACATCTTGTCACCTCTCACTAGGCAACAACTTATTCACATGGCTCACAAGGCCATTACATATCTTGTCACCTCTCACTAGGCAACAACTTATTCATATGGCTCACAAGGCCATTACACATCTTGTCACCTCTCACTAGGCAACAACTTATTCACATGGCTCACAAGGCCATTACACATCTTGTCACCTCTCACTAGGCAACAAATTATTCATATGGCTCACAAAACCATTACACATCTTGTCACCTCTCACTAGGCAACAACTTATTCATATGGCTCACAAGGCCATTACACATTATACTTATTATACAAGTATTTAACATGTCTCACAAGGCTTATGTAATAAGAGAAATACAACCTTCCCATCATTAGGGTTAGGGTTTTCCCTTTATATCCGAATAGGGTTTCATGTTTATATTCTTAATCCAAACCGTAATTCACTACTCCACACATCTAGGAGCATACATTGATATCATAAGTATTCAATCATACTTATATATTTTCTCATCATTTATCATTAAATGATTAACAACACAAGCATGTGTTTCTCTCTCATCCTTTCTAGGATATCAAATACATCATACTTTTGATTCAATCCTCCTCTTTGAGGAATATTAGTTCATCATTAACAATTCACATTATCTTTCATTTAACACCATGTTTAACATATGCCACTCAATCAATCATACATGATTGGAGTGTCACTTCCATATTGGTATCAAGATATGTGTGTTATCATATTATACTTTAAACCACATCCTTTACTTTATGTCATATATTCATATCGGGCATATGGTATAACCACATCACCATGTCACATTTTAAGGGTGTAAACCCTAATCACTATATTGTGTACTCTCATCATATAGACTATCACTTATATCTTATTACTTCAAATTAGTTTTGTATCGGGTATGAGCTAGATGCTTGACCCCATATTGGATATCAGCTTTGTGTTTAGTGCCATATCGTCCACAAGATATAACCCATATCGGGCATCCATCTTAGGTAGCATATCGGGTTACCATTTTGGGTAGACCCTAAAACTCATATCCCCTTCATTCCTTCAAGGATTATCTTTATCATATAATTACTTGACAAGCTAATGGTCTTATTAAATTCTCATACCACCATTCATTACATAAAAAAGGGAGTATATCGGATTCCAATCCCTCATCTAGGGTTTTCCACTAAATAGGTTACATCATGCCAAATCGTGCATGAAGCATGAGTTTGAACTTCATATCGTGTACAAGATAAAAGTAGATTCTATTCTTATCAATCTAGAGATATCATTCATCTCATACATGTGGTATCATCCACCACTCATCTCGGTTTACCCATCATCTTGGGTTTCCAACTCTATGTTGATTAGAGTGTTCACCACCCCTATATTGTATTAGAGGTGTAGTCTAGACTTGTATCATGCATAAGGATAAGTGGAGTATCTCTCATATCATGCCACAAGCATGAATCATATTGTGTATATGCTAGCATCCATCTTCATATCGGGTTAACCCTATCTAGGGTTTCATATCAGGTAGATGTATTCCAATCATATCAGGTTACACTTTATTCTTGAATCCATACCTTGTATCATACATTAGGGTTTACTTAAGTATTCATATCATGCATCAGATGTGTGTACTTTAAGGTATCATGTACCAAAGATACATTACATGATCAT
This sequence comes from Alisma plantago-aquatica, assembly GCA_963693085.1. Taxonomy (NCBI): domain Eukaryota; kingdom Viridiplantae; phylum Streptophyta; class Magnoliopsida; order Alismatales; family Alismataceae; genus Alisma; species Alisma plantago-aquatica. The sequence goes on from OY856412.1 coordinate 124,643,148, forward strand.
ATCATGCAAGAGCACTTGCTATTCTTTGCTCATATCGGGTTACCCAAATTAGGGTTTCATATCAGCTTTCAAGTATACTTTAAACCTTATATCATGCAAAGAGTCTATTCTTGAATTCATATCGTGCAAGCATACGTGTAAGCATATCATGCAAGCATATCATGTAAACATATCGGGCAAGAAAATTCAACACATACCCATTTCGGGTTAGAGCTACTTGTATGTAAGCTTGAACTTGATATCACTTTATGAAGTGATACCATCTTCTTTAAGCTCTAGACCTCCATTATAACTGTTATAGTTCATGGCAAAAGGTCTAGGCAGCTACTAAAACTCATAATTTCATCAACTATTTCAGAAGATTTCAGAATTGAAAGTAGTTCATTAATTGTAGCAATTTAGGTGATCAATAATAACATGATAGGGTTCAAGTTATATAACTCACCTTGTGAGTAGATTCAAAACTCCAAGCTCCAAAGCTTCACATCCTAAGGTTGAAGAAGAACTTCTCCAAGGTCCAGGGCTCGTTCAAAACTCCTCCATGGACAAGAGATCACCATAGTTAAGCACTTAGTGAGGAAGAAAAGAAAGGAGTATTCATAACCTGATATCCTAATTCATCCAAGGTTGAAGGTGACCAAAGCCTTACCTAAAGTTTGGTGCTCGAGCTCTCCTATCTCCTTGAGCTGCTTTGCATGATACCTAAGGGTCTTTGCATGATATATCCAAGGGGAGTGGTTATTAGGATCGTAAACTTTCATAAGTTGGTGAAAGGTGAAGTATATATACTTAATTTCATGAGATAAAGCATATATGAGGTGTCTACACCTTAAGCTACTAGATGACACGTGTCCATGCATGGTTGACACGTGTCCATGAATGCACACATGTATATCTTTCCATGAAAAAGTCTTGAGGATAACCTAGAAATAATATCTCGGCCCTACTTATCTTGTTGGGCAAGTTATCTCATCTTTATCTCATTAAATAAGCAATCTGATACACTTTTTGTAAGGAACTTTAAAACCCATCATGGGCCACCTCCTTGAGGTGATCTACCAGTCATGGTCTTTGCCAAGGCTTAACAAACCTATAGGAGGCTCCCACTTTGGCTCCTTGGCCGATAGGCTCCTTATATCAAGTCTTACAACTCGATATAACACATATAAGGCTCTTGCCTTCAACTCATTCTTGGTCTTTCATTACCAAGAGTATCATCACTCAATGGTGATTCAAATATAGTGCCCCTTTCTTTCTTTTTTCTCTAAAAGATGCATAGAGGGAGTAGGGACACTCTATAGGTGGTAATCTACATTTTAACCCCACATATTGGGTAAATTACAAATTGTACCAAAACCGGTGTACAAGGTACTAGCATTGTTCAAATGAGTTGTAACTTGGGATTTAGGCTTTCCACAAGCCACCACTTATCATCATTCTCTTTCTTGAGATACTAAAACACTTAAAACACATTCTGTAAGAGAGGTGAGAGATCACCCCCTTACTAAAATATGATAATCAAAACTCATTGGAAAGCAGCGGAATAAAAATAATAACTGACTGTATTCAATTTCATAAAGGTTTACAAAAATACATCAGATTCTCCCATTTAGGGTTACATCAACATACAAAATAGGATCTAGATAGAGGGAAGTCCAAACTACTTCAAATCTTGTCTCCAAAGCAAAATCTCCAAGAGCTAGGTCCAAGCCAAAAGCTATATACTCCTTGATCTAACTTGGGGTTGGAAGCATCCCCACAAAAGAAAGAAACAACAGGAGACATCAGCAAAAGCTGGTATGTGCATACTAAATAGGAAATTGAGCAATATATGGAATAAAGGACATAAAATATAAAAGGCTTCCCATAGAAAAGATAACGACCACCCAAATAGGTATCAAGAGAAAAGAAATTGAAATAAATTTCAATATGATAACAAAAGAATACTAGCCATTATTAAATAAAAGAGTGGTGTCACATAAGCACATATCATAACCATCATCCTGCATGCATGTGAGATAAGCATAACACTAGAATATTATAAAGACAAAGGCGGCCAAGTCTCATAAACTTGAAACCTGATAGAGAAAGGAATACTTCCAATCTCCCAAATATATAAAACATGGGCCAAGAATCACACATCTTGCCCTGGGTATGAGGTTCCTTTCCATCCCAAAAAGCAGGAAATATCACGTCTGCTCGGCAGGAAATAACACATCTGCCATAAAACCAATGCAATTACACTACTCTAGTGCTACTGAATCACATAGCAGGTTAAATGTAGAGGCAAGTAGAAAGTATAGTCAGAAGATGATACGAAGGTTGCCATCACACAATGGACAACGCAAACATATAACATCTACTTCAGAGTGTCACATACCAATATAAGAGACCAACATGCACCAAGGCACAAGTAAAGATATCAAGAAAATATCTAAGTTCATAACAAGCAAGATAGTTCACACGAACCATGATAACAAGAGATAAGACATATTTTGTAGGTCAAATTCAAGAGAATGAAAAGATAGGTGAATTGCTCATTATAGAGGAATAGGGGATACAACATACACAAATAGGGATTTATAGCACATAAATAGATAGGGATAGCACAAACATAGATAGGGATAGCACATACATAGATACTTAGAGTCCTATTAACCTCTTTTCTGAACCTTTAGTTGAAATCAAGGTCCACTTGTCCTATTTCCAATTTCATATTCATGTATTAGAATAACATATATACCTTAAAGATTTGAAACCCTAATATATGAAATTTTTACACAAAACCTAGATTCATACCTCAAAAATATCACCACTGAATTATTTAGGTTTTTCTGATTAATAAAACATATAATTTTGCATATATTGGAGTTATGAAGGTTAAAGTGTATTTTTGGTGATTTTTAGGTATTTAATTCATTTTCTAAAAACTCTTTTCGAAAAAACTGAAAACCAATACATGGAAATATTTTTATTTGAAATAACATGTTTTTATGAGTTCATAACATATTTTACTTTAATTTTTGGACAAACAAATCAAAAGTTATGAATTATTGAAAATCGACCAATTAGAAATCGACACATCGTCAATTTTTAACATAAGATCATGAGTTTTAAGCATGTAATAAGAAATATATGGGAAGGGTGTTATGAAGATCATACCTAGGAAAGATAATAAGGTCCCAACATCAAGGATACCGAGCTTATAAGGTCTGGTTGATCCATGCCTAGCTCCTTTCTTGAACAAAGATCTCCTTCTCAACTTAGAGGTGATAAACCCTAGAAAAGAGCATGGAGATGAGATGTTTTAGGGTTCTTAGTGGAGTTTTATCATGGAAGGTCATGATTCCGACCTGGAGGAAGGTGTGAGAAATACTATCAATATGAAAATAGGGAATTAATGGAGGAAACTTACTATTTTTGGTCGAATTTACCAAGGAGGAGCTTTAGAAACCCTAATAGAGCAATTTGGAAGCCATATGAGCCTTCTTCACCAAGGTAGGCTCCCTCTATTGCCTTGGGGCAGCAACTTCGTGGCCAAATACTAAAGAAACTATTCTCTAAGCTAGAGGAAAGAAAAGGAGAGCAAGAGTTTTCGAATTGTGAGTTGGGAAGGGGTATACATGGCTATATATAGAAAGAGGTGAAGAATGAGGAGTCTTAAGGGACTTTCCATGTGTCTTTAGCCTAGGGATTGATGGTCATGCAAGAGGATAGCTCATAGAGGCTTCATGCATATGCAAAGTCGGTTCTAAGGTCCCATAGATTATTCTAGGCCATCCCCACCGTTTTGCAAGAAAGAAATAACCTCATTGGTTGATAGCTTTTAAGGATAAGCATCTTTATAAAGAGGGTAATCCCTATAATGCCCTTGGAAAGCAATACCATCAAACCAAGGTGAAACTAGGTTCTCCAATGGTTTCAAATCTCGTTAATGGTAAGTGAATATCTAAGGATTAAAATTCAGGTGATAATTTGCAAAGAAAACCTCCCAATTGGGTAAATTGCATAAAAGTCCAGAATGTGCATATAATTGCATAACCTCCACAAACAACATCCAAATTGGACCAAACTTTATCCACAAGTTATCTTTGATGTGTAGAATATTAATTTATCATTATTTCTATATTTTGAGGTTATATAATCACATTATTCATTACTTATGCTTTTTACTCATTTTCTCTCTCCTAAACTTATCCTAATATTTCAATGTTGTCCAAATTAGATGAAATTTGACATGTAGGCTAATTTTGATATGTAGATTTAGAATTTGAAGTTTGTTTACTCTTTTGAGACTTCTTTTTATGAGATATGTCATATGGCCCATTAACAGCCCATTATCTAAATTGTTCATCCGATTAAGTTTCTTATCTTTGTATTACCACTAAAATGAGTTATGTGGCAAATTTTATGTTTTCAAATCACATCAAAAAGTTAGATTAAGGTTTAGAACACTTAATCATGGTAATTAAGCTTTCACTGAGGTATTTGTGCATAAACCCTTCCATTGGTATAATTAGTGAATAAATGTTCACTAAACCACTATAAATTCCACTAATTAAATAGAGAGGCCAATAAGGATAGAAATGAAAGGAAAAGATGGGAAAGAGGGTCGAAAGACAAAATTTCAGAATTCGGTATGTTACAACAATCCACCCCTTAAAGAGGATTTCGTCCCCGAAATCACAAGCAAGAAGGGAAGGGTGAGTGTGCGACATCTCATCACAAAAATTCAGGTTATTTCTCCAACCTTAACTTCCACCAAACACCTCATCAACATATACTCCACAAGCATCTCAACATAGGTCAGGTTCTCAAGGATCACCTATTTTCCATTATTTAGATATTCTTTTTAGGAGATTTACCATTATTTACGTTTTTGGCTTATTAAGATTATATTTATTATGATATCACATTATCATTATTATTCTCTTAATTGTGTCACATCATATTTACTTTGTTTCCAAAAGAGTTATATTTCATTATTATGCTTGAAACGATATATATTTCTTATTTACTTCATTATGAGTTTTAACACAATTAGAGTTTCTCAATTATCAATATACGTGATTATTATCCTTAATAATTGGATTTAGTCTCTATTATCAACATATTGAATTATAACAAATTGTTTTGCATGAATTAAGACATTTTATCCAACTTGTTACAAGTAATCCAAATAATGTCACATTAATCACTTATATCTATATTTACATTGTCACATTAACTTTCTTATTCATATTAATGTCATCGTTAATATTTATTCAGTTCTTATGATTGATTATGCACTTTTATATGAATCAATTACTACTTATCCATATTGAAGTCATTATATGTATTTTAGTGATCAAGGTGGGACATATTACAAATTGATTCACATTGAGTGACTAATCGTGTGTGTATTAGATAACAAGGTAACATACCATGCATTTCATATTGATGACTTGATTAATATGTGATTAGATTATTATATATATATATATATCATTTATGTGTATCAAAGTATGTTAACTGATTATGACACCTAATGTCATTAATGTATCATGAAAGGCATTAAGGATGTATATGTTAAGGTCAGATGATTACAACTTAGGGTTCAGGTTAATATAATCACTATATTTTACTTAGCATGTATTAAGTCCAAGATTAGGTTACAATTATCTTACTTGTCATTTCATTAGGGTTTATTGGTTTATGACATGGGCAACACCATGCATATCAGTTAGAATTAATATGTGAGTTACTCACATTATGTGCATTAGGTATTCATTAGGGTTTGAACATATAAATTATTCCTTATATGATCAGTATATGTTCATTAATATATAAAGAAGCATGTTAGGCTATAACTATAACTTGTTTTGGGCCCCACTAAGGTGTCAAGCACAACAACCTCCTAAGTATGGGGTTAGAGTTTTGAAAGATAGTGTAGATAGCTTTCAAGATGTCATAGGGCTCCATCCCCCTACAGAGGATTTTGTCCTTGAAATCTAACCACCCAACATTATCAAACTAACTATACTCCACCCCTTAAAGAGTTAGATCAAGCCAAAATACACTAGGTTTAAAGGATGAATCTAACTAAACCATGTACAAGATCCATCACACTTCCACTGTGCACTCTGATAGCTCACTTAACCCCAAACTTCAAAGTCTAGGTTCTAGGGATAACTATCCAAACATGTGGTCCTATGGGTCATAAGGAAACTAGTCTTGGTATCCATCCTCAAACAAGTCATCATACACCTAACACTTAGGGTTCCCAAAGATATACAACATAGACGTCTAAGGTCACTATTGAATAAAGCAAACTATTTTAGACAATCCATTTCAGCTTAGGCCAGGCCGGTATCATATGGATCTGGGAGTCCTCGTAAACCAAGCAAGTGGCATGGAGGAAAATATTGCCAGCCCTCATAACCTGATCCTTTCTAGACACCTTTGCTTCAACTTCATGCCCTAATAGTTGCCTAAAGGCAAACCTAAACAACATTAAGTTATGCATATTTTAGTTATGAGTATTTTAGGGTTTTATACATCATGATACTAATGTGGAACTATAGGGTCCTAAATCAACCTTTCATCATTCATAGATCAACTGTAGGGCAACCATGTCACCTAAAGGAACTATGTAAGGCAGGGATTCTAATTAGGGAGACAAAACTGAAATAGTCAGATTCCGACTACCATGGGCTCTGATACCATGTTGTAAGAGAGGTGAGAGATCACCCCCTTACTAAAATATGATAATCAAAACTCATTGGAAAGCAGTGGAATAAAAATAATAACTGACTGTATTCAATTTCATAAAGGTTTACAAAAATACATCAGATTCTCCCATTTAGGGTTACATCAACATACAAAATAGGATCTAGATAGAGGGAAGTCCAAACTACTTCAAATCTTGTCTCCAAAGCAAAATCTCCAAGAGCTAGGTCCAAGCCAAAGGCTATATACTCCTTGATCTAACTTGGGGTTGGAAGCATCCCCACAAAAGAAAGAAACAACAGGAGACATCAACAAAAGCTGGTATGTGCATACTAAATAGGAAATTGAGCAATATATGGAATAAAGGACATCAAATATAAAAGGCTTCCCATAGAAAAGATAACAACCACCCAAATAGGTATCAAGAGAAAAGAAATTGAAATAAATTTCAATATGATAACAAAAGAATACTTGCCATTATTAAATAAAAGAGTGGTGTCACATAAGCACATATCATAACCATCATCCTGCATGCATGTGAGATAAGCATAACACTAGAATATTATAAAGACAAAGGCGGCCAAGTCTCATAAACTTGAAACCTGATAGAGAAAGGAATACTTCCAATCTCCCAAATATATAAAACATGGGCCAAGAATCACACATCTTGCCCTGGGTATGAGGTTCCTTTCCATCCCAAAAAGCAGGAAATATCACGTCTGCTCGGCAGGAAATAACACATCTGCCATAAAACCAATGCAATTACACTACTCTAGTGCTACTGAATCACATAGCAGGTTAAATGTAGAGGCAAGTAGAAAGTATAGTCAGAAGATGATACAAAGGTTGCCATCACACAATGGACAACACAAACATATAACATCTACTTCAGAGTGTCACATACCAATATAAGAGACCAACATGCACCAAGGCACAAGTAAAGATATCAAGAAAATATCTAAGTTAATAACAAGCAAGATAGTTCACACGAACCATGATAACAAGAGATAAGACATATTTTGTAGGTCAAATTCAAGAGAATGAAAAGATAGGTGAATTGCTCATTATAGAGGAATAGAGGATACAACATACACAAATAGGGATTTATAGCACATAAATAGATAGGGATAGCACAAACATAGATAGGGATAGCACATACATAGATACTTAGAGTCCTATTAACCTCTTTTCTGAACCTTTAGTTGAAATCAAGGTCCACTTGTCCTATTTCCAATTTCATATTCATGTATTAGAATAACATATATACCTTAAAGGTTTGAAACCCTAATATATGAAATTTTTACACAAAACCTCGATTCATACCTCAAAAATATCACCATTGAATTAGTTAGGTTTTTCTGATTAAGAAAACATATAATTTTGCATATATTGGAGTTATGAAGGTTAAAGTGTATTTTTGGTGATTTTTAGGTATTTAATTCATTTTCTAAAAACTCTTTTCGAAAAAACTGAAAACCAATACATGGAAATATTTTTATTTGAAATAACATGTTTTTATGAGTTCAGAACATATTTTACTTTAATTTTTGGACAAACAAATCAAAAGTTATGAATTATTGAAAATCGACCAATTAGAAATCGACACATCGTCAATTTTTAACATAAGATCATGAGTTTTAAGCATGTAATAAGAAATATATGGGAAGGGGGTTATGAAGATCATACCTAGGAAAGATAATAAGGTCCCAACATCAAGGATACCGAGCTTATAAGGTCTGGTTGATCCATGCCTAGCTCCTTTCTTGAACAAAGATCTCCTTCTCAACTTAGAGGTGATAAACCCTAGAAAAGAGCATGGAGATGAGATGTTTTAGGGTTCTTAGTGGAGTTTTATCATGGAAGGTCATGATTCCGACCTAGAGGAAGGTGTGAGAAATACTATCAATATGAAAATAGGGAATTAAGGGAGGAAACTTACTATTTTTGGTCGAATTTACCAAGGAGGAGCTTTAGAAACCCTAATAGAGCAATTTGGAAGCCATATGAGCCTTCTTCACCAAGGTAGGCTCCCTCTATTGCCTTGGGGCAGCAACTTCGTGTCCAAATACTAAAGGAACTATTCTCTAAGCTAGAGGAAAGAAAAGGAGAGCAAGAGTTTTCGAATTGTGAGTTGGGAAGGGGTATACATGGCTATATATAGAAAGAGGTGAAGAATGAGGAGTCTTAAGGGACTTTCCATGTGTCTTTAGCCTAGGGATTGATGGTCATGCAAGAGGATAGCTCATGGAGGCTTCATGCATATCCAAAGTCGGTTCTAAGGTCCCATAGATTATTCTAGGCCATCCCCACCGTTTTGCAAGAAAGAAATAACCTCATTGGTTGATAGCTTTTAAGGATAAGCATCTTTATAAAGAGGGTAATCCCTATAATGCACTTGGAAAGCAATACCATCAAACCAAGGTGAAACTAGGTTCTCCAATGGTTTCAAATCTCGTTAATGGTAAGGGAATATCTAAGGATTAAAATTCAGGTAATAATTTGCAAAGAAAACCTCCCAATTGGGTAAATTGCATAAAAGTCCAGAATGTGCATATAATTGCATAACCTCCACAAACAACATCCAAATTGGACCAAACTTTATCCACAAGTTATATTTGATGTTTATAATATTAATTTATCATTATTTCTATATTTTGAAGTTATATAATCACATTATTCATTACTTATGCTTTTTACTCATTTTCTCTCTCCTAAACTTATCCTAATATTTCAATGTTGTCCAAATTAGATGAAATTTGACATGTAGGCTAATTTTGATATGTAGATTTCGAATTTGAAGTTTTTTACTCTTTTGAGACTTCTTTTTATGAGATATGTCATATGGCCCATTAACATCCCATTATCTAAATTGTTCATCCGATTAAGTTTCTTATCTTTGTATTACCACTAAAATGAGTTATGTGGCAAATTTATGTTTTCAAATCACATCAAAAAGTTAGATTAAGGTTTAGAACACTTAATCATGGTAATTAAGCTTTCACTGAGGTATTTGTGCATAAACCCTTCCATTGGTATAATTAGTGAATAAATGTTCACTAAACCACTATAAATTCCACTAATTAAATAGAGAGGCCAATAAGGATAGAAATGAAAGGAAAAGATGGGAAAGAGGTTTGAAAGACAAAATTTCAGAATTCGGTATGTTACACATTCCACATGTGTCATTTTTCAATATAACCCCTCATCTTGGGTAAATCGCACTTTTCACTCAGACTTTCATATTATGCACAATTAGTTTGCAATTAAGCTCAAACTTTGAAAACAACTTCACAAGAAGCCTTAATTACTTTTCAAAAGATTAGAACCAGTTGGTAAGTAACTTATTTGAGGAAAAATTCTAGGGTTAGGCCATAACCTAGGTCAATGGTATTATAAATAGAATCCTATGAGTCGTCCCTGTACTCTCAGGTTCTTGGGAGATAGTTTTCATATTCAGTTTCATGATAGATCTGAGATTTTGGCTAAGAACGCTTCAATGTGTATTGTTGATTTTGTATATGTTTTGGTAAAGCAACTGATATCTCATATCCTTGTAATATGAAGTAAACAATGGTGTACATGTATATATGGCCTTGGGCCTTTTTGTGAAAAGTTCTTGGCAGTGGATCTTTCTGGGAAAATGGTTTTAAATTTTTAGTGCTTTTTGGTAATTCATTGTTAATGGTTGCTTTTGCATGGTTTATGTGATGATTGTTATCATTTGGATAGTGGTTGTCACATTTGACTCCCATCTCTTTGGTAGAGTCCTCAAGATATTGGAGTTGATTATACCTCTATCCAAAGTGTTGCCCAAAACAACTAGGCCATTGATGATCACATTGAGCCTAGAGTACATATCCACAATCCCTTCTTTCTTGCCCATCTTGAAGTTCTCTAGAAGACTGTTCAACGTGTATATCTTAACCTCCTTGACTTGCTTTGTGCCCTCATAGGTAATGTACAATTTATCTCAAATCTCATAGGTGGTGTCCCAAGATGAGATGCGGTTGAACTTTGTTGGGGTAAGGGCTGCATAGAAAATGCTTATGGCTTTGGCATTGAGCTAGGCTTCTTTTAGTGCAGCTTCATTCCATGTTGAAATAGCTCCGTTTGACTCCTTATATGTTGTGACCATCACCTTCCACATATCAAATTTCATGCCTTGAATGTAGAACTACATACGCCTCTTCTAATAGAGGAAGTTGGTGTCTTCGAAGACCAAATGATGCATGGAGAAGCCTCCCTCTAGGTTGAGTGAACCAAGTAGGTTGTCTCTCATCTTCTTGTCTCGTGAGAGATTGTTGGAGAAGATCCTTGGATTTGATACCACTTGTTGGATCTAGGGCTAGAGGGGGGTGAATAGAGCTTCAAAATTCTCACAAGATCAGTTATACCTTCAAATGATATCAATAAAAACCAATAGCTTAATAGAAATTTGAAGTCCTAACTAAGCAAGGATAGCAAGGATGAGAGAAATTGAAACAAGCACTTGGACAAGGTGGTTTAGAATGGTTCCACTCTCCAAACTAGGAGAGAGTCAATCCACTACCTAGAGAGGTAAACCTCTAGGACTTTACAATCCATGTATACTTATATTCCATTCATAAGAGATATAAGGAGACCACCATACATTCAAGGACTTGCCTATTCAAGACAAGAGTCTTCCACCTACATAAGGACTTACCCACTTGATCAAGATATCTTCAGCCTTCAACAAGGACTTACTTACACTTGCATCAAGTCTTTGTCCTTGAAGGAATTTGCCCACTCTTCTTGAATCTTGGCCTTTCCCTTTTCCTTCACCTAGAGAAGATCTTCACCTCTTCTTCAACCTTGAAGAAGAACAACAACAACTTCACCTTCACCCGGAGTAGCTTGCTTCACCTTTGCTTTTTTGAGAAAGGGGTAGGGAAGATGGAATGGAATGAGAGCTTTACGAGCACAAGGGAGGTAGCTCTCTTACAACTGGCCTAACTCACTCATAATCACGAAATGCTTTGTAAATGAGAGAGAAAAAGGGGATCAAGGAGTTGCAACACACTCAACTATAATAAAGACTTAGAATAACATGAATGATCAAACTTAGAATGAACTCCAAGGGGTCTTATTTATAGCTGGGAGTGTTCCCATGAGTGTGGGATCACTTAAGGGTGAAATATGGCCATTTTCCAAGTTACAACAGATCTATTCTCTCTCAAAACAACACTCCAATGGTTATAATCACTTTTTTGTGTGTTTTCCTTACTGTACATCTAATCGAGTTTGAATAAAGATAAATCGACCGATCAACTAAGTGACAAAGCCCATTTTAAACCTATCAGTCAAGTTTTTTCTGGGAAACTCAACCGATGTGTCAAAATTGGTTTTGCTTAGTTGATCGATCGGTCGAGTTCTGTGAGTGTGCAACTCGATCGATTGGTCTCTCCAAAAAATCCATCACTGGATCGGTCGAGTTTCCAACTCGACTGATAAACAACCTGGGATAAATTTTCTAAATTGACATTTGAGTGATCAAATATTGGAATTAAGTGTCCTTGATTTTTTCTCATCTTAGTTACAAGTCATATCATCAATATAAGTTATTACAAAATTAATCTAAGGTCATTTGGAGTGATTTTCCAAAATGTGCACTTGCATTGTTTTTGACTTGAACTAGAACAAGCTAGGGCTTGTGTAATTTCATCCTTTTCATGTACCTAAAACCTAAAATCAATCTTGAACAAACATATTAGATACATAGGAATTGAATGGTTATGTCATTATCAAAATATGGGCAATGTATAACTCTCAAGTCAACAAAAATTACCTTAAAAGGAATGATTGGACCATCCATATCATAATGGTGCATATTCTTTTTAGGGATATCATCATTAATAACTCCAAAGTTACGTGTGCTAAGCTTGAAGTTGTACTAGGATGGGTGACCAGTCAAGAAGTTGATCCTAACTCATGCATGAGTGAGGACAAAGCGTGTAGTTAAGGCCAATAGTGGTCTGTGGGGCCATTCATCAATCTTGAAACTCTAGCAGAGCCTTGGGTAGTGGCCCTGGGCATATACAAATGGCCTTGAGGTTCCTTAAAAATAGGATTAGCTAATATTGAGCACCCTCATAGACCCTTCTGATGGGAAAGCTGATCAAAAGCCTTGTGATGCGTGATATTGTTGGTATAATTGGACTAAATTGATTAAAACATGGGTTCTCGCTTGTTAAGTAACTACTTTATTTTTTATTCTTTTACTTCTACAAAACTTTTGAATCATGTAAAGCTTATATATATATGTATGTATCTTTCCGTCCTGTAATCAACACTTTGTGCATTGGCCCGCTTGTTTCATGTATGTTTTAGGTTCAGAGATAGCTTGGGAGTTGATAGATTGTGAGCATATGTTCATGTGTACTTGTTTTAAGCTCCTAGCTAGTTTACCTGAGTATACTTGTATTATTTGACTCTTAAATTGTAACTGAAACTATGTAATAAACAATGTTGTTACTAATATACTTGTTGATTGTTGAGAACATGTTGGTGCTTGTATCTCTTCACTTATTCTTGTATTCTAAGAATTTCACACTTCCACACTCATCTTTGATATCACGTTTAGTTCACATGGTCAAAATTTCAGTTATGTGACAAACACTCTACCTAAAACCAACATTGTAGTATGGAAGATCACAAATCGAGTGCCACCAATGAATTGTTTACACAAAACGGGGTGGCCATGATGCTTTGACACAATACATTTTCTCTCCTACAACTTGATATGATTAGGCCTACATCTCTTTAGGCTATCCTCACATATTGTCAGTCTAGGCATCCTCGAACAATCTTCTGGGCTGGTTGTATGCCTATCTACTCCATGATTTACTGGTCGATTTGGCGACATAGATGCATAATTAGATTTGATGGTGTAACCATTAACACATCTAGAATTTGGCAAGAAATCATGAGGCCAATGGACATTGTGATAAAAAAGAATTCATTTAGGGGTCGAGTTGACTGGGATCTATCCCATAGACTAGAGGCGCATGGGGTCACACCCCCAAAGTGTAAGATTAAATGCATCTATTTGGCCATATGTTACCCTCCAGATGTATCGAACCTAAAGCTGAATGTAGCCATTAGGGATAAGTATGATCGCATCATGGGTAAGAGGAGATGGACTGCAAGTGTGTTAGGGATAAAAGAGGTCATCTCATTCTTTCCTACAAATTAGGGATGATGTCTACTTCCTATAAGGAATCTTATGTACAAGTTTTAGTGATTCCTTTAGAAATGATTGACAATCACAACCTCAATGTTAATGTGATAAAATCCAATTTGACTTTGATAACTGAAATGGCTTGGGGGAAAACCAAAAAGCCTTGAAGGAAATCCCACTTCACTAGGGAGATAGAAGAAGGTGAGTGAGCTCTCCATCATTGGGTATCTCATCTCGCATGTTGTCAATTCGATTGTTAAAGCTATTTACAAATGGGGGAGTGTTGATAATAAATTTTTTGAATGAGGGAACCCTTGACCTCCTCATGAGGATCAAAGGTCTTATGATTTTGGATAGATGAGGTTTACCATATATACACACTCAGTGGATATATACATAGGCCTTTAGGTCAGTTGGTTTTTCTCTTGGCATTTAGGGGTTCTAGTATTTGTAGTCCGCCTTAAGGTTACTCTTTTTGGACCCTAGTTGTCAGAGAGAGTTTGGAACTTCATTTCATAAGCGATTTTTTTCCTTGATTGATTGTTGTCTACATAAGAAAGATAGGTTGAATAAAAACACCTACTTATTTGATTCTATATCCCTATAATAAAAGGGAATCAAGCTGGTAGTGTCCCTTCTCATCGACATGCTAGCTTTCCTGCTAGCATCGATTCAACTTTTTTCTATTTTCTTCTTCCATTGTTTCTCTTGATTTTTTATTGCTACTTTTCAGCCAATATGTACATGCCATAAATGGAGAAAAAGTAACAGGGAAATGACACGTCCACGCATGCACTTAAGTTGTCTTCACTACACCAGTAAGTTTGTATGCTTCAGAAGAATGCATGTGAGTTATATTTGTATATTTTAGCAGTACATTTACATGCTTTACCAACACGTCTATGCACTTCAACTGTCTGTATGTCACCTTAATCTCACACACAGTCGACCGAGTTGTTCTCTTTGCTCTCTTCACAGTTTGTATGTAAATTATTGTGTGAGTGATACATTAGCCCCAAGAAACAAAAAAGAGTACGAATAACTTGGTAATGACATTTTACAATTTGGAGGAAGTCAACTGGAAATCAACTAGATTGTTCTCTTTTATGAGTTATATGTAAATAATTGTGATTAATAATTATATAATTGTATGTGTGACCTAATTTTGTAATCACACATACATGTTAGGAGTCAGCCAACAAATATTGAATTGTTTTCACTTTAAATTATCATGTGTATTATATATTTAATTTTTGAAATATAAGTAATTTCAGTAATCACGAAACATAGGTTATAGGGAGTTAGCCGACAATGAGGTTCTTTTCTTTGATATTTTATATATATTATTGTGAATATGAATTATATATATATGTCACCGGGTCAACTCTAGAAAAGAGACCACATGTAATTTTGATAATGATACATCACAATTTAGATGGAGTCTCCTGATAGTTAATTAAGTTGTATTTTCATGATATATGTAAACTATTGTAAGTAGAAATTATAAATTAGTCATGAGTAAACATATATCCAAGAAGGGTAATTTTTGAAAAACATGCTATAGCTGAAAGAATCAGCTAACAATTAACCAAATTGTTCCTTTTAGCAAGTCATATTATGAGTCTATATATAGGCACCTATAAGCGTCTATGGTATGTGTTCCAGAATGTTTTGTAATTTTTTTTTCTTTACCTTTTAATTCTCGATAGTTGTAGTGTTTTCTAGGCAAGGGTCGTTTAAACTTTTTTTATGTTTCGAATATTGACAATATAATAGTTGTCACCAGCTATTTTGTTGAGCGATTTTATTTATTTATTTCTAAGAGTAATTTTTTCATATGCAACGTGTCTATTTTTTCTGTTCCATTTTGCTTATCATTATTTTTTTTAGATTTTTTATTCTACATTGCTATAATATTTTCTTAGGTGCAGTTTTCTCAATTTTTTTGTATTTTCTATCTCGATAATATAATAGATATACAACATATATTACTTCTGGTTAGTTGATCTAATTGTTTTTTTTGTTTCATAGAGCAAGCTTTTTTATATGTGATGTGTTTGTTTCTGGGCATATCTCAAAGTAAAATTAAATGTGAAATTAGTGTATATGTAAGTATAGTGTTGGTCCTCACCCAATTAGACTATTCTCTAAAAGCCAACTTTAGTTAATTGTATCATAATACTATTTATTAAAATAAAAATCCGATTGTGATGCGTTCACACTGTGACGCAGCTATAATGCGGGTTATAAAGTGGAAAACCGCTGAGTTGTGGGTGGTATTCCCTGGCCGGGCTCCACTTTTTTTTTTACTTTTTTGCCATGTGGCATAGGTGCAGACAAAAGAGTGCAAAATTCATTTTTGCTAATAATTTTTTATCCGTAATTGTTTTTTTACAAAATAAAAACTATTGGACTCGTTATAAAAAATCCAATCTAACAAGACCAATATTGATATACTTTGAAAAAAATAATATACATGTTTTTTTATAAATATTAGGCACATTATGTTAAGAATTGTGTTAATTTATTATTTATACACAACATCTAATAAGTAGGCACATTCACATCATAATTGGGCGTATTATCATCAATTGAGCATTGTTTTACAAATTTTATGCGCGTTATGTTAAGATTTGTGCTAGTTTGTTATTTATGCATAACATCTAAGAATTAAGCACATTCATACCATAACTGAACACATTCACACCATAATTGGACACTTTCTATAAATATTAGACGGTGTGCTAATTTACTATTTATGCATATACTCTAAGAAATATGCGCATTCACACCATAATTGTGCACTTTTCTGTAAATATTGGGTGCATTATGTTAAGATTTGTGCTAATTTGCTATTTATTCACATAATCTAAGAAGTAGACACTCTCACACCATAATGGGATGCATCCACACCATAATTGAGTATTTTTCTACAAATATTGGGTGTGCTATGTTAAGATTTGTATTAATTTGCTATTTTTGCAGAACATCTAAGAAGTAGGTGTATTCACACCATAATTGGGCACATTCACACTATAATTGGGAGCTTTTCTACAAATATTGGGCACATTATGTTAAGATTTGTGCTAATTTTCTATTTATGCACAACAACTAAAAAGTAGTCGCATTCATACAATAATTGGACGCATTCAACATAATTGGGTGCTTTTCTATAAATATTGTGCACGTCATGTTAAGATTTGTGCTAATTTGCTATTAATACACAACATCTAATGTTGTTAGATTTGGCCCTTGGTTCTGAAGATCATGACAGAACACCTCTATGGGAAGATATATCCTCTATTGCTACCTCTATTGATGGCCCTTGGTTCCTTATTGGGGATTATAATGCTGTTAGATTTGACCATGAGAAAATTGGGAAGCTGCCTCCTACTAAGAAGGCCACTGAGGAATTTAATGAATGTGTTTTGAACAATGCATTATATGATCTTAATATGAGCGGAGCTCCTTTCACCTGGGATAACCATCAAGAAGGAAGCAGATTTGTGACGACAAAGATTGATAGAATCCTACACAATGCAGAAGCTTTAAATGATTTGGCAGACTTCTATGGCAGTGCTATTTCTAATGTGGTCAGTGACCATAAGATTATTACTCTTCATTTGGGTAATCCATGTATTGTAAGATCACCTTTTCGGTTCATTAACAATTGGGATAATGAAGAAGACTTTCTACAAATTATTAACAACGCTTGGTCCAAAAGCTTTGAAGGTTTTGCTATGTACAGAGTTTACCATAAGCTTCAGTTGGTCAGGAAAGATCTTATCAACTGGAATCGATCAAAAGTCAATAACTATTTCTCAGATGCTAAAATCAAAAGAAATCAAGCTCTTTCTGCTCAGGAAATAGCGGATGCTGATCCAACAAATGAAACCCTAAATTCTGTTGCTATCGAATTAAGGAAGATTGCCCATGCAGCCACCCTTAAAGAGGAGATTCTCTTGAGGCAGAAATCACGGGTGCAATGGCTAAGAGAAGGGGACTCCAATACCAAAATTTTCTATTCTTCTCTTCGTACCAGAAGATAGAGGAATTGTATTAGATCTCTCATCATCGATAACACGGCTACCTATGACATATCGACCATCAAATCCCATGTCTCTGAATTCTATATAAGGCTCTTCAACAACTGCATCCATGGGGGGGTGGAAGGTGATTGGAAAGGCCCCAAAATTACTGAAAGACATAAGGAAATCCTTCTGCTCCCTATTACACAAATGGAAATTGATAATGTTGTGGACAGCTTAAATCCAGATAAGGCCCCTGGTCCTGATGGGTTTAACGCTACTTTCTTCAAGAAATCTTGGTCCATTATTAAACAAGATGTCAGCGAAGCAATTCTGGAGTTTTTCAGGAATGGAAAACTTCTTCAAGAGGCGAACAATACTTTCATTACTTTGATTCTAAAAGAGAAAGACTGTAGTGATCTCAAAAATTGGAGACCGATAGCTCTTTGTAATGTCTTGTTTAAGATTATTTTGAAGATCATGGCGAATAGACTACAACAAGTTCTTCCTGATATCATTGGTCCTAACCAGTTTGCTTTCATAAAAGGGCGTAGAATCCAGGATGCAATCATGCTTACTAATTAACTTATTCATGATTTCAACAAAGCCAATTCTAAGAATAACATGTGTTTAAAAATCGATCTCACAAAAGCATATGACTCTGTTCAATGGAGCTATCTTTTCTCGATCCTCTACAAAATGGGGTTCCCTATTATTTGGATCAATTGGATACGAGAGTTCTTCATTTCCACTTCCTATCAAGTTTTAGTCAATGGAGAGCCAGATGTCAAGTTCAAACCCACAAATGGGATCAGACAAGGGGACCCTATTGCCCCCTATCTATTCGTCATCATTATGCAAGGCTTAACTGAGATGCTGAATACAACAGTGCTTAACAAAAGTATCATTCCCATAAAAGCATCTGAAAACCTCTCTGTATCTCACATCATTTTCGCGGATGACCTCATGATTTTTTCTGAAGCTACTTTAGGAAATGCCACTACTATCAATGCTATTCTCAAATCCTTTGGAGAAGCTTCGGGTCTCAAGTTCAATTCTGATAAAAGTTCTGTCTTTTTTAGTAAAGGCTCTCCCAAAAATCTAATCTTAGAGACTCTCAAGATGAAAGAATGTAAGCTGCCTGTGAAATACCTTGGTATCCCCTTGTTCATTGGTAAACTCAGAAGCCGCGATCGCCATCCTCTCATCGATAAAGTTAAAACTAAATTGGAAGGTTGGAAGGCTAGTTCCTTATCTCTTATAGGGAGATGCGAACTAATCAAATCGACTCTCTCTTCTATTCACCTTTACTGGTCATCCTCTTTTCCCTTACCAGAAGCTATCTGCAATCAGATTGACAAGTTGTGTCGTGACTTTCTGTGGGGTGAATATGAGAATAAATCAAATCTACACCTCATAGCTTGGGACAAGATCACTCTACCTAAAGCAGAAGGTGGGTTGGGCATTAGGAAGGTAAACCATATGTCTATTGCATCCACCTGCTTGAATGCTTGGAACATAGCCTCAAAGAAGGACATCCTTTGGGTTAAATGGATAAATGAAAAGTACTTAAAGAAGCACACCTTTTGGTCAGCCTCTCCTAACTCTAATTGGTCATGGCTGAGCCAAAGGGTTTTCAATTCCAGAACTATTATTCTTCCTGACACAAACTTTGTTATAGGTAATGGTTGTCATACTAAACTATGGTTGGATCCCTGGATTAAGGAGAAGGTCTTCATTGAAGAAATCATCGGAAAGGATTCCTACATTAAATCTGGGCTTAATCATGACTGTAATGTCAGTGAACTCATCAAGGATTCAGTCTGGTCGATTGAGGATAAAAGACTGAACCAAAAGCTCAAGAACTTCATAAATGATCAACCCTCCCCTCGTGGTGGCTCATACTACATTTCTTATAAAGACTTGGATAATCCGAAGGTCAAAGATTTTTGGAACAACATCAGACCTTGTGCTGCTGAGATCCCCTTCCTCAGATGGCTTTGGAAGATCAAAAGCCCCCCACGTTGCATCTTTCATGCCTGGAAGGCCTTCTACAACAAGCTACTCACTGGAGACTATATCAGAAGATTGGGCATTCAGATCGCCTCCATTTGCTTCCTCTGCCTCAACGGATATGAAGATACTCACCACCTTGTCTTTGAGTGCAATTATATCAAAGATGTTATTTCAGTAGCCCATAATGATCTCAATTTTGACCTCGCTTTCTCAAGCTGGTCTGAAGTCAAAGGATTGAATGATGACAAAGCTAGAGTGCTTCTTATGATTCTTTACAATACATGGACAGAAAGGAACTTACGTGTACACAACAATTGCTTCAGTTCTGCAGACATACTTTGGAAAAAAACTAAAGGAGACTTGGGTTGATTGCCTTGGGCTTCCGGCTTTCTTTTTTGCCTCTTCTTTCCTTTCTTATCAGAGCTTAGGGAGATGTCACTTTATAGTTCTCTCCCTGTATATCTTTTTCTTTCCTACTACCCAACATTCAGTTGAGTAGCTGCATTGTATATTCCTCCTGAAAAATACAAAAAAAGCACCACTGGGTTTTTTGCTGACAAAAAAAAACACCATCTAAAAGTCAGCGCATTCACACCATAATTGTGTGCTTTTCTACAAATATTGAGTGCATTATGTTTAGATTTGTGCTAATTTGCTATTTATGTACAACATCTAAAACGTAGACACATTCACACCATGATTGTATTTTTCTACAAATATTGGGTGCATTATATTTAAATTTGTGTTAATTTGCTATTTATGCACAATATCTAAAAAGTAGGTGCATTCACACCATAATTGGGCACATTCACACCATAATTGGGCACATTCACACTATAATTGGGCACTTTTATATAAATATAGACGTATTATGTTAAGATTTGTGCTAATTTGCTATTTGTGGAGAACATCTAAGAAGTAGGCACATTTACACTATAATTGGGAGAATTCACACCATAATTGGGTGCTTTTCTACAAATATTGAGCGCATTATGTTAAGATTTGTGCTAATTTACTATTTATGTACAACATCTAAAAAGTATGTGCATTCACACCATAATTGGGCACATTCACACCATAATTGAGTGTTTTTTACAAAAAAATGGGCGTGCTATATTAAGATTTATATTAATATGTTATTTTTTCACAACATCTAAGAAGTAGGCACATTCACACCATAATTGGGCGTATTCACACCATAATTTGGCGCTTTTCTATAAATATTGAGCGTATTATGTTTACATTTATGCTCATTTGCTATTTATGCGCAACATCTAAAAAGTAGGCACATTCACACCATGCTTGGGCACATTCACACCATAAATGTGTGCTTTTATACAAATATTGGACACATTATATTAAGATTTGTACCTATTTCTATTTATACACAACAACTAAAAAGTAGGCACATTCACACAATAATTGGGCACATTCACACCCTAATTGGGCGTTTTTTATAAATATTGGACGCGTCATGTTAAGATTTGTGTTAATTTTCTATTTATGCACACCATCTAAAAACTAGGCTCATTCACACTATATTTGGGCACATTCACACCATAATTGGACACTTTTCTACAAATATTGTCCGCATTATGTTAAGATTTGTGCTAATTTGTAGTTTTTACACAACATATAAAAAGTAGGCTCATTCATTACCATTATTGGACGCATTCACACCATAATTGGGTATTTTTATACAAATACTGGTGTGTTATGTTAAGATTTGTGATATTTATAATTATTGCACAACATCTAAAAAGTAGGCATATTCATCATAATTTGCACCATTTTTGGGCATTTTTAAAAAAATATTGTGCATATTATGACAATAATTTTATGCTAATTTACACTACTCTAAAAAGTAAGCGCATTTGCATCATAATTGGGGACATTTGCATCATAACTGCACACTTTTCTATGAATATTAGGCACATTATGTTAAAATTTATAATAATCTACTATTTATGCACAACATTTAAGAAGTACACACATTCATACTATAATTAGGCATATTATCAGTATAATTAGACTTTTTTCTTCAAATAGCGCATGATTGTGCATTAGCACTATAATTTTCTACTTTTCTACAAATATTTGACACATTATATTAAGATTTGTGCTAATTCATTATTTATGCACATATTCTAAAAAAAATACAAATGTTACTTTTTCTTCTTTCAAAAATATGTCAATATTAGTATTGTTCAAATGTATTTTTTTATAACAAATCTTATAGATTTTGTTTCGTCTAAAAATTCACTACGGGGTGAAAGTTATAAACAAAACAATGAAATTCTCCCTTTTATTTTTCCAAAAATTCAAATGAGAAAATAAATAAAAAAGTAAAATTGGGTCCCGCGTTGGGAAGGCAGTTTTACGGTGCGTTTGCAAGCACGTGCAACTCCTCCAAGTAAGTTAAGTCCTTATTAAAATATTTTAGTTGTATAACACGTGTGTGTTTTGCTAGTTAAAAAAGAAAAGCCAAAAAGCTAGTATGTTCGTATCGCTCTCCAATTCAAAATCAAAAGTCAGCTCTCGAAATTCAAAATCAAAAGGCTGAAATGGTGATACAAGATACGGTGAATTTAACACCCATATGACCGGACGGTCCGAACCCCTGGTTCCGTACAGTAACCACTAACCAGGCGTCCAATCTCCCCGCACAAGCGGAGCCTATGGAATGGTTGGTGGCTTGGTGCAGTGCACGGTCTGAAGAGGACAGAGCGGCACCAACACATAAAACCAGGGAAGCACGGTACCACCTTTGTATTGCCGGATGCGCGGCTTTTCTGCCTTGGTCCTCTTTCCCAGCAGTCCTCGCGGTGGCGACGACCTAACTCAAGATCACATATTCTCAATGTCGGGGTTGTGCTGGTACTGCCCAGGAGGGTTTTAGCACTCGGGCTGCGCAATGCAGGGGAAGGTGGTGTGCGAGCGGAAGTGAAACCAGGGGGCGGCGGCATTTACTGGCAAGTGCGATGGTCATCGTGAGATATCAAAAAGGTGGAGGTGGCAAAGCAGGGATTAGAGCCAGATGGGTTTGCCTCTTCTGCTTCATTAGTTTCTGGTGTGGCGTCTATCTTGTGAATAGGTTGGTTCCATTCCTTATCTTCCCTCCACTGTGAGGCTTTTTGGATTTCTAGCGGAGTAGTTCCTAGTGATTTATTTGTAGTGGATTTCATGCGTTTTAATCTTTTTATATTGTGTATATTATGCTTGAGATTCGAATCATCACGAACTGCTGTTGTTTGTACTTGCATGTTACTGGGGTTCAACTAAGGTCCCGTCAATTTCGTGTTCCTTCATTATTGGAATTTGAAAACATGAATTTGCTGCCATGATTGTATTTAACTATCAAACGCAACATGTGCTTCTCTTGGCTTTCATTATCTAGCACTATTTTGATTAGGCCGGGTTTCCATATATACATTTCTATGTAGTATGTCTTTCTTGTTCATAGACCTTATCCCGTTTGTCATTTCTCATGATTCTCCCGGTGTTCTGATTAATTTGGCTCGGCAGTTCATATAATGCTACGGGAAAAAATTAATGAGAAGGGAATTCCCAGAGGATATACTGGCCACCGATTTAAGGACTGTAATATATAAAATATAACCACACCGACACTCTCTCTCTGGCATTAGGACCCATATGCTGTCTGGATCGCTCTGGTAGTAAAGTGGTATTCATACTTGTTCCTTCTTCATTATGAGACATGCATTTTTAGAATGGGTTGATTGACTGATATCCAGCCTTGCCTCTAGCTTGTTCTTCGTTTCGGTTGGCAGTCTGGCAGCATGCGTTGATGTCAAAGTAAAAAGATCTATAAGATTGACGCGATGGAAATGAGTATGGTAAGCGCTATATTTTAGTAATGCATGAATTGCTTGTATTGGCAGTCAAATGAATGTCAAACATTTGCAATTTTGCTATTGAAGTAAAAAATGACTGGCTTGTGATGAAATTTCAGTTAAATTTATGAAGAACTTATAGGCATAGTACACATGGCTCCAATTTTTTGTTGCACCAAACTATGGCTGCCATTTGCATATCTATTTCTTGAAATTGATCCTATAATTTGAGTGGGTGGTGTTTCAATATTTATGTCCATGCTGTTTCCATTCTTCCTAGTTTTCAGTTGCATATGGTAATGGAACTGTCATAACTACAAGAAATCTATAATTCCATCCATGTAAAAATAAACACTAAATGAATATGGTAAATACTGTAGTTCGAGGTATGCATACATTGCTTGCAACTCTGAAACAATTTGATGAAGAAATGACAAATGTTAACTAGATTGTCTATCTGTGTGAAATTCATAAATTATCTAATAGCTTCATGTGAGAAATTATATACCGACACTGTGTACTAGCACTGCTGTACTTCCAAAAGAAGATTCTGAGAAACTATCTACTGTCTGTATAGTATATTTGAATTACAGACATAATCCAAAATCAACTCCTGACATCCATCGAGAACAATGGTAATCAACAACCGCTATAAGAATAACAAAATTTTGAATTTTAGTGATTTTGACAACCAAACAGAAGATCTCAGAATAATACGTTATATATGCACCATGAATATTCGTTTTTCTACCAAACAAACATAATCCAAAATCAACTCCTGACATCCATCGAGAACAATGGTAATCAACGACCGCTATAAGAATAACAAAATTTTGAATCCAAGTGATTTTGACAGCCAAACAGCACATCTCAGAATGATACGTTATATATGCACCATGAGTATTCATTTTTCTACCAAACAAACTTTTCCCTACATTTTTTCCATTTCAAAATGATGTAGGCTTTCTTCCAAAAGAAACCATTCCATGTAGAATAGCTCCTAGCGGTTAATGCGTAGCTTGAAGATGCTACTATTCTCTATTAGGAGAATCTAACAGAAAGAACCACAAATTAAGACGTGAGGAAAGGCCCATGATGTATGTCTCTTTCATCCAATCCTTTACATTAGGTGGCATATAGACATGATTGGACTAGATGAGGAAAATCTAATAGAAAGAACCACAAATTAAGATATTGATTTTAAATTTTGGGTTTTATCCATATTTTTCATTTTACAAATATATTGTTGGTTTGACTTCACAGTGATTTGCACCACGGGCATGATTTATATGCAAAAATGCTGGGGTATTGATTGTATTTTTTATTTGTGTTTGTTGCTTGAATTGGGAAATGAGTCAAGTATCTTTGGAGTTTAAAGTGATTGATGACTCCACACATGTATTTTTTTAAAATCTTGTGTATCTTTTTTTGATTCTATATGAATTATATATACATACACACTCATGGATATGCACATTTAATTTTTTTGCCATGTCCGAAGCCGTGTC
This sequence comes from Alisma plantago-aquatica, assembly GCA_963693085.1. NCBI lineage: Eukaryota > Viridiplantae > Streptophyta > Magnoliopsida > Alismatales > Alismataceae > Alisma > Alisma plantago-aquatica. The sequence goes on from OY856412.1 coordinate 124,668,460, forward strand.
CGTAACCGGTATTTTTTAAAATCGCCGTGTCCTATGTCCATATTTGTGTCTGTGCCTGTGTCCATGCTTCCTACCTCTTGAATATCCTCTGGACCTCTCCAATAGATACCACGTTTGCAGACTTGATGGAAAACCAATGTAACTCATAACATGTTTCCTTAGTGTGATCCTTTCTACCATATTAGGCACACTCAGGGGATAAGTGAGGTGTACCACACCCACTGCTTGTGTCACCACCTCTAGCAGATCCTCTTCCTCGTCCACAATCACATGCAAAATTATTTGAAGAAATCTGACTCCGCATTACTGGAATGAGTGACCAAAGCAAACTTGTCAGCTAAAGATAATCTGAGGGTCTAAGGATATTGCTCTGGGATAGCCCGTGAGACGCAGGTGAAAGCCTCTGCCAAGGAAGGAAGCCATGCTCCAGAAAAATTGATTGTGAAGTCTTTCATACTCATGATGAAGCCCAACTAGAAATTTGATTGTTGTCATCTAATCTCTCTCTCCGCATATTTTGAACACACTGGAGAGAGGTAACCATATCAGTCATCAATGAGGCGCTAGCCTATTTGAAGCACAAAGTAAGAATTTTTTCGCCTTACTGGAGACGGTATACTCAATTTTCATTTCAGATATTTGTGAAATAGATTATTGGAGTACCTAATATTCAGAGTTCCTTGTCTCTTTACATGTCTCAAAGTGAATTTTCATGTCTGCCATCTTGGGCTCCTTGTGATTCCCCATCATAGATAGAAGTTTTGCATTATCTTTCTCCCAAGAAAGGCAGTAGCATCAGTGGCATGCTTCTCACTTAAGTGCTTGATCCTTCACTGTCCTTCAAAGTAATTTTCACTGTGCGGCTTCACTGAGCAAAATTGTTTTGATTGAGTTCGCATTTGGTGCTGATCTGATTTTGGACCGTGACAGTTGGATTGTTGAAGTATAATCTCATTTTTATTATCCATGTTGACCAAAGATGTATCGCTGAAATAATTAGGCCTGATTTGGAGTCTGTAGGGTTGCTACAAAGCTGTGCTATAGTACCCACTGCCAACAAAGAGGAAGAAGGGCCACAGTTCTCTCCTCGTTGCTCTGGTCCTCTATATGGGCAATATAACTAAAATAGGGATGCCTCACTCCGACCTGCTTCCAAGGGGGAAAAGATCCCAAATTGGTTTCACACGAACGTTTGAAGAAGAGGGACACATCACATAACTGCTGCACTTGGAGAAAAAAGGGAGGAACACCCTCTTTGACATGCAACAACCCTCTCTTTCCCACTAGAAGACTTCTAGGGACATGGGTAGGAAGGGAGGGGACTTGCTTGGGACAGATCCAGCAAGGGCTGATGCAATTAGGCTAGCTTCCTTAAAGCTGCAGTTGCTACAGTAAATATCAACAATGAAACTTAGATGATGACTTCCTACGGCTTCTTTCCACCAAGAGAGGGTGGTCTCTCTCTCCTAGGTTTGATCATTATGCTTTGATACCAGTGACTAACTGTATTGGGGATTGGGGAGAAGGAGAATATCTAACTTACAGTTGATCTGATGGCTTGTATATGTAGAAAAATAATGATTACAAAATGACACATATACCCTTATCTATATTATTACAAGAAATACCTTTGTACACTCATCATCATCTAAGCCTTAATCGCAACCATGTTGGGGTCGGCTACATGGATTCTTCTTTTCCAATCAACTCTTTATGGGTCATACTCTGATCAAGATGTAAAGATTCAAAATCTTTATAAGCTCTTCCCAAGTTAATTTTGGTCTGCCTCTGCTTCTTTCAATTGTGCTTGACTCAATAACTGTGCTTTGAATAGGTGCATTTGTTGGTCTGCGCTGCACATGTCCATACCATCTTAGACGGTCTTCACCATAGTTGTCAAGACGGCTAGGCGGTCAGCATGCCCCAAGGGGCGCCTAGGCTGTTCTGGGCTTTTTTATTTTTATATTTTTTTCAGTATTTTTATTTGCTTCTTATACAGAACAAGAACAAAGGGAAGTAATATCAGCAAGTCTGCAATAACGATTGGAGCAGGAGATGTAGAAAAGAAACAAAAGAAAACAGGAAAAAGGGGTGGGAAGAGGTTGTAACTCATAGGGAACATAGAGGATGGGAAAGAAAAGAAAAGATATATTTACTACAACAGCAATATCACAAGGAACAGGCGATGTAAAAGCGGAAAATATTAAGTAACAACATCAGCAACATTACGAAGTATAGGTGATGTACAAGAGGATTAGTAGAAAACAGAATTCCTAAAAAGAAGCCAAATGGATGTCATAACAACAGCAGGAGAAAGAGATGGAGGATAAAAAAGTGAGAAGAAAATCATAGCAGCAGCACCAGGAGCAGCAGATGTAGAACAGTAGATCAAGATTGCAGAAAAAAAGGGGAATGCAAAAGGAGGCTGTAGTAGCAGCAGGGGGGAGAAGAAAAATGTCAAAAAATGTACACATAGATGGATGAGAAAGTGAGTAAGAGGAGACATAGGAGAAAGAAGATAAAAGGAGGAGAAGAACCAATACTGCAGTAAAAGCAACTAGCAAGACTAAAGATGAACTAACAGGAAGGAAAAAGAAATGAAAACTCAATGCATCAACACCTGGGCTGTCTGCCCAGCCCGCCTAGGCGTCCGCCTAGACCACCTAGTATGCCCAGCTCGCCCAATTCCCATGAAGATTCTGGGCGCCTAGTATTAGAACCCCCATGGAGCGCCTAGGACAACTAGGCGCCCGCCTTGATAACTAAGGTCTTCACACAACTTGTCGTCGGTGCTTACTACCGCCACTTTGTTCTTGATATAGTCATTTTTCAAACAATCTTTTCTTGTCTTTCCACACATCCATATCAGCATACACATTTTGGTCACATTCATCTTGTTGAGACATTATTTCTTCACTGCCCAACATTCACTCCCATATATCATGGCTGGCCGTATAGCTGTTCAATAAAACATGCTTTTTAATCTGAGACAGATCTTCTGGTCGCCTACTACTCTAGTAGCACTCCTCTACTCCAACCATCGTGTTATGATCCTGTGACAAACATCATCTCAAACCTCACCCTCCTCTTCAATAATAGAACCCAAGTAAGAAACTTATCACATATTGGTACATCCATTCCATCCAACTTGACTCCACCATTCATAGTTCTAGATTGGCTGAAATTGCAATGCATATATTCAGTTTTGCTTCTACTGATCATAAATCCATTAGATTCCAATGCATTCCTCCATAGTTCAAAATTTATCATTCAATATTTCTTTTCTTTTATCAATCAACACCATAGTAACAAATTCGTAATTCGGCAACTTTTCGGCTAGCCGGAAAAAATCAGAATTCGGAAAAAATCGAGAAAATTCGTGAAAGGATCGATAAATTTCGGTCAAAATTTCGGTCAACTATTTGGAAATAATCGAGAATAAGGCGGCTGTATATTAACATATATATACATATATATGTATATCTATATGTATGTCTGTATATAGATACATACATATCAGATACTTGTAACTACTAAGGTCACAAGACATACAATCTTATTGAGTGAAAAAAATAGGAAAGGAATTAAAGAATAATTGAGCAATAACAATGGACTGTGGGGAGAGTGGGGGGTTGGAAGTTTAGTGTATATGAGGAGTTTTGTATACATGGTTTGGTAAAAAAAAAACAACTTAAAAAAGAAAAATCGTGAAAAGTCATGAAGAGTCGTGAAAAATCGTAAAAACTGCGAAAAAGCGGGATAAATCGTGAAAAGTCGTGAAAAATTGGCAGCTGGCATATTAATCGTGTTGAATATTTGGGAGCCTATAAAATCGCAAAAAATCGCCGATTTTTCGTAAAATTCGGAGACTTTTGTTACTATGATCAACACAATATCATCATCAAATAACATGCACCAAGGGATATGAAATCCTTTTATTGAAAAAATCCTTTTGTTTCAAAGTGGAGACCTAATTCGGGGAAAAGATTTATGTCTGTTTGTCAGACAATCCAAAGGAATATTCCAGTCGGGAATTCGATCAATCTACTTCCTGCCATGGTATTCTCCACCATTCATCTTGTCCCCATACATCACAACAAAAAGGAGTTGCAGAGAGAAAGAATTGCCATATAATTGAAACCACTTGTGCTCTTCTTCTACATATGCATGTTCCTAAAGAGTTATGGGGAGATAGTGTTCTTACAACTACATAACTCATCAACCGCATTGCATCTTCAGTCCTCCATAACCAATTCCCTATTTATGTCCTTCGTCCTAAAGAGCCATTGTGTCAAGTTCCACCCAAGGTCTTTCTATATGTGTTTTGTTCATTGTCTTTGCCCATGTCTAAACAACTTACGTCCAAAGTATATAAAGTATATCTTCGTGGGTTACTCAAGAGTGTAAAAGGGGTACAGGTGTTATAATCCTACCTTGCATAAATTTCTTGCATATGCGAGGACACATCAATTTTTGATGATACCTCCTCTGCTTCACTGGTATGTACTGAGGTATCCTTGCCTCTTCCATTTGATGTTGATCGTCCTATAATCCCTGGTTCACATGAATTTGTCACTGTTCCACATTCTCATCCTCCCATTACACATGTTTACACCTGTCACAGGGGGGACCTTCAACTATAAATACTTAAGATGTTCATGCAGCTTTGATTCCTTTGACCATTGCCTCTTCTTCAGGTGGCAAGTAGATGCACGAACAAATGACATGCCTAACATTTCTCCATCATATTATGCCTTCCCATCTTCTTTATATTTTGTTTCCATACCCTAATATGTCTTCATGCTGACATGGAGGAAGAGATGTTGACCTTGAAAAGTCATAAAACATGCTCTCTTGTCTAATGTCCAGATGGAAAATCGATTGCTGGTTGCAAATAGGTATTAACCCTCAAAGTTGGTGTGATGGTTTCGTACACAAACTCAAGGCACAGTTGGTAGCCATGAGTTTCACATAGGTATATGGTGAAGACAGCTTAAACAGATTCTCTCTTGTGACCAAATTTCGCTTTGTATGTCTCTTCATGTCTATTGCAGCTACACATTCATAGACACTTCATCAACTTGATATAAAGAATGCCTTTTTAGCATGGTGATTTGAAGAGATCTACATGGAGCAACTATCTGGGTTTTGTTGCTCATCGGGAGTCTCCATTAGTCGTTTTATGATTTGAAGTAGTTGTCTCGTGCTTTGTTTGACAAATTTAGCCGCACTCTTCTGATTTTGGTCTTCCTAAATGTAATATGCACTACTCTTTTTCTACTAGCAATAAGTGCCACAATAATCTCCAAATGTTTGATAAAGTTGTGTAAAAAACACGATTCTCTCAGCCATATGTAATGGCTGAATAACCTTCGATAATCAAATACTACAAGTCATTTCCATATTATTTGTGAGTTATTTGTGTTTTACTTTTTTTCCCGCTTCATACTTTTTTTTGATATATTCCTTTTTTTCTAATATTTTCCATGTTTTGTACTGTTTAAGACTCTTAGTTTGAGTGTATATATGTACATACACGTATATGTATGTGTGTATATATGCACATTACACTATATGTATATATATGTGTGTGTGTGTGTGTGTGTGTAGAGAGAGAGAGGCTAGAATACACTCGAGTGTATTCAGCTCCTGGTACACCTAAGTTTTAAGCCGTCAGATCTGATCTTAGATCAAAAGAACTGAATGGCTTCCCTGCTCCTCATGACTTCTGTTTTGGAAGACCCCACTCCGTCTTCCGTTTTCTGACGTCTCCTTCCTCTCTGTTTAACTGATCTCCTTCTCTCTCCTTTTCTGTACTACTCTCCTCTCTACCTCTGTCCTTCACGCATCTCCTATCTTTCGTCCTCGCAACCAACTATTGTTAGCTGCCTGCTCCTACGACTGCTCCTATGGCAGGTATACTTCCGACTACTATGAAAGGTACAACTTCTGGTCTTCGACTGCTACGAAGTTGGTTGCATCCCATATATCCACTAGCTACATCCAATTCGACTACTTCCCCACCCCGTTATTGGATTGAGCAATGCAGGTTCCTGAGAGGATGAAGTTCGTATGACTACGCCAGCCTATCTATCGTCTCTCACGTCCCGACCACCGACTACATCCTTATTTTCGTCGCCTGCACTG